>JAWNPP010000064.1:2442500-2752732 GCA_035047445.1 Drosophila siamana
CAAAAAAAAAAAATTACAAAATTAAAAAGCTACAAAAAAGTCATTGACATGTAAAGTGCTCGCAAGCAAACAAATAAAAGACAATTGTAGCAGCAGTGAGAGAGAGAGCTTCATTTTGATAATAAATAAAAGAGCGACAATAAACAGACAAAAAATGCAACTACTGCGCATGAGTCAGCGCATTATAGAAAAGTTCAATTGCCAAATTCAAATGCAATCAAACGAAAGAGAAGCGAAGAGAGAGTGACAAATAGTCTGATTTAAAAGCTTGGCCTCTCTTAGGCTTTGGCGATTAAACGTTAAGCGGCTCATTGTCAACATCGACGCGTCGTCGCCGCTCAGTTCAGTTTGTCAGGGACATTCGCGGCATTCGCTCATCTTTCGTGCTACGTACAAGAAGCTTTATAAGCACTTCGCATTCTAAACAACCACATAAAATGCTCAAAGTTTGCGGAATTTATCAACATCAAACATCAAGCGCGTTATAGAAAAAAAAAAAACAAAATAACAACACTATGACTAGGGTAATGCCTACTATAAGCGATTTAAGATGGCAGCGCGAGTAAAGGTCAACATTTTTCTATCGGCTGTGAGGCGATAAAAGCCACTTGTGCGCTATATATGTACATGACTGAAATTTCATTCAACGAAAGCAACTTTTCTGATTAGCTAATGGAATTAATTACATGCATACGTATTTCATTATTCTGAGTACTGGCAAAACAATTACAAACGGTAGCCAATAAGTAAATAATTACTCTTTAGTTAGCAACAAAACAGAATATTGATAAGCTTAAATAATTCAACATTGTTATGTCTAAACAGTAAAGTAAAAGTAGAATCAAATCAAATATCAAATATTGATAGACGAGAGAGAGATGACGTGCAAAATACGCCGTCATCACGTCACTGAAGCGCAATCGTAGAGCGCTCACTCTCGCCCGTGCCCGTGCTCTCTGCCTTATGCTCCAACACAACACACACCTGCTTAACGGTGGCAGCAAAAGACAATACATAAAAGCAAAAGTTCACTCTCCCTCTCTTGCTACTACTGTTGGCAGCTTTTGACTTCGCTCCCTCAGTCACAAGTTGGCGGTGTTCACGTTAAGTTGGCCTCGCTTTATACGAAGTGCCGTTCCAAGTGCGCGACTTGTGTGACGAAAGCTGCAAAAATTGCTGTTGATTATTGAGCGGATCATAAAATATGTATGCACATATGTATAAATAAAATTCGGCAGAGATTCCAATTGGTGAAAAGAAAACATAGTGTTGTTCAGTGAATCAGAATAAAAACATTCAATAAAGTCACAAGATACCGAATGACACAAAGTGAAATGTAATGAACATAGAACCATGAACATATTTACATAGATTCGTATACTTCGGTCTCACTACAAAAATATTTGTGGTGATTCTTAACAAACAATTTTTCTGATTCCACTGATTACTTAGCATGACAAGTGCCTCTATATATATTTAATGAGACCGAGCTGTAAAATTCCCCATATGATATGTGAATAATTCAATAATTTTCATGAGTTTTTTTTAGTAATGTGTAATATAAACAATGTACTAAAACTTAAAACTATACACATAACTTTCAACTGTTTCATTTGCTTTTAATTATATAATCGCAAAATATTTCTTCAACTTTATTCAACAGCCTGAAAAGTGAATCAACAATTTCGACAATGACATGAGTTTACACTATCTTGCATAATAAAGTAATAATAATAAACTACAAAAATAATAATAACACACATAAATTAAAGCAACAAAATGCACGTGTATTACAAATTCGGATTACTTTTAATATTTCTGCTGAGCGTAAGGTAAATGAAATCAAAATCACACTTGTTTTTTTCCGTTGCGAATATTAAATAAATAAATAATACATATGTACATACATATATATGTATATAAATGAGAGAGTTCTAGCCGCGAATTGTACTTTTTAATTCGAATTGATCGAAACTTTGACATGGGGAATTATTCGTAACATTCTCCATAACAAATTGATAAACCTTTCGCATTGCTAATGCCAGGAACTGGGGATGGTTTATTTATAGATAGCAAAGTGGGGGCAATTACAAATACAGCAAGACTCACAGAGTACAAAGTTTCACATCGGGTAAAATTCACGCAATGAAATCACACAGAAACCTGTTGAAAGACTTTGGAACACCGAGTGCTACCGAACCTTGAACCGACTTGACTATATCATAAATTCTTTTTTTCCTTTTATAAAAAACGTTTAACGATCGACACGGTAACAGTGACAAAAGTTCCATTCGTAATTAATGTTATTATACTGTATACTTCAGTATGTGTGGAGAAACTACTTGCCTAATCGGCCAGTCGCGAGTCGAGTTGATAAAGCAAACAGTTGCAACGATAATATATACTATATATATACATATATACATTATACCGTATATGCTCGCTTATCGATATGTTTACCCAATGCGGCAAACATTCAAAAGGAAACTCAAGACGAGCCAACTTTCGACCATTCTTTATGACTCACGGTGGTCTCTATTTACAAGACAACTGGCGCTAGTCCAGAACTTTAGTTCTATTGATTTATTTCACACTCGTGTAATATAGTCTCAAGGGTCGCCTGCTTTAATCTATTTACAGCTGCAATTGTATTTCGACGTATACGTAATATGTCGTCATCCTTGGCACACATTATTGACGATTAAACTATAAAACTAAACAATTATTAGTGAGTCGACTAAATACAATCATAAAGATATTGTATTGCTTCCTTTTGATTAGCTTAACTGCGATCTAAAGTTGCATTCCCAATATAGTATTTCAATACGCTGCTTGGAATCAAAAGTCACGCAATTTGTGCGAGTTGCATGTCGGCGATTATATGACTTAAAACACACACTTCAACTGGCGTACAGTATGTCACCTCGTAACATTAAAAACAAAAACGGCTCAACTGAAAGCCAAATCGCCTCTAAAGCGCTGCTAATGAAGGAGGATTCAGATAGTGAATTCAACTTGGCCACAATCTCGACAAAACGAAAGTGAGAGCGAGAATCAAAAGAGGCATACAAAGCAAAAAGGAGACAAACGAAATAAAACGCGACCAAGTCGTGTCGTGTTTTAGCCATGACGTAAACAGGTTTTCCGACCGATTTCATTCATGCGGCTCCAATAACAAACAAAAGCGAATAATGATACAACAGCAAAACATATAAAAACAAAATGTGCTACCAAAAAGTGCTTGACAACCAAGTACCCTGTAAACTTTACCTAATTCAGAACAAATCAAGCATACCAATTTCTCATTATTCCCTATTTGCCATTGGATGCAGGGTCTTGTTACCTTCAAGTATGTGTGTGTCTGATTAAATGGGTCAAGTGTGTTTTCAGGATAAATTTGCTAGGTGTGTTCACAACGTAATCTTACGTCACTTGAAAATTGCCAACACATTTGCAGCCAATTTGAGAGTTTTATGTTTCTTTGCTTACTTGTTTTGACCAAAGCAAGTTGGCAAAAACAGTTGCTAATCAACTGAGGCTAAGCCCAGTAACCTACCAAATATGTGCACGACAAGTGAGTTCTAATTCTCATTTGATTTGCTTCACTAGCATTAGTTACACGGCACCAGCGGAGAACAACGAAAATGGCAAGAGCAACAGCTTCAACTATGATTACGAATATGACGATGAAACTGATGATTATTCTGACTCGCTTGACAGCAAGAGTCCAGAGATTGCCGCCAATCGTCAACTGGATTCAACATCGTCGACAACAACAACAACATTTCGACCTATTTTTAGTAAGCATAACAACTTTATATACTTTTTTTTTGGAAAATTTAATTAATAAATTTCGTTTGCTTTCCAGGCATTCCACGTCGCAGCAGTCACGTCCTCGACCCGAGCTGTCCAAGGAGCTGCCTCTGTCTGGAGGACTTTAAGTATGTCCAGTGCATCAATGCCCAACTCACACATGTGCCATTGGATTTGCCCAAAACGGCGGCAATCATTGATTTGAGTCACAATGACATTGCTGAGCTACGTTCTGAGGATTTCTCCGGTTTGTCCAAATTGGTGGAAATTAATTTAAGTCATAATCTGCTTAAGCAAGTTGACAAGGAGGTAACTAGTTTAATTTAATATTTAATCAATTAATTAACTCAGCATGTCGTGTAGGCCTTCAATGGCTTGGACCGTTTGCGTCGTCTGCGGTTGACCAACAATCAACTGACCAATATCGATCCCGACACCTTTGCGGATGCCACAGACTTGGCGCTCTTGGATTTGAGCAACAATACGATTGTCCAGCGCACTGATGGCTCTTTTCTGAATCAGCCCAGCTTGACAGAGTTCAGTTGCTCCAATTGTAGCTGGACGGGCTTACCCGAGCAGATGTTCACAAATATGAGCGGTTTGAACGCGCTTCGGTTGGATAACAACGATTTCAAACGAGTAAGTTTCGCGCGCCAAACGTAAGTTATCGATAGACGATAGCTAGATATCAAGTTGGCAGCACTTCAGACACACACTATACAGTTGTCTCGTTCTAACTGCCGCATGCGCCGTTCGCACACTGTATAATGATGCTTCTTCTTCTCGTTTTGACAGCAAATCAATACGAAAGCTTTCACGCCGCTCAAGAGCATTATTAAACTGAAACTGCCCGAATTGGATCAAGCAGAAATTGAAGAACTTTGCCAACTTCTCAACACAATTGATATCATCAGCTTTAAACGCTTTGATATCAGCTGCTTTGAGCGCGTGCTTGGCAAATCATTCAACGAGAGCATAATTTGGGCCACAGATTCGCCGAATTCCAAGAGTGTGACGGCGTTGCCCAGCACACCGAAGCCAGCAACGCCCCTGCCGCCGCGTACAGGTGACAATAACAAACAGCAAAACAATTGAAATGAATTAAATTAAATGAGTATGCAAATATTGTTTCAGCAGCCAATCGCAAACTCAACAATAAAGCCATGGCCAGCAATGAGACGACGCCGAGTGTGGCCAAAGCGGGCATCATGACTGAAGCAGAGATAAATACTAGCAAAGACACAGAGAGCTCCAGCAACCAGGTCGCCATCGCACCAGAGACCATCAACACTCTGCTGATATGTAAGTAATTGGGCCTACAAATAGCAATTAAAATAACTAAATCGCATCCCATAATTGCAGGCATCATAGTTCTAGCCGTCGTGGGCATCGTTGTGGGTTTAATCTGTCGCAAAGATGTTGGCGGCATTAAGACAAAATGCTGTCGCACTAGCAAACCAGAGCCAAAGGATCAGGTGCATCCCACAGAGGAGATACCGCTAAATAAGTTAGCCTAAGATGCACGCCCGCTGCCTTACACCAAATAATTATCAACCATTTACAATTGACACAATTCCGATAATGAAATTCCATTTGTGAAGTGAACTTCAGCAGCATTTTTTGCCAAACGTCACCAGACTTGACTTGAGCATTGTAGTTTTTGGAGAATTGAAATGAATTGCCCAAAATTGTAGATGGCATCGTTATAATCTTAGTTAGTCGCTTAGTTTAAGTCGCCTAGTCGATTAGTTCTCTGTTGTATAGAACATCCCACACTACTCAGACTTGCCCTCTTCACACATCTGTTTGGTAACAAGAACAAAAATATTGCAACTATTATACTATACATATTCTATGGTTACGTTTGGAGCACACATCATATTGTTAATTGACATAAATTTTAGCTCATAGTCTTTGTCTGTCGTACTCGTAAAATAGAGACTTTGCCAATTTATACAATAAACATTAATTATTGTAAATAGCCTGAAGAAGAAATGACGGCGGTCTTTTCATTAATGATTTCGAAATGGAGAAACTAATTACAATTGTTAGCTAATTACAGTATTCACCTAAGCAGCTATGCACCCACTGCATTATCTAGACATTCGACCATTATTAAAGTATTAAATGATGCTAATCTCATCTAGCCAGACGATAAAAAAAAACACTCGCACCACCTGTCATACAAATATTCAAAGCTGTCAAGGAAGGGGAAGTAAACGCGTGCAATTGAGTCAATATATGACACGAGAATAAACTGATTACATTAGAAATTAGAATATAGAATATAGGGGTAGCTAGTTCAGGGAAAGGCAGTTGGAGAGCTTGAAGCTGAAAGTAAATAAACACGGAATGGGGTCAAAGTCAGACTAAATACAACAAACTAATCGCATGTTTGACTTGACTACACATATGGGGAATAAATATGACTAATTTACGACTACATAACATATATACTAATGTCTGGTTCCAGAGAACTAAATTCGTTTGAGATGATACTGAACTATCCAGGAAAACATGCCTTGATAACAAATCTACCACACACACAATCTTATCAAAGTAAATAGCTAAGACTTTGACCTATTTACGAAACCCATTTCATTGCGATCAATGAACAGTGCGCGCTAAAAGTATGCGAACACCTGTCGAACGCTCCCAAATAGGCAATTAGGAATTTCATTGATTTGAGAATATGGGAAGTAAACAACTAAATGCGTTAATCAATAAACAAGTAGGTCAACAAATTTTAGTTAAAGCAGCGCGAAAAATACACGATTTTAGTAAGATCGCGAAATGGCAAATACCCTGGCGAGATCGATAGATTAGATGGGTATTTATTTGATAACATTTTTGAATACCATTTTGGAGAAAGAAGAAAGAGAAATGACATCATTCGGCACAATCGTGACACTATCGATAAAAGGCATATCGAATCAACCGTGGCTAATCAAATAGTGATAACTACTAACATCGGTAATGTTTATGTATACAATATTTGCAATTTCAAAATATTTTGCAATTGGTATAAGAAAAAATGCAATCATTTCGAAATTGAGAATTTCATATTTACAGGTCATGCACTAGTCGGTTACGCTCTGCTAATGGCGTTTCTGCATATTTATTTTGTTTTCGTGTAGACTTTGCAACTTCCGCAATTACTTGCGTAGCGTTTTAGCTGAAAGTGCTACGACTTGTGTGATAGCTAGAGAGAGAGAGAGAGAGAATCGGGGAACGTATCATGACGTGGAACTTTGCCTACGTGCACTTTGGGTGCAATGAATATCGGCAACAACAACAACAAAAACCACTGAGTCATACGATTGGGCTACATATCATTAATATTAATTCTCACTACATATACAGAATGGTTCTATTGTACGTATACATATATGTAGTAGTTTTATTTTAGCAATCGCAGTGCAAAGACATAAACAATGATGGGGCAAATACTGGCCAGACTGTAGATAAGGTATATTCAGATCTTTGGACTGTACTCACCTCCATAACCAGATTGACACAATCCTGCGACTCCTTGCAATCCAGGAGAGCGACAACATTCTCATGATGTAACTCTGTTAGTTCCTTGAGAATTTTAATCTCCTTGCCGAGCAAATTCTGCGTCTTGATCAGTCCCTTCTTGGTGATGCATTTGATGGCAACCGGCATGTGTTTCTGCAATAATTGAGAAGCAAACAAACAGAGTTAATTAGCACCCTTTACTGTTGGTTAACAAACCAGAGCCATTGACCCCAGTCCGCGAATGACTTTCAATTAAGTTGAACTCATCGAAATGTTTGATTAATTGTCAGCAAACGAACATCAAATTCAATTGAATCATATCTGGGTAAAAGTTCTAAATAACCGAGCGTAACAACAAATTAAATGCTGATCACAAACTGCGCACACTTTTTAATGACTCACGTGTCAATTACCGTAAAATCCGATTGACAAAATACACAGGTAGACAATGTGCAATGCAGTGTTGCAGCCTCATGCATTATTTTTGTGCCAGTCGTAGACATAGTTGAAGAGCGCATGTGTTTTGAAGTGATTGTCATGATTACAATAATATTCTCACTAAATTGATAATAATTTAAATTGATACGTTTACCGCATTTTATTAAATAACAATTTGCAGTAGCAATTTAAATGTTAGCATATATTTAAAGCTAATTTTGCAACACTCAGTTATGAATATTTAACATTAGCATTTTGAGAATTTAAAAAGCAATAAAATCAGCAGTTTGCAACACTGCACGCAATAGAAGACAAGAATAATTTCAGTCAGCTAGCTAAATAAGCATTGTACATGTTAGCAAAATCATACTGAACAATACTGAATTAGTAGAATTAAATATGTAATTGTTATTGTGGGATTTCTAAAGTTTTGTCTTCATTACCAAGTAAGTATCGTGAGAATCGCAAATAGAGGCACTGTGCGTGTTTTGCAGCATTGAATCTTGAACTATCTACTTTTAGCACAAACCCCTGTTTACATGCAATGCACAATAATTTGAGCGGTTTCCATAAATATGTACATAACTAATTAGCTGCAAGTACCTCGTGCAACACTAATGTGATGCGCGAAATGCGTATTCAAAGCGCATTGTGCAACTTGTTCCGTGTGCCGTTGTTATTAATAGATACGCAAAAAAAAACGCATTCAGCCATTGACTTGACTGGCTTGAGGTGCGTCAACTTTACCGTTTGTCTGGGGTTTAGTTTGCGCTTCAGCGATAAGAGCGGATATCCCCTTCACCCTTTCTCCTCAATGTGCTATTTACCTGAGCACTTAACAAACGACAATGACTCTTTTGTCTGTGTTTGCCTGGCCAACAAAAGAGGAAAGTGTAAATTTGTGCGGCAACCTTCCATTTTGCACTTGCATTGAAATGTGACCACATCTCTGATACGATCGAACGAGTACGATATCCGACCTGACATTCATACAGTAAAATCCACTTTTTACCGATTGTTTATTGCTTTAATTTCTTTCTCCCACCCATACTGAACTCATTTCTTTACCTATTTTCATTATCTCTCGTTTTCAGTTGCAGGTCCCTTGTTTCAAACCTGATAAGTCGCTCAAACCAGTTGAATCTGCATATTTATATTTAATATACATCATTGATTTTTAACTCCAGTTTTTGTTTTTGTTTTCATGCAAGATGTTTACAATCAATAAATACTGACCACTTGACCGATAACAGCCACCATTTGTATAATGCATCTGATTGTTTGTTGAAAACCTATAAATACACTTAGTGGGGAGTGACTTTTGTTGCTACGGCTCATTGATTAAAAATGTTTATTGGTTCCCCTAGGGGTTGACGTTGGTTTGTAAACATCAGCTCCACATTGAGATGCAATGTTTTCTTGAACTGATTGTCGGCTCTGGCCTAGGTCAAAGTCAAAGAAATGGCATACAGGGAATTACTGACATGAATAAATACAGATTAACTTAACTTATTAACTTTCAGTGAAAGCAGTCCCCAGCATTATATAAAACTCTGTAACTAAACTATCGAGAAACAGTAGAGCTAGGAATATTAAAAGAATTTGAAATGAGACAACTTTTTAATTCTTGTTTACGTCTTAATGAGCGGAAGTCACAACAATCATTAGAATCAAATGAAATGTATCTTTGATTAATCACAAAATCCTATCGAGTTTCAGACACGTCTCAGCCATTCAAGTAGCTTCCACGTGCAGACTATATGGAAAAATATGCGCATAAATCGTACGTTATAGAAACAAATGTGGGCACTGTTCAGAATGAGAATATCAAAAGAAATATCATAATTCTCACGCAAAAACTGGTTTACCGAGCATTTCAGACTAGTTCCACTACGCTGGCGTTCTATAATAGATGCTCAATTGTAAAGCCAAGTCGAGTCTTAGACATACCCTGTCCAAATAATATCAGGCGCCAATGAAAAGCTGCCTGGATAAGGTATTTGGCAGTCGTATGTGTTTAGCTAATGTTCACGCTCTGTCAGTCTTTTCATATCTAGTCAATCACGCGTTGTGTGAAATTGAAAACCTGCGACGCAGTTTGGCTAAAAGAGTTTTCCGCCTGGCGTTTCGGGTTGCCTTTCCAGCTAGATTTTCACCCAGGCAAACCAGTTAATGCCATATCTTCTCAACAAGTGAGTAAGCGAGTATATGTATATGTTTGTGTGTATCTGTCAGATACTTTGTGTTGCTGTTGTTGTTTTGTTTCTCGCATTTTCTGTGCAATTATTTTTTGCTATTACTGTCCAAATTTGCTGTTGTTGCTTTTCCTTTTGCCCATTTTTGTTTTTGTTTCTAGTTGCCGGCCGTTGCACTGCGGCAACGTCATTTGCTCAATTCCTTGTAGTTGTTATGGCCTACCCCTCTTTTGGCCTTATCACACATACTGAGTAACAATCAAGTCGTACGGTGCATTGAACTCCACTGAACCCAAATTTCCATTCGTCATAAGTAATGTGCAAACTAATTTCCCCTCATCGCACAATTGTGCAAATTGTGATGGGGATTGTGGGGTGAAGTGCTCTCTCAGCTTCCGCTTGGCCTCCAAGCACAAAAAGCAAACGAACAATACGAACGACGAGCGAGCAAATGACTTGTTAACTTTCACATTCGCTTGCTTCGAAACTATTTTGGTTTCCATTTGTGCCATTTTATACAAATTTTCTGCAATGTACGTTCGAGATTTTTTTTTAAAATGGGTGATTGGGTCAAGAACTTTTGTTATCATTCGAGGGTAAACAAACTTTTAAAGGATGGCATTGAAAGCAAATCAGTTGCGGCTGGCGACGAATCTAATTTGATTAAGTTTAGTTAATCGTTATGTTGGATGTCGCGACTAAACTGCTTTGTATTTAAGTTATCGATAACTATTTTATCGTATTCGGTGTACTTCGGTAAATTAACGTTTTAATGACCAATTGAGGTAATTCATACAATTCACATTTTGAATTAAATGTATATTTTAATTTCTCTGTTTGTAATTTTTTATCGGGTACTTTCTAATTTGGGAGTCTTTATTACATTTAAAATGCAAATTATTGACGATTTTTATCTGCAAAATTTTATTGGGAAATACAAAAATAATTATAAAAATAAATTTAACTCTTTGAATTACTTTTCTGTATGTTATTTTTACGCGAAATCAAATCGTATTAAGCAAGCATAATTTATTAATCGCTTGCGACACTCGAATTAATCAACTTCGCACTATTCTCGCAAATCTATAACTGATTGAACCCTTTACATTAAATGCATTACATGTCTGAGGTGGCCATGATGACTGTTGAATAATTCTGATTCGATTAGAAACAATTCGAATCAATTCGCACACGAGTCGCGCCGCCTGATAATTTCTCAAAACGCATTTAATGCACTTGAATATTGCAAGGTGATTACAAAAACAATAATAACAACTGCAAAAACAAAAACAACAAATGGCGACAAGCTGAAATGCCAAATGCAGTTGCCTACAATTATAAAAAGTAAATATGCTAAAAACTGTAAAGCATCGTGAAATGAAACCCGTGCAGTCAAAGCGCCAGACAGATGGACGGGTTGCGGAATAGAGGAGGAATGAAAGAACACATTACAATATTACGAAACCTTGCGACAATAATATTATGAAATGTGAAGAGAGCCACGAGGGTTGTCAATATTGTATGCTAACATAGTGGATAAAAAAATTATAAATCGATATTAAACCAACGCAAATAATATCACTGCATAAATTAATATGGGGTAAAATAGATATCAATAATTAATACCTAGAATTATCTTGATGATATCTTGAAAATTAAAACAAAAATTGGTCTAAATCGTAAATATCGATAAATTTATAAACTGCCAGCGTTTATCTATCGAAATCCGTCCACTATGAATGCTATCGATAGCGTTATTTTTCCGACGTTACTGGATAGTGATTTTGTTCATTATACGATTAAGAAAGCATTTGTTTTACGCTTTGGTGTTGCAGCTGCCTTCGTATTATCAGAATATAATGACTTTTTGCATGATTCTTACTCAATGTGTGGGGTTGTGCCTTATGCAATGCCACGAGCACAAAGAATATCGAAATGGAAAAGCATACTATATATGCTATTGTAGAATAAACAGGAACAAAACAATGTAAATTGTTGGAACACGTGTCAAGTGAGCAGCGATTTGCACATGTGTACTTAGTGTGTGTGTGTTTGTTTTTGTGTGTGCAATCAACGGTTGTGCATTAATTTTCATTCATTCATTTTGTGTTTTCCACAGTTGTCGTTGTAATGGGGGGACTACGATCCGTACAGTTCTGTTTATTTTTGGGTAACACGACTCGGATTGTTCGTCTACAGTTCTGAGGTTGCGGCTGCACTTTGGTATCTGAATCTTTTGTTGTCTGCCTGCACATGTTCCATGCGGTTGACTATTTTTAGAGCAAGATCATGGTGCATCTGCCGGGCGACATGTCAGAGATTAGCGTGTTCTTCGGCTGTCATTTAAGCTGTAGTCGGGAAACCGCATTAAAAAATGGCCATCTCATTCAGCACAATATTGATTAAAAAAATTTAATTTTACGAAGTGCTAATTCCGACATCACGTCAGGAAATAGTAATGCTTGCACCGTGAAAAAAACTATACTATAAATTGACAGTACATATAATAGAGGTCTGACAAATAGTGAATCTAGCCAAATATAGAAGTCGTTTTAATAATAAAAGCCAGTTTGCACAAACTATTTGAAATTAGTGAATTCAAATATTCTCCATGCATGCATAAATAACTTTTTATAGTTTGCAAATTAAAAGCAAAAATTCGAAATAAATTTTATAATGCAAAAGTCACGTAAAAATCAAAGCGAAATTGAAAACAACTCAGCAAACAAATGAGAAAACAAAAGCAAAAAACGATCAAAAATGAAAAGTTTTGAGGCAACAGCTGCCCGTTATTGCATCAGCTGTTTTCTGTATCCATGAGATACGCATCTTCTTCGTATACAAACATATACCCTATGTATCTACACATAATATATGATGTTTTGTATATGAACAAACCAATTTCTGTGACGCTCTGCATAAAATTTGTTTACGAGAGGAAAGACTGTGGCAACAAAAGCAATCACAACGTTTATCAGCTGTGATTTGTATTTGCTTTTCTGTTTTGATTTTTTTTTTTTTTTTTACTGTTCGAAGAAAAATGTTGCTCAAGTTCATTTCGCCTTTAATAGGCGCTCTTTTTAATGACAATGCAATAGCAACAACAATCAACTTTAACACCTACAACAACAACAACAATAATAACAGACTGTGTCCCATTTATTTCACAGCGACTGTATCGGCTGTCATTTGTCTCGGTTTCTCAGCGCGACCTGTAGTACTATTGCCATCTCTTTCGCTTTGACTTGGTCTCCCGACGATTTGTTAATCGCTTTTTTTTTCATTGTATTTTTGAAAGAGCTGTAACTTTTGATTTTATTATGACTTCAATTTCGTTTCTCGGGGACCTGTTTTCTTATGTTTTCCAGCATTTCCATTTATCATTAGCTGCTTCAACATAAAATGCTATGAAGAAAGGCAATATAAACTTTTCAACTTATTTCTCAGGGCCAAACAATTTCATCAGCTAACGTCATACAACTTCAAACTCAGTTCTGACACCAGCTGCGGTTCAATGTATTAATTATTTTATAATCCAGCTATTATTTTATAAAAAGAAACAAACTATTATTCATTTTTATCAATGTGCATAAAACTACCTATAAATACAGCTCAAACATCATCACCTATTTCAGTACAGCAAAAATAAAAAGTGTGTACCTACACCCATGAAAAAATATCCGCCTACAGCACACAAATGAAGTGAAGCCAAGCACATGTAGAATATTTGTTGTACGTTGTAGTGACCCTGAAATAGTTCAAATGTCTATTGAATACATACACAAACGCACAGCGTAAATTGTAAATAGGCCTCAGAAGACGAACCGCGTCGCAAAAAGAACAAAACGCACGTGTTTGTGCTTGACAATCAAATGAATGTTGTTGAAATATACATTTAGAAGCAAAAACTACTGAGAGATAAGGGAAGCATAGCAGCCAAAATAAAACATAAACAGAGAGTATGAAAGCGAGCGAGAGCGACTAACGTTAAAGGAATTCGCAAAAGCAATGAAATAAAAACAAAACAACAATACAGCGCAACTCGCTATTATTGTTGTTGCTGTTGCGACGCATCAGCTGACGTCCCCCTCTCTTCGGGTTTTTTCGCCTTTGACATTTGCCAAAGAGCAACCGAGGAAGATACCACTACTTTAATGTTGGTGTGGGTACACTGTTTTTTTCGCCTAATTGCGTTTTATACGAGTTTCGCCTTTGCTTTGACAATGGCGCATTGTTAATAACTTTGTTGTTGTGTTTTTATTTTTACAAATGCGAGCCAAGCCCACACACTCTGAAAACAACAATAACAGAAGAAAAAATGCAAAAACAATTTCCACAGCAGATAAACAAGTTTATTAGGCGCATTCATTACAGGATGACGGCGCAAACTTACCTTGCGATGACGTCCTTTGTAGACCACAGCAAAGGCGCCGTGGCCAAGCATATCCTTGGAGCTGTATTCATATTCCCCGACAATATTCATTGCATGCGCCGCCGGCAGCGAGACGCGTCTGCTTTTTAAATTTTGGATTCTTTATCTCTCTTGCAGCAGTAGCAGCACTAAAAACACACTCACACTCTCACACACGCGCACTCACACACACCAACACACTTAATTGGGGGTGTTTGGTGAGGGGAGGATGGATATTTCCTTTTTCAGCTGCTTTCGGCTGACTTTTTGCAGTTAGTTGCAATCGTTGTGGAAAATCAATTTTTTCGCATAACTGAGGCAGGAATTTATTTTTGTACACTTTTTTACCAGCACTGCTAGTCACCAGCTGTTTTGCTAACCAGCACTTGCTATAAACAATTACTGAGCACACATCACACACACACCTGCCTGCTTTTGCTTATTTTTTACTTTTGCTTGTAATTAAATTAAACTTTGCATAGCTTTGTGTGTAAGTCTGCTGTGTGTATTTATTTAGTTTGCGCGCACACACACACTCACACTGACACACACGCGCACACCAGAATGATTATTAGTTCACTCCCGGTCGGTCTTCTGATTAAATAAAGTATTTTTTCTTCCCAATTTTACTGTATTTGTTGGAAGAAAATATAATTTTGTGTATGTCTTTTCACTTCGCGATTGGCAATGTTGTGCTCTACAGTTTTTCTTCCTCTTTTAGGAATTTTTAACATTTTGCTTCTTCATTATGCAGCAAGTGTTGATGTTAACGCTCTGTTAACTCGATGGGCACTGCTGTTAAACATAACGAAGCGTGCGATATTATCGATAAGACAAATACATTGATGACACAGTCAATAGCTTGACTTTTTCCATCATATTTTATTGTGCTCAGTTATTTTTTCACAATAGTTAATTAACAAAGACAACTGTATGGTTTATTATAATTATTTACTGTATAAAATAAGAGAAAATGAGTTTTGTTTATTTTAAATATAAACCATCACTAGCAATTGTGTGACCAGATATTAACCTAGTGGTTATTTTTTTGCGGAAGTGGTATATTCTTATATAGCATTTTCAAGTAGTTGACTTGCGGTCACGCTGGGGCCTAGAAAAATTATTAAGATAAACAGAAGTGTACACAAAAAATAGTGAAAATTCGTAAATTGTACAACAAAGTACAAAAATTAAAAGCAGGCAGGTAAATTGCTCGAAACCCGCCACAATTATCACCGATTCGTATTCATATTGAAAGTATATCGCAGTGAAATATTCAATTCATACATACATACGTATGCATTTGTACACATCGCATTGATAAGACAAAAAACGCAACAGCATGAAAACAAAGTAACACTATTTAACTATTTTTTGTGTTCGCAGTATTTACTCAATTAAAACATTGCGTTCGTGGACAGCATGAGCGCAGCGAGTGAAGGTGGTGCTGGCGGTCCGGTGGGTGGAGGAGGTGCTAGTGGTACAGCTACGACAACGGCGCCTGGTAAGTGTATTTCTAGCGATATCTGCTTAGTATATATGTACACACTTGTACATATATGTATCTACGTACCTATCTACATGTGTTGGCATTAGTATGTATACATAACATTTTTGGTGCTTTTCAATTGCACGTGTGTAGGTGTGCGCTTGTGTCTGTGTTTGTGTTAATGTGTGCTTTCTTGTCAGTTCTCTTTTGTGCTTGCATACGCGCGCTGTGTTTGTTACACTTTTCTTTTGCGTCTCACATTCGCAGCATATGTCTGCGCCATATATGTACAAGTGTGTTAGTATGTGTGTGCGTATGTATTTGTGTCTGTTTTGTTGTTACTGTGGATTCGTTGTAGTGTTGCCACCACCAAGCAGTAGTATTTTCTGGCGTTGCCACTAGGCTCAATTTAGCAAAGTGTTGCTTGTTTTTTTTTTTATATATACATTTTTTTTTGCATATACAGCAACACTAAAAGCCGTTAAAATTCGCACTCATCCGCATTCAAACACAAAGCACTTGATAGCTAGCAACACAGCAACCACAACAACAACATCGGCTACAGCAAATGCAAATGTCAATGCCATGACAATACCCACATATTCACAATTTCGTGGCGCCTTAAACAGATACTCATTACATCATTTGCCATCATCCTCCTCAGGGCATTCCACAGTGGCCGCCAAAATAACACATGTGAAGGCGGACGGCGGCGGCGGCATATCCATAACAGGCACGCCCATCATCAGCGGCGGCACAATTAAAGTGGCCACTGCCGGCAATTCGGTGCAGACATCCCTCAGCGGCACTCCCATATCCCTGAACACAGGGCAGGCCACAACGGCTGCCTCAATACGCGCAATCGGCGGTCAGTCGACGCAAGTGCGCGTTGTCATGCCAATGATTAAGCAACTGGAGAATGTCACTGCCACGGGCCGCACTCAAATCACAGCTATACCAGCGGCGCCAGTGGCACGCAGTGTGTCCAACGCCTCGATCACAGTAACACGGCCCGTCACACAGGCCACGTACTTGCCACGCGCCAGCGTCACAGCCACACAGATGAGCGGAGTGGGTGTCACAGGTGCTCAGCGACTGGTGACGCCACTGCGTGCCACGTCCACGGCCAGCGTCAATCCAGCTACGCCAACGGGACTCGGCAGCAGCGGCAGTTTCGTGCGCACCTCGCAGCCATCGACGGTCATCTCTTCGGCCAGCGGCGCAGCTGCCGCTGCCTGGATGCAGAGTCCCACGGCAGTGCAGTTCATACGTACCATCCATCAACCCCTTCAACGTATCATCACCACCTCAACGGGCGCCAGTGTTTCGACCACAGCCACGCCGGTGCAGGCGAACACAGGTAAGTCTTTGAAGTAACTGCTCTGCAATACCAATTTAATGTTTAATTCCTTCTCTTGCAGCACTCTCCGTTTCGGCTGCACAATCGCTGCCACCGCAGCAGTCGGGTCCCACGGGCGTGCCGCAGGCTTATGTGGCGACCGTGTTGCCGCCGCGTCCACATCAGGCGACGCTCGTGTACTCCTCGAATGTCTCGGCTGCTGGTTCGCCCACCACAAATCCAAATGCTGGGCAGCAGTTTAATCCGCGGTTTGCTGTCGCCACGCCGCTGGGCTCCACAAATGCCGCTACGGGGGCGGCAACCACGCCGGGCGGCACCACAGTGACTCCTCGTCAAGTGCGACCCATACTGGGCAAGAGTTTCCCAGCAGCCAAGCTGAACACAACCAGCATCAGCATACGTGCTCCCAGCATACCGCAGCTCAGCTCTAGCATTGCACCACCGACGCCAGTGAGCGTTTCGGGCGGTGTCACAGTCGCAGGACGTGGGCCGGGCGGAGCTGGCACAGCGGCTACCGTAGCGCCTGTGGCCTTGACTGCCAATCTGCCCACCACACGCATCATTCAGCTGCAGCAGCCGGCGACGGGCGGCGCCCAGCAAATCATTGGCTCTGCGGCGCGACTGGCGGGCAACGTCATGTTGCAGCCGTTCCTCATGACCACCACTGCAGCTGCTAAGATGGGTAAGTTAATTGATCTATTGCAGGGCAATGTATATGGGCAAACTTGTGACAATATCCTCGGATTGTTGCGCACATAAAAATTAAGTTATTAGACTATATTACGAGTTTTTTGGATATTAAGAATACGGCAGGAAACAAACTCACCTTGTACTTTGTGCATCGAATGAGAACTGTTTCAAATAATATTTCTTCTGTTTGTCATGCTTGTCCTTAGGCTTTTCAAAGTGAATTGCAAGAGCTCATGAAATGTCAATATAAATGAACATAAATTTGTCAGACCTTTCGTTATAAATCCTTTACAGCAGTGCTATACTACTTTTGAATACTCAATTATTTCTTAAAATAGCAAACATTTGTTTGCTCTAACTGCAAATAGTTTTTGTCCCGCACTTCGCTGAAGTAAACTGTCAATGTGCAGATACTGCGTATGCTTGATAGTTGATGTCGTTATTGACAGCTCACGCTACGCACATGTGTGTTTGTGTTTGTTTGCATGTGTGTAAGTTTTTTTTTTTACTTAGAAACGTCATCAGCAATCGCTGTGCAAGTCTTGAATTTTCCCAATTTCATTGCACAAGGCACAAGCACTTGAAATTAATAAAATTTCATTAATTGTCGCAGTCATTCGACCGCCCGTGACAATGACAGCCAAGGTGCAGCCCTCGCTGACCATCACACAACTGAATCCTATTGGCAAACTCTCCACAACTGGCGGAGCGGCCGGCGCCACAATGCAACCGCAGGGCGTGGCCAGCATTCAAGCGGTGCCTAGTGTCTCTGCCAGCGTGACGACAAGTTCTGTGCCAGCCACAACTGGTGCCACAGCAGCAGCGGGTGGCGCCACAGTGCTACCGCTGACAATTGGCGCACGCGGCGGACCGGGAAGCAACATCTTGACGGGCACTCTGACGCCCATCAAGAACGCCAGCGGCATCACTGTGGGCAAAATGATGATACCACAATCGTCAAGCGTGGATGCGGCAGGCAACAGTGGCTTGCCGCCTGGCAGCACGCCTACAAACGTCTTTATACAGCAGCGTGGCGGCGGCGTTGGTGGCGTAAGTGTCTCGGCCACTACAGGCACCTCAGTGGCCACATCAGCGGCAGGCACATCGTTCCTGCCGCAAGGCAGCTCGGCCATCTACTACGAGTCCATGCCGGCGTCCACGGGGGTGCTCTCACTGACCACGACGACGGTTACGCAGAGCACACACACTCACGGCCAGCAAGCGGCAGTGCAGCAGGCGCAAGCTCAGCTGGTGAGCAGCGGTGCGGGCGGCAGTTTGTCCGTCTCCTCGTTGCCATTTGCCAACCATGCGCAGACCATTGGCTCAGCTGCTGGCGGCTCCACGGCTACGTTCACAGTGCTGCCGTCGTCAGCGAGCGGCGGCAATCGCACGATTGGACATCAGCAGCTCATCATACCGGCAGGAGCAGGTCATGCCGGCGGTGCACCGCCGCAGCACATGGTTATACCACTGCACACGTCGGTGAAAGTGACAACGGGCGCAGCGCCCACAACAACGGGTGGTGGCGCCACTGTCAGTGCGCTGCCCATGCCGATTCCAGTGCCGGTGGCAGCCAATGCGCTGGTGTCGAATTTTATGCGCAAACGCGATGCCGAAGGGTCGCCTATACGTGGCGTCAAGAACCTGGCACCCACGCTGCTCTCCATGAGCAGCAACAGCAATGCGGCAACTGCGTCGGCTGCCAGTGTGACGGCTGTTAATTTGGCCGGCGGCTCGGCATTCAATCTGCAGCCGGTTTCTGTGGCGCCAGCTCCACAAATCGTTGCATCGGCAACAGTTAGGAGCAGCAGCTCTGCCCTCACCGTGGAGGCATTGGCCAAGAAGGAACGTGAGCGAATCAGCTCTGCGATTGTGACTGTCGCATCGGCGGGCGCCTCGTCGGCATCGATAGCATCAGCTGCGGCCACAGCCGGCAGTATTGTGAGTACACGCAGTTTGCGTGCCGAATCGCCAGCATCCTCTGATGGTTCCACCACGGTGTCGGCCAACTCGTCCCCAGGCGTGGATCAGCAAATACAGGACAGCAATTTGAGCATTAATCGCATAGGCGACGATCCCAGCGGATCAGCGGCAACGCACTTTAATCCCATCAATGAGGTAAGTAGCATGCTAAATGTTAACTAATCCAACCTGAAATTTTTTAAAGATTTAATTGTAATTACAATTCCAAGTTGGTAAAGTCTCTGGGTTTCAATTACGCAAGGGGGCAAAATGTATTGATGTAATCTGAAGACTCCAATTCTAATTATGAATCTTTGAATCTTTTCAGATGTATGCAACTCATCAACCAACTCTGCCACCAAACGTTACGCAATCGGCGCTGGGAGTACGTGTGGGCAGTGCCTTTGTCGATGTGTCGCCACAAGCAGGACCACATCAAGTGGGCGCTGTTGGACAACTGCCGCAATCGCGCATGAATGGCAACAGCGGCAGCAGTAGCTACGATGGCTTGTCGCGCAAGAAACCACGAAGATCAACGTAAGATAGTAATCACTATTATCGTGTTGTTGTACAATATTAATTTGAATATTTCCTTCATAGTAACGACAGTCAGCATTCGAATCAGAGCCAGACTTCATTGTCGTTGTCGCTGCCGCCACCCACTGGCAGCGTGAGCAGTCACAGCAGCAACAACACACAGGAAGCCACAACAATATTTATTCAACAGCAGCAACAACAACTGCAGCAGCAACAATTGACACATCAGCCTCACAACAATGGTGGACTGCTGCTGACTGCAGCTGGAGCTGCGGGCGCCGTGGCAGTCACAGCAAATGCCAGCTCTAGCACAGATGTCAGTAATCATCGACTGCCGGGCAGCGCGCCGCCAGCGGTTGCTGGCAATAAGGAGAACGCCAATCCCGTTGACTTTGTGCTCCGCCGTCCACGCAATTGTGCTCTGCTCAATGTAAGTGTAAGCAGTTATTTTGAATTCAATATATTAAATATTCTCATTTCTTG
Organism: Drosophila siamana; assembly: GCA_035047445.1. Taxonomy (NCBI): domain Eukaryota; kingdom Metazoa; phylum Arthropoda; class Insecta; order Diptera; family Drosophilidae; genus Drosophila; species Drosophila siamana. The sequence goes on from JAWNPP010000064.1 coordinate 2,463,398, forward strand.
TAAAGACTTACAAGCCAACACATAAGCTGGCCAATAATCACTTCCATCGCTACACGGACGTGAAACCACGCGAGGAGCGACGCGCCACAGTAATTGACCTGGCCAATCAACCCAATGTGCAAGGACAAATCAGTGGCTGGAAGCTTTACCATTTGCGCTCACAAATGGAAGATCTGGTAGGTTTGCAATTAGCTACTTGCAAATTCAAGGAAACTAAAATCTATTTGGTTTTTCAGAATGACTCGGAAATGGTTAGTTTGGGTCAACTGGAGACAATGCTGAAGGAGCTCGAGAAAGACAAGGACAAGCATGGTGACATCGAGCGGGTCAGCGAACTATTAAAGGTAAGTGGTTGCACCATTTGGCGATTTATTGAATAACTAATTCCTTTGCATTAGGGCAACATACAACGCAGCAAGATCATCACGGATGGCATTAACGAGGCGCAAAACCAATTGATGAAGATCTTTGACCACAAACCTCATGTCTCTGACATTATCAATCGTTTGCAATCAAAACGCAACTTTAAGAAACGTGAAAAGCTATAAGAAAAGCCAAGAAAATGCTGCGTGCGTGTGCGTAAATGCAAATCGATGCCGACAACGACACGTTGAGCCTTTAGCTATATGGACTTCATGTATTTTATAGGGATTGTGTATATTTGCTTAACATATATATATATATATAGAACTACGTACGTCATTAGTTTAAAATTAGCATAATCATTTTTAATGTTTGTAAGATAAAAATTTACAAAACAGAACACCCCAAAACCACAACAAAATAATTGGAAAAACTACTACTATAGATCAATATGCAATATTTTTTCATGTTCTTAAGCAAAAATATAAGATTTTAAGATATAAAAAATGTGTCTGTTCGATTTATTGGAAGTTATTTGGCGACTCAGCGGAAAAATAAGAAAGTGTTTCATTTTATATTAGAAATTTATTACAATTACAAAAGACGTGTACATGTGTGCCTCTACATTGGCGGAGGTGGCGGCACGCCGTTGAACATGGGATGCATGGCTGGTCGCGGTGGTCCAGGCATTGGAAAGCCAGCTGGTGGTCCCAGGGCACGATGAAGATTCGGTGGTGGCGGCGGTAAGATCTTGGGTTCGAATTTAAATGCGAACTGCAAGAAGAACTGTTTGGTATCGCGATTCCAGTGCGTCCAGAATTTGCCCTCCGTCTTCTCCACCTCCCGCGAGGGCACCTTGAATCCAATTGTCTCATATGGTTCGGCAGCAAAGAGCAAATACTGCCATTTGCGATCTGGGGGCTCAATCTTTTGCTCATATGCGGACATAAAGCGATGGCGCGGTACAATTCCCTCGCTTATCTCAGGATAATCGATCTGAAAGAGCAGCGACTGCTGGCCATTGGAGGGTTCACGCTGTTTGGTCACACGATAGCCGGGACGACCAATTTTCACAAACTTCTTAGGCTCTACTCGCGGTTTCTCTGGCGCTAGCAGTGATGAAGGCGCTTCCTTGGCTTCCTTAGCAGCGCGCCGGGCTAAATTCTCTTGATGCTTTTTGCCTTGTGTGTGGGCCAAGTAACTGCCCTCATTGTTGTGTAGCGTCAGACACAGTTTGCATTCATAAGAGCCAAGATGATTCTTCATAAAATATGGATCCTTGTTCAGATCAATTGTTTCGAGCGCCAGCTGCCGCAGTCGCTCCTTGCGCTCGCGATTTGTTTCCGACCATGAGGCGACACCACCGCTGCCGGTTTTGCCACCGGCGCGATTTTGAAAATCCATATTTTAAGTTAATTTAAATTAAAATACACAATTTTCTAGCAAAAGCGTATACGCTGTTTCAGAAAAAGAAAACAGTGTTGTCAAGTTACAGCAAAAACCGATATATATTTACATGTATAACCAATCCCGATATTTTATTATGGGGTATGTATTTTATTTCTTATATCAAATGCTCTTATTTTTGACTATTTAATGCAAAAATAAATTTAGTTTTCTTAGTTTTATGATTACATTTAGAATTCTCATTTAGGAAATAACCATCATTTATTTAAACATAATAATCTATTGCCAGTGTTGCTCAGAGTAATTGAATGTCAACAATATTTTATCGATAGACACAATGCATCGACTTATCGAGTTGCACATGCTTCAGTCATTTGTATTTTGTACAAAAAATGGTTAAATTTTTTAAGAGAGTTCAGAATTATAAATACAGCTCGTATACGAATAAGTAGTTGTTTGACAAAAGTGTAGAATTTTTAAATTTCTCTGTGATTGAAAACGCGATGATAGCCAAAAATATATAATTACCTACATATGCAAATGTAAATTGTAAAAGTATTAACATTTTGCTGCGTAATTATTGGCGACTACAAGTTAAACACCAACTAACATGGATAAAGATAGTTTTAAAGTGCCGACCGGAGTGGTTAATTCAAACCACGCTAAACACGGTCAACCAAAAACCAACAGCAACAATATTGCGATGCCTTCACTATCGTCAACGGAGTCGTCGCCGTCGCCGTCAACGTCGTCGCATTCCCCATCGCCACAATCAAAAAAGATTATCAATAGAATTCCTTTGGATTTCACAAAATTAAAAAAGGCTGGCTTAGATAGAAAACTGGCGGAAGCATTGAGTAAAAATCAAAATTTGTCTTCTACAAAGAGAATTGCATCAGCAACAACAACGTCGCCGTCGCACAGTGCTGCTTCTGCTTCCGCCACAGCCTCTGCCTGCGGCGACGTCGACTGCGACAGCATCCTCAACACAAACGCAAAGGCAACGTGAGCGTCCGACTGGTAATTAAATTAAATTAACTTAGTTTTTATTATAAACAAAATGTGCGATTGGGGTTATTCAAAAAATTGCTTAAGTAAATATGCACTTATGTTGCTATTTCGGTAGTGTGATTTGGGAATTTCTTTGTGGCGGTGCTCGTTGAGTCCGCACACGTTTTTGATGTTCTTTGGTTAGGACACGATGGGTTCGTTTCTTGACATCATTCTCTTCTCAGTATATGTAAAATACTTTTTTTTTGGAAAAAGTTAAATAGTGATCAAAAAAATTTTTTTTAAATTACATAAGAAATTGAGTTCTGTACGACAAAGTTAATTTATTATTTTTATTATATTTTTATAAGTGTTTTTGCAACTGAGCATTATAATATGTAACCTTGTATCTATCTTACATCGCATTACAAAAAAAAATCGAAATAAAAATTGCTATAATGGATACTTAATAATACGCTATGACTTTATATGGCGTATTATTTTTTTTTGAACTCCAATATCGGTTAATAATTACAAGAGTCACCCTTGACATGGTGTTGTGGCCCCTTTCGATGGTGTAGCATGATAATACGCAGTGTAGGATGTTACGACTAGATTGCAGACTAGAGTTCAATTCACAGTAGTAGTTAGGTTACAATTTTAGCATACAAATTATTTGGCTATTTTTAAATTAGTTAGGTTAGGTTATTAATTGCTCTAAATTTTATTTAATTGAATTAAAAAATGTTGGGAAATTTTTTTAACAAATCATAATTTTTATTATTTATTTTTATATAATTATAGCTTTTTTGGTTGGTAAAAAGAAGCAATCGCCAAATTTGGTAGCCGTCGACGAGCAATCGTTGCAGATTAAAGCAATGATTAAAAATAAAATACTTAATAAAATGACAAAAAATTCGGCAGCCGTAGCGACATCACTGGAGGTTAACACGACACCAACCAGAAGTTTCACATCGCCTATAGCAAAAGCTGATGTGACAGCGCGTCCTAAGCTGCTTCTCAATCTGGTCAACCAACTGCCCAAGCATCGGGCAATGTGTGGTGTTAGTCGACCACAGGTAAAGCAGCAGTCAACACCATCAACATCTGAGACAATAGCATCACCAACCACATCTACAACCACATCACAGTCAAAGGCACGACAGCCGGATACTCCGCCCATGGTGCCATCAAAGCCATTGATTGTGCTGGAAAACAAGGTGTTGGCACCCAATGAAAAAATTGACCTCAACGAACTCCGTCTGTCCAAAGGCGCGTCTATTGCGTTGCCGCCGAAAGTTGTCGCTGTGTCGGAACCTGAGAAAACCAAGAGTGCGCCGCGTATATTGCAATTGCCGGGCTCGGGCGCCAAGAAGATCATCTTGAATGCCAACAAACTGAAGATGTCGCGAGAGCAACTCTCTCAATTGGCCAAACATATAAGCAAAGAGGCGGAAAAACATCCAGTTGCTAAACCCAATGAAGACGCAGCTTCAATTCCAAATATTATTCAAGGAGCCTCTTCAACTTTAGACCTACATACATCTCTAATATCGCCAGTGGTTGTAGAACCTTCAGCTAAGGTGGAAGCTTTCCCTGTTGCGCCAGTTGCGGATGCAACATCCAATAGCAGTTCAAAGGTCGATCCATTCATTTCCGCTGTGGATTTCATAGCACAGCTGAAAGCCAGTAGCACTGTCAACTACATGGATCTATCCGCAGAGGAGATGAGCATGAATGCTCTGTTTATGGGTTGCGAGACTCCGACATCTACAACAACTATTATGCCATCTTTTATACCATTACCTGTGTCAACACCTGAACCCGGTTCCACGCCAATTTTTCCATCAAACTCTAATTCAACGCTTGTAACAATTCCTGCAACCACTGCTTCATCAATTCCTGTTGTTTCGTCCTCTAACTCCAGCATTTCTGTGGAATGCAACGGTGGGGAAGATCTGCCAATAGGCAAAATATTGCAAATGGATGACATGAATATTTTGCATGCCACAGTGAATGTAAACGAGAATGAACCGAATGTTTTGTGTATTAGTCCAAATGCAATAAAACTGCAGAAAAGCTTGCAGATTGAAGAGCCATCTGTAGAGAATGAATCTGCTGCTCTGCAATCTGCCCAGCTTAGAAAGCAATATTAGTTTATCGACAGCTCCAACAGCGGTTGAAGAGCAGGCCAAGCAGGTGGAGGAAGCACCATTAACTCCAGTGGATCAAGTGATAAATAAAGAGGGAAAAACAGTGACTATTCGGCCGCCTTTTAGGCCAAAAAAGGGTAAAATCAATTTGGTTCAGCGTAATAAAAGACCAAGTAATATTAAAGAAAGTGTGGAAAAGGTTGATGAGAAGACTTTAGCAATTAACGGAACAAATGAGGATACAGATGTTAGCCATGCGAATCTTGCAGAAAAAATACAAGAGAACGAACGACTAGTTGAAGTACATAGTCAAAATAATTATATAGAAGAAAATGGAGAAATTGCACCTAAGAAAAGTAGAATTAATATTGAGAAAGCTAATGAAAGCGGAACTATTGTAAATGGCATTGTTGAAGTGACTGAAAATGTAAAGCAAAACATCCAAAATCATACAGAAATAAGTAGTGAAGACAGAGTAGTTCCTCACCCCGACATTAAATTGGTAAAAAACGAAGAAAGTCCTTCGAAAGCAAACGAAGTTAATGTAAATGCAACAATACAAAGTAAGGATAATCAAGAAGATACAAATGTCACTGTAGAAACTAAAAAAAGTGCAAGGGAAATAGAAGAACATTTGCACATAAAAAAGCCGCTGATCTCGCCAAAGAAGGATGCGGACATTGAGCTAAACAATTCTGTTGAAACTGCAGATAAAACTCGAGACGAGGAAGACTCGTCAAATTCTAGCATAGCAAGGAATTTATCGCAGCTTTATCATCCACCCAAAATGCCAAAGTTTGAACAAAAGATCAACAATAATGAGGTGAATAAGAGTGAAGGAATCCCAACATCGTCAGTGTCTCTTATGGACGTTCTCTCACAGGAGGAGCCACAATCTCAGGGTGAAGCACAAGTGCCATTTCGTCAAGAAGACATCGCGTCAGAGAAAATCCTAACGGAAGGCAAGGGAATTCAGAATTTATTGACGCACTTGGCAGCCGAAAATTTGGTGCCGATTAATAAGGAGAACAAGGAGACCAAGCCGTCAGAGGAGCCGGCTAAAGCGCCCAGAAAGAAGCTGTTGAAAACCAGACCCGTGTTGAACGCGAAAAGATCATTCAAAGTTGTGCCACCAAAGACAGAAGCACTGCATCCGCGGAAGAGAGCTTTGCTCGTAGAGAATAAAACGAATGGAGCTTATCGAACTTCCAGTACAAGCGACGATGATAGCATCGCGTTTCATGGCTTCGACGATAACGCCGCCAGCAGTAAATGTGTGAAGAGGTTAAGAAATACTGGAACGGATATTAGTGATGATGCTACACCCGATTACGATGAGACAGAGGAGGATCCGCAGCCGGATGACGAATCGGTAGCCAAGAAACCAAAGACTGATCCAGCGCCAGCAGAGAAACAACTAGAGTCAATCCCAGAGCAAATCGATAAGGAAAAGGCTGAAGAAATCCCAGAACAGATAGACAAGGAGATAATTCAAAGAACCCCTGAGCAGATTGATAATGAAAGGGATAAACTAACACCAGAGCAGATTAACGAGGATAAGATTGAAGCAATTATAGATCAAGTAAAATTAAGGAGTTCGATAGACCGTTGAGCAGAAAGTTGAAGCAATTTCTGAGCCCATTGATAAAGAACAAATTGACGTAACTTCAGAATCGATTGAAAACGGAGAGCTGAAAATAATTCGAGAGCAGATTGGCAAGGAAAAGCGAAAAGATACAAAAAATGTTGCCGACAAAGAAGACGATCCAGTTAGCAAACCAATCGATAATGAAAAGACTCAAAAAATTACAAAGTCAATCGAGGAGGAAAAGCCTGAAGAAGTTCCACAGCCGACCAAGAAGAAATTAAAAAAATCTGGACAAATCCAAGTGGACAACGAACTAATGGAAACAGTTCATGAGTCCATGGATCAAACACAAGACACAGAAGAAAAAGTCCCTGAGCAAATCCCAGAGCCAGAAATATCAGATGCAGCTCCAAAAGCCATTAACAAGAAAAAGCAGAAAAAACATAAGGATAATGACAATCAAGAGACTGATGTACAGAGCGTCAGTCAAGTCCAACATATCACCGAGGAAACGACCGAGAAAGCTGAGGAAAGTCTAAAGGAAAGCGGTACGGAAAGGTCCAAATGTCTAAAAAGTGGTGAACAAGAAAAGAGCAAGCTTAAAGTTATCCGAAAGTCTAAGGATAAGGAGAAGTCTAAAGCGATCGAAGAGCAAATTGAAAAGGATCAAGAGGAAAAGCCAGATACAAAAGCTCAAATGGAATTGGACTCAGTTGGGTCACTAAAAGTGGAGCTAGTCAGTGAGAAAAAGAAACGAGCTGGTCGACAAAAAAGGCCAGCTCCAATTGCTGTCGTAGAGAACTCCGTCCCAATAGAAAGTTCACAAAATAAGACTGTGGAGGTAAAAGCTGAAGCGCCTGCAAAAAGGAAGCGCAAGCAACAAGATGTTAGAAAGTCTACAGATTCTACGGACGATGGTAAAGCGGATCAGTCCTCATTAGGCGCGAGTGAAGTGACGCCTCTGGAAAAGCGAGCACGCAGAGGACGTCCCAGAAGCGGCACGCCATTGTCCGCCACTGCTGAGCTGGCCACGCCAACAGGTCGTGGTCGCAAAAGTAAAACAGTTGCAGCAGCCACAAGTGACAAGGAATCCACGACAGATTTTGTAACATCCACACCCACTAAACCAGAACCAAAGAAGCCAATAGGTCGTCCCAGCAAAGTTAAATCAGCAGTTTGTACAGATTCGGAAAATGCTGACTCGGACTTCATGGCTAGTATGGCTGCAGTGCTGGCCGCATCTACACCGGGAGGTGGTCCTCGGAGACGCGGCCGTCCATCGAAGCATCATGAGCTGTTGTCCCTTACCACAAAAATGAAGACTGATGAAGGTGCAGCGAATGTCGAGGAGACGTTGAAGCAATCCTTTAAATTCGAAGGTCCAGATTATTGGCCCAAGTCCGTGGATATTAATTTGCGACTATTTCTCGCCCGCAAACGCGAGCAGCTCGAAACTGACGAAGACCTCCGCGAAGATGGCCGTGGCGAGGGTGCAATGCAGTGCGGACTGTGCTTTGTACGTTGCGAGAAGATTCAGTGGAAGAGTCATCTCGCCGAACATTATGGCGTCGGTTGGCCCATTGATACCAAGCCATTGGTGAGTACCAATAATGCAGATGGCTTTGCGAATATGAAATTAATATATGTAGCTCTATATTACAGTTTGTATCGCGCAGCATTTTGTTGGGTCAGATGGTGCTCTATACAAAGATGGGACAGCGGCTAACTTGTCGTCTGTGTACTCGAACGCTTGCATCAGGGCTGGGCATGCTGTTGCATCTGGAGAGCTGTGGCGTCACTCTTGAACGCATTAAGTGCGATTCGTGCAAGCATTTCTACTCCAAGACGTTTATAGCTAGCCATATACGTCATTGTCAGAAACGGCTGCAAATGCTGGAGCCCGAGTCGGGTACTGAAACAGCAGCTGAAGAGAGCACCATAGTATTTAGTAATGCAGGTCGTGCTAAGCGCAAGTCAACTATCAAGTAAGTACTTACAATAAAGTGGATTGAAATCATGAACTTATCCCAATTATTCATGGTCAGAGCTGAAACAAAGCTGCAGAAGATGGCAGCTCAACTGAAGTCTGAGCAGAAGCCAAATCAAGATGACTTTGATGGCGATTCATCGGATTACGATATGAACGCCGATAAGGAATCATCAGTGGAATATGAATCTGAAGGTGTAGACTCAAATGAAGAAGACGATGATGCTAACTCGGTCGATGATGACGATCATGTTCGCATCAAACGCAAGAAACCCAGAATAAGTGGACAACTGCGACTTCGTCAGAGAAAATCTTGAAATCAGAGGGCGATTTAGCTGTGCGCTGGAAATATTTGTAAGTAAATAAAACAAGTAAATTAAGCTAAACTTAATAAAAACTAGCAAGTAATATTGGTGTACGATTATCAAGTATATAAGGTATAATCCAGTCAGTCGGATAAATTATTTCATTTTTGAAAGATTCAATAAATTATAGTGTTATTATCTATGTATATTTAACGTAATAATATGAAAATTTACATCTCTCTTTAATTAGCATTGCAAAGAACTATTCGAAAGAGGCCCTGTATACCAACTTATTGCCCTATTATGAACAATTGCCACCTGCTGAGGCCATCAAGCTGCTGCCCTCAAGGGAGTCGTTCTCAATGCGCTACGCCTACGGCCATAAAGTCGACGATGGCTGGCAGCGACTAGCGCCGTTGGAGGGTCTTAATCAAAAGGGCAAGTGTCATGTTTAATCATTTGATGAACACTTGATTAATATCTTTTATGCCTATTGCAGATGAATATGTTTGCCATTTGGGCAAGCCCATTAAGCAGCTTGCGTGGGTTCCTCTTCCCTCGAGCGTTGAAACGCAATACTTGTTGTGCTCGCAGCGCACCAAGATGCTGGGCTTTACGCGACAGTTTAAAGACAATCAGGAGGAAACCCTCCTGTTGCTGCTGGAGTGCAAAGTGTCTTCGACTGGCAAACGAAAAGAATGGCCACTAAAGATGCGTTTGCACTACGCCATACGCGTTCAGGGGTCAGTGAATAGTTTTCAATTTATGCCCAGCGGCGGGTACGATGAGTCCACCAATCGTTTGGGTCTTCTAGCTGTGGGCAATGCATCCGGTGTGGACATTTATGCGTTGCCCCTACTATTGACTAAATGTAAGGCGGTTGACTCGGACGCCAATGCAGTTATTGTATTGGAAGCGGGACTCACATTGAGTCTTGATATAACTGATCCTGTGCAGGATGCCTGCACAAAAATATGTTGGTCTCAAGTGAGTCAAAATATTGCTGACACTTTGTCATAACATGCACTCATTGCCGTTCGATTGTAGGCGTCTGGTCATAAGCTGCTTGTCACTGGATACGCCAGCGGAAACGTTGCCTTCTGGAATATTGACGATGTGGACGGTCTCAATTGCATTGAGCAGAATAATCTGCGTCACTTGCTGCCAGCACATTTCTTTTATTTCGGTGAACGCAACATACAAAGTAAGTGTAAATAGCAATAATTTCGTTGTTTATACGTATACTGACCGATTTATTTAAAATTCTTTTAAGACTTGGAGCTACATTATGATACCAAAGGAGCACGTTGGCTGGCTGTTGGCACCACTGTGCGTAAATACCACGTGTATGACATAGCCAATTGGTCACAGCCATTGACAATAATTGGCGATATGATAAATAACTTGTTTCTGGGCAGTATCACCTGGTCTCCTTTGTGGAACTCGCTGATGATTGGCTGCTCTCAATTGACTAGAATACGTAAGTGTATTTAGCATATATTCCAGCTGTCGACACTTGCAATAATAGTTTCATTGTATTTAGAATTTTCCCGTTTGATATCCATAAATCCGGTGGAGTCTATGCCCTGTCGTCATGTGACACTAGATGTGATGCTGAACACCATTCGTGATTTGCATTTCAACTACGATCAGGATATGCTCGCCTCAATAGCCGACAATGGAGATGTTGCTTTCATCAATGCAAATGAATTTTGTGCGGAATGCGTTTTGAAAAGGCGCAAAAAGAAACACACTCTAATTACCACTGAAGCGAACTTTTTGGGGGATGATGTGGAACCCAAACATGTAAGCCCTGAAGTATTTCAACAAGATTATGGGCTTCTGCTTAGACCAATCAGACATGGACTGGAGAAGGACAAGGCTTCGAGCTACCAAGACCCGAAACGAGAGCCCAGTTTTGGTCTGCGAAATATGATTCGACTCAATTCTGTGCGATGGAATTGGAATTCTCCAGCAAAAGGCTGGGTAGCTGTGGGAGCTGAGCATGGACTGCTGCGGATCATAAATTATGAATCGCGCGATTGCTCTTAAATCGTTAAAAATAACATTAACTGTTATTAACTCTGTGAGATTTTTGTTTACACTAATTAAGAATGTTGATTGCTTTCTAAGGCTATTACTAAAAATCATTTGCATTCAATGAAATAATTTATTACCACTCTTTATACCTATGCATAATAATAGTAAGAAAATATATGTTAATGTACATAAATACTATGTAATTTAATTAGTGTGCAAAATGTATGAAATATATTTTAAAAATACAGAATATTTATTACCTTTATACAAATAAAATGTTATTACAAAATGAAAATTAAATATTTCATATAAGAAAAGCGATGGGTAAAATAGTAAGGAATTCAATTCAATCCACAGTTTTTATTCATGTTTAAAAATTCACAAAAATTCAATCGGATAATATTTTTGATCACATTAGCTCATTGATATATGTATGTGTAAGTGGCATATGAATATTGTACATTTTCAGTGATTTTTTAAAAACGTTGATAACTTTCAGGTATTTCAAAATTATATCGATATTGATTTTTTGCGAAGAAGTTTCAAGATGAATGTTAGCCACCCAACTAATATCAATGTGAATCAGGTTGAAGACTATAACAGACGTTTGGCCAATCTGATTGAGCGCATGGAGAGGCTGGAGGACTCCTTAAACACACTTCCATTGGTTACTCTTCACAAACGGAAGCCGCTAGTAATTGATTCAGCATTGGAGGATGATACAGAACTAAATAAAAAGCCGAATGAAGCCGATGAAGAAGATGTCTTCGAGGAGTGCGAAGACAAGGTGAAAATCGACGAAGAGAATAAATTTGAGGATGAAAATAAAACAGTTGAAAATAAAATTTAGTGCAACCTTAGGGACTCCCAATCGGCCATGGTAATAAAAGAAACATTTTTAGTTTATTTACAACATACATATATTTAATATATTTCTCACTACATATTTATCTGCATCGCGAGTGATATATGCATACATACATGTACATATGTATATATCTATATATATATATATATAATTTTTTGTTTGTAGATTGATTTTACATCGATAGTTTCAAAAATGGATGCAGATTATTGTAGCAATATGATATAACGATTGTAACTTTTGAGCTGTTGTGATGCAAGTGAACAGCGATCGCAATTGAATATGTTTAATTTTTGTTTGTGTTTTAAAAATTATAAAAATCGTTTCGACAATAAATATGCGTGACTTACAAATTTAACAGGCTAAAATGCTTAATTAAAATACAATTTATATAAAAAAAAAACTGAATGTTTCGAATTACGCACAACAGACAGTTATCGTGACCTATCGATCCGACAGTTATTTATCTAATATAAATATACACACAAAGCATGTTGATTAATTGCTATAAATACCAGTAAAAGGATAGTTCCAATTTTCAGATTTGAGTATGCATTTATGTTTTTTGTTGGTATGTGTAGATATATAGCACTTATTGTTAATTTCTATTGTCTTTTGTATGGCCGCGAGAAGTTAGCAGGAAACGGAAACAAAACACAATGGCGGTTCAATGTTCTACGATGTGAGTGTGTTTGTGTTTGTGTGTATGTGGTTGAGCTAACAGTGCGTTAACAGTAACTTAACAGAGCCCTATCATATACATATATTATATATATCTGTCTATTATGCACTTGACCTTCAGTCTTCATTCTTGCAAACTCTCCCTTCCCTCCAATTCCTCGTCGCCTTCTCTCCTCTCCATCCGACTGCTTTGCTGTGCTCATATTGAAAACGGAACTTTACCTGCACTTAACACAAACGTAAAATGTAAAAATATATTGCTCATAACAGAGCTTTTCACTTTTTGCTCTGCTCAGCATTCGTTTGCTGCACTGCACTGCGATTGCCTGCCAGCTCCTGTTGAATCTCGTTCAGACTCTTGCCCTTCGTCTCGGGCACAAGGAAGAAAACAAAGATGACGCCAACAACAGTGAGGCCGGCGAACAGCCAGAAGGTGCCGCCACTGCCCAGACCCTCGTTCAGATTCTTGAATGTTTTCGTTATGATGAACGCCAGCACCCAATTGGTGGTGCCCGCAATGGAGCCGGCGAATCCCTTGATGTCGGTGGCAAACAGCTCGCCCATCATCAGCCAAGGCACCGGGCCGTAGCCAATGGAGAACATGATCATGAAGATGCACAAACTAGCCACCGGCAGCCAGCCCAGATTAGCAACCTGATCCTCATCCTGATCCTTAAGGAAGAAGTACACACCGATGGCGGTTGTGGAGAGAGCCATCACAATGCCCGAAGCGAGCAGCAGAATGCGGCGTCCCAGCTTGTCCACGACCATGGTGGAGACAAAGGTGGCCACCACTTGCATAACGCCAATCAGAATGGTCGACATGCCAGCATCGATGCCAGTCTTTGCTTCCTGCAAATAAATGAAACCATTTAAGAGGCATGAACTACACTTGGTCTCTACTACGTGCTTACTTCAAAGATGCCGGCGGAGTAGAAGATGACAGCGTTAATGCCGCTCACTTGCTGGAAGAACATGAGACCCAAGCTGATGCTCATGGCCTTAATGGTCACTGGACGGGTCAGGGCAGCCCAGATGTTCACTTGCTGCTCACGAATCTCGCGATCGATCTGGTGCAACTCCTCCATCTCCGGGGCATAGTCGTATTCCTTGCCACGCAGCCACTGAATCGACTTGATGGCAGCCTCCGAACGATTCTTAGAAACCTACGCGAACAAGCCAATCATAAGTTGAGGCTTCAAAAGCTATCCCTAAAGGACTTACCAAATATGTGGGCGACTCAGGCATGAAGAAGAAGATGACGCCAAAGATGATGGGCAACAGGCCGCAAACGAGACTCGTCCATTCGACGTTGAGACCGGCACCAACGCCGTAGACAAACAGAATACCAATGGTGATCATCAGCTGGAAGAAACTGCCCAGCGTGCCGCGAATGTCCTTCTGGGAGATCTCGCCCGTGTACATGGGCGCCGTTACGCAGAAGGCACCGCCTGCGATACCCAAAATGAAACGGGCAATGTACATCATGACCACATTCTGGGCCCAGATCAACAGCGCCCAGCCGAGGATGAAGGGCAGCACCAGAAACAGCATCGTCCACTTGCGTCCAATGAAATTGATGAGGAAACCAATCGGAATGCACACACAGGCCGCGCCAAGAGTCATGAAGGCGCCGACCCATGAGAACTGCTCTTCCGTGACATCGAAATCATAGCTGTTACCGCTAATTATATCCGACTCGACCGGCGATGTCCAGCCCAGCAGTGTACCGGCGGCGAAGGCACCGCCAGCTGCTGCCAAGGCTGCCACATATTGTGGCAGGGTTCTCGACTTGTTCTCCGTGGACGTGTGCACCATGTTGCCCAGTAGATTCTCTTGATCCTGTTAACGAAATTGGCAAAAATAAGACGCGTTAACCAATGACGACTTCAAGTGTGTAACTATTATGTATGGAGCGTGAATGCCTGCCTAGCTGCCTGACGGCCTGGTGTTGAATTATCAAATCAATCGAATCGTCGTTTGGGCCATAAGCCTCATAATAATGCCTCTCACCCGGCGATTAGAAGCTTTATGACGCTGCGATAATGTTACCCCAAGTTTGCAATGTTTGAGACAAATTTTCCACTCAACCCCCAGCTGTCAAGTTGAGAGCCCAGCAAGAAGAACGGACTTGTGGTATATAAGACCCTGGCTTACTGATAACATAATGCATGGCTAAAAGGGACGTGCTACCATTCAGTGAGGAAGTGAACAATCTTGCTGATATCTCTCTTGGCTATTACGCCCGATAACTAACAAGTAGAGATTTCCTCAATTCACTGGGTGCAATAGTTGGATTCCCAACTTCGGAGTTAATTTCTGGCTATTAAACCATAATTACCACCAAGTGTTTAAATATCGGGCATTGGAATGCTAAAGATTACTTTCGATTAGGGAATATATTTATGGGTGTGTATGCAAGATAGTCTAATCATGCCATATCTGCGTGCACTAGTTGAGTGTTATATGCTTGAACAAAACTGCTATGTTAGCCTTTGAGAACCACTCAATCTTAGAGCGCTGTTAACGCGTCACAAGTGTGTGTTAGCTTAACAATACCAGTGGCACTTTTCTGTGAGTGGAGCTGCACTTGAACCTAGCTGTTGTAACAGTCTGTAAATATTGTGCTGTTACCTTAAGATTAACAGGAATAAGGTAAATAGTAATTGGTAAACTACTGAACAGAATTGGAGCTGTACTTGAATGTATTAAAGTAGCTCTCAGTCCAATGAACAATCTGTAAATATTGTTCTGTTACCTTAACATTAACAGCGGCGTTTTGTATATCCTTAGAGAGACCACAAATAATTTAAATGACGACAACATTTGCCACTTGCTTGCGTTGCTCAACTAAACAAAACTAAGCTACAATTTAATGGCGCGCCCTCAAATTGAATGCACATGCATTATTTTTTAGAACTTGTTAATTTCTTCATTGACCTTATATACGATATGGGCGTACTGAAGCGCTGCCAATTAAACATTCGCTACCTTGGCCCTGGCATGCTTCCTGGCCATAAATTACAATGCTATCGATGAAAGGTACATGTGTTATCGCGTGCCTAATCAATATGCCGAATGCTTGGGACATACACATAGATATGTGTATCTGGAATGGTCATAATTCTGCCAATTAATAAACGATAATTCGGTATCAGACGTCAATGGACTTGTAGTCAATGAAAGCTCCGGCAAAAGCAGTGCATAATTATTTTTTGCTACCCATAATGCGACCTACGAAAATTAAGTATACGTTGATTATATTTATTATCGCTAGCCAACCATGGGGCAGTTTTAAATTGAAATTATCGTGGGATGATGGACTGACAAATACCCTGTATAAAACAAATTAGTGTAATCGAGAAAATGTAAAATAATTGATTTGCTTTTTCATATAGCTTCCAAATTAAATATACGTTTATGTTAACTTTAAACAAAAATATTTTAATGGTAGAACTGACAATTCAGCTATCTTCAAAGCTGAAACACTGAATTCAGTGAAATGAAGAGAATTCAATTTGAAAATATTATATAATTTATTCTAATTTATTTTCGCATTTTTCCACATCTGCATTTATTACTTTATTTTTATGATCTGCTTTCTAGTCTCACATTTGGCGCACAAGTGCGCTTTTATCGTTAAACATCTAGTTTCCTTCAGCCATTTACATTCAACTTATTTGCCGCCCACTGAAAGTATGTGGCTTAATCTCGGCTGCAATCACATAAATATACTCGTATCCATCCACATTCTTCGTGTATCGCATACTATATCCAATCACAGCCCACGTCAGTGTGCAACGCAATATTCATTTCCGCGTACGGCAAATGCTGGCCGAGAGTGGCGACCGCAAAGAGACGCGCCCACGCCTGCTGCAGTTGCATTTGCTTGAATTGCTGTTGTTGTTGTTGCTGCTGTTGCTCTTAACGCGGCTGGGGACACACCTCCAGCTTGGCTATAACGAAGTCGACGTCTGAAATCGATATTTTGCCATGCTGTGTTTGTTGGCTTATGTGGTCAACGCCAACTGCTGTCAGAGTGCTCTCAACTATATTTAGATTAACGTTGGCAGTTAACCCGGCCAATAACTTGTTGTTGGTCGCCAACGCGACTACGCCTAAGTGCGCTCTGAGCCGGGTCAACATGATAGCCGAATGTCATTGCCATTGTTTGTCCTCGCGCCTCAAGTTCGTTTCAATGTCACTTAAGGGAATACGCGCACACAACATTAACTGCACTTTTATTATCCAAAGAATATTTTATTCCCGTTTTTCAGAGAATTTTATTTTAATGCTCGTAAGCTGCAAGACTCCCAGCTACCTGAATAAATTTGTAATAAACATAAAATTTGATGTGAAATGCGTAACGAGTTTATAAATAATTTAGTCCAATAAAAACTCCTCGCCTTCTTTCTGGATGCAAATATTTACAATTACGCATTGAGAACGAGTTTTCTTTTCTGAATACACTTGAGAAATTCCCTGTATTCTAAGACTAACAATAATACCCGCAATGCATTGGGAAATTTGTTAAGACACTTTATGCTATTATTAGCCTGGTTAAAATAGATACAAACATATATTATTTTTTTATGCTCAGCTAGTAAATCTTTATGTATACCCAAGTTTGTGCTATACTTAGACAACTTAACGATAGATCTACAGAGCGTAGTAATTCTTGTTATTTCATTTGTCCCTTAATTAATTAATCATTTGAATTACTGCTAAATGAGTTCGTTAAAAACTTATACTAGATTTTAAATAATTATTAGCTAAGAATGAATGTGCGTTTTCTAATCATTGATCATTATAATGCTCATAACTGTGATGAATATCATTAACGTTAATTTGTTGTCGATATTTGCTTTAGGCCTTTGTGGTTTCGTTGGAAATATGTCAGCATTTTTTGTATCTATCTTTTTTGGGGCTTATCAGTTAATTGGATAGGGGTACAAGTATACCAAAAAAAAAACTTTCTATTTTCGTTGAGTTTTTTTTCTCGTTTTCGTTTTTTATGTTGGACAAGGTCGCAAGACCCCAAAGACATAACAAACAAAATCATTCATTAATAAAAAAACGAACTACTTTTAAATGGTATTCTTCAGACAGCCTCGAAACGATAACAGACCTTATCGCCAGAGCTTGTGCCAAATGAGGAAGCTTATAGATCACAAACATGTGAGTCATTAGCAGAGAAAATAATAATATTTGGTCTGTTTAATTTACAATAATAATAAGCGAAGAACAACAACGAAAAACCCAAAATGAAATTTAATTATTTCAAACGTGTTCCAGATAATGCATTCAGTGAAGTGACTGTTGAATTTCGCTTTTGGTTTGGTATGTTTTATGCGTTGATTCGCTTTGAATCACATCCGTGAAGCGGATTATGGTTGGGTGCGTTTCCGAACACATGAACTTCATATGCTCAAATATAGACGTATTTCCTCATTGGAAGAACATTCAAATGTTTTAACATAATCGCTCGAAAATTAACTTGTTCTTTTTTTGATGCTATTTTAATAGACTTAGGTAAATGAGATCGACTATATGTTTGCTCAACGTCTGCTCAGATTTGTGTGATACCATTATTAGCTTTCTCTCTGCGATAGCATACTAAGTAAATATTTATGATATTTCCGGTCGGCCAGTTGGACTGAAATTCGCTTCACATAGCGCTAATTAGGTGCGTCAAGTTAACTCAATTTTTTTTTTGTTCGATCTTTCTTTGTCAAGGTCAAACATAGACACAATCGCAGCAGATACTTTTTTAGGGGAAAGAGTAACTTAAATTAGTTTGAGGTTTTAGTACCAGCACCAGTTAGCAATAATTGATAAATATATTTGGGATTTGGATCATTACTTGCGGACTGGCATTGGCACTTTCGGTGGCATTAGCTTTGACTATTTTTACCGCTTGTCGGGAGCCATATTTGGCACCGTTTGTCTCGTTCGTCTCCAGCAGGTGGGAGCTCTCCTCGTTCTGGGCATCGGCCTTTTTATTGGGCTCATCGCCGCTGGAATTGCTGTAGGATGCCGTCGACATATTGCCAGATATAATATGTTTTGTTGTTCACGATATATAGATTATTATTATGTGCGTTTCGACACACTAATTGATTGCTTAAACAAATTTGAAAGCTCGTCTTTTCTTTCAACTTTTGCAGTGTTTTTGGTTGGGTTTGATGTGTATTATGTCACTTGTGGATATGTTTGGTATTCAACGCGATTGCTTTTGTTGCAGTTATTTAATTTGTGAAGCACGTTAGCAGTAATTTTTCTTTTGTCTTTCTTAGACGTTTTATATATTTTTTTTTTGCTTTTGAAATGCCAAGATTGTTGGATAATAGACGAGAAGTTTGAATGTCCTTTGGCCGTGCCCGACAGACGTTTGTCCTTTAAATTCGTTGGCCACCCAAGTCGCAAATGATGAGTATACTTTTAGGCGCATGCGCGATGCGTGCCAAACATGTTGCTGTCCATTAAGTGCACTTCGTTCGCTTGGCCAAGACACACACGCAGCTCACACGCAATGCTCTTTGCGTTAACAAACACACTGACACAATGAATGTATCTCGCAGTTTCACAGTAAAGTATCTGTATATCTTTTTTTAACCGCACGCAGTGACTGCTGGCTCGCAAATGACGCGCCAAATCATAAAACCAGCAACGCCGGGCTCTACACTGGATAATGGACTCTCTCTCGCTCACTTTTCCGCGCTCTCTCTCTCTCTCTTTTGTTGTGTGTGTGTCGTGCTCTCATTGTGTCTCGGCGTAGACTGTATTCTCATGCGCTCTCTCTCTCGCTGGTCCACCATGCGGTGGGGTGGCCACCGAGGCTATTGACTTGCAACAGCGGCAACACAAACTGGAAATTGTAAGCGCTCCTTTGATTTCTGTTGCTTACTTCGACTGCCGCTTTTTGTTTTTCGTTTTCTTTTCGCTTTCTTACTTTGTATCATCAACAGCAAAAGCAACAGCTACAGTTCTTGTTGCTGTTGTTGTATTATTAGTGCAGTCTGCAGTTGCGTTCACTTTGAGTTTCAAGGCGAGCGACGACTTCACTTGGCGAGCACGAACGCGCAGATGGCTAACGATCCTCAATTCTGCTCACTTCCATGTGACCTCAATTGCGTTACAATGCATGTAAATGTATGCCTGCTTGCAAAGATTTACATATTTACAAACATATAAACGGCTGCATTTACCAAAAACTTACAAAAACGCCCAAGACAATGCATCCATAGTAACTGTGATCAATTCGAGCTTCATAAATCAATTACTAAAATGTTCAGCAATTGAGAGTCATTTAATGAATTGCAGTTGGTTAAACTTTATTATAAATGAAGTATAATTAGTCTTAAAAAACGACGGCTGAAATGTTTTTAAATGAACCTCTCAGTTAAACCATCTGACCACTAAACAATATTCGAAAATTATTCACGCTCTGTTTATTCTGAGAAATAAAATTCAATATTGCTTGTAATTAATTTTATTTAACATTATTAACAGGTACAGCCTTAATAAATAATAAATAAAAGCGTTTATTTGTAGATTTAAATGCATATATTAATTCCATTAAACTCATTGAAACAATTCTCATTAGTTCATATTATCTAATTGCCGAAAACAGTTAAGTAAGTTCATTTAATTCTTAACACTCACTCTGCAGTTCGCTGTACCTTATCAATGACATATTTACAAAGGACATTTCAGGGTTAATACAGTATTTCATTTACAATATATTCCCAGAAATCTTTTGTTCGATCGCGTACACAAAGAATTTACAGATTTAATTACGCAAATGAATTTTTCTGCTGACATTTGCTATGCATTTAATTAAATTGCTCCAGATTCTTTTCGGTCCCAAAGAAAGCAAAAATAATTAAAATTACCCATAATCTAAATGCATTAATAGATAGATATAGATGCACACATATGGCGATATTGCAAATATATGCATTTCCATATACAAGCACACATTTCTATAGTGCACACAACTCCAGCGAGCTGTTTACATTGTTGGTACTCGATTTGAAAAATACACGAGTCGTCGACAAGAGTGAGAGAATTTTCTTTTATGTACTCTTTTCGATAAAGGCATTCATTCTTGTCAATTCTACTCAGTCTTTTTTGTTTTTTTATGCATCGATGCATGTGTTCAATGCATCACGTTTGTCTTCCTGATATACGAGAAAACCTAACATAAAATATCTATATTTCACAACGAAAATGAGATATTGAGTGCATGGAGGCATTTTGGTGAGTATTTGAATATGTATGCACATGTGAGTGTCTGTGTAAATATATTGGAATTCTTGTTCCACATAGTCAACAACTAGATGAATGGGCAAGAACGACTCCGAGATGTTCTATTAAATAAATTTAAATGAAGTGTAGTGTTGAAATTGTTATTTCTTTAATATTTATCATAGCCGATATTTTGAAATATCATCTCCCATAGTGCAATATTTATTGTTTGTATATAGCCTACGCCTTCCTAGCTATTATAGGGTATAATAGGCAAATGAATAAACATGACAATGCTATAAACAAATGTTACGACTCTGCGCGTCAACTGTGGCTTAGGAAACGAGCTCATTATGCACGCACATCACACAACTAATAGCAAGACAACAAAAGTCAACTATTAAACAAACTTTCAATTATATAAAAGAAAGTAATCTATTTACCATCGTTGTGCATGGAAATGCAGTAATGTCTAGAATTCGATATTCTTTAGATCAATTTCTATAAATTGCTTAAAATGTCGTACTAATATTTATATTTATTTATAATATTTTATTAAAAATCGTTTAAATATTTATTGGTAAGAAATATTCTGATTAAAACACTATTGTAAATTTATTTGAAATTTCCTGAAATAGTTTATATTAATTTCTATTAATTTAATTTATGTATATGATTGTCGATTGAAGAGAAGTTTCACTGTATAACTTTAATTGAGCGTTTAGCTGCTTCGCTTCTAAGAATGACGTAGTTAATGCATGCGCAGTGAAAGTGAGTACGCATTATATCTTGTATCTACATCTGATGGAAACGTAGCAAGCTGGGACTGAAATACAACCAAACATTTGGCACGCTTCATGCTTGGACCAGGCGCGCAGAGCGCCTAAAAGCATGCTAGCCCCCACTAAGTGTATAGAGCATAGAGCTCTTAGTGTGGCTGTATCTGTATATGGGAATGTATCTGCTGGTTGGGAGTACCTAGGGGGCATGAGCACAGCACGCAGTGTTGCACTCTCCGCCGAGCTTTGTATGTATACTAATTACGGAGCACAGACGAGTGAACAGCTAACGCTGAGGCAGCAGCGAAACTCTAGAGACCCACCGAGTGTTCAGAGTGTTACGTAAAAAGCTCATTAAGAGTCTGGGGTTTGGTTGTGTGTGAGAGCGGTGCGAATGGCACGCGCTCTAAGCTACGTCAATGCCAGCAAAGTCATGCGAAATGTATCTCATAGATACATTTACATTTCTGCATGTATTTCGGTTAGCGGTGCGTGTGACGTCACAAGAGCCAAGCCCCAAAACACTTGGCCAATCGGCAGTCGCCGGCAGACGTGCCCCTAACACACATACACAGGCACACACACTCTCGCACAAAACACACAAGCGAATAAACTTGTGCATTCACATATATGTACATATAAATGTACATATTTATGTGTACTTAGCATATGTATTTCGATATTTGAGTTAAAATTTCAGTGCCGTTCGTCTACAATAGTTGCTGTTGCCCCGCACAAATCACGCGATTCTCTGGCGGTTCAAGTGCAACTATGAGATTTCTGCTGATTTGTCATTATTTTATTTAGTTTGACCTACATTTGAACTTGCGATGAACCACACGTCCATTTACTCGATAAATCGCATTTACTTTTTCTTTGGGCTTTCGGATTACAGCTTACGGCTTACGGGCTTACGCTTAAAAATCGATATGCCGCCCTCGCCTGACTGAAGGTCAATGTATCTACGTGCAACATCGGCTGATGCGTCCTTGAGTATACAAGCGAAATGAATGTGATGTTGTGAATGGGGCAGCAAGAACCAGAACAATAATCAAACATTGACTTCGCTGCCAAAAGTTTTTGAAACTCTCACAACCGCCTCATTATATAACTTGTTTATCTCAACCTGCAAGTTTTTCAACTTTAGATTCTTGAAATATTTATACGTCCAGTTGATGACATATTTAAAAAAATGCGCAAAAACCGAATTCCATGAAACAATAAAATATTCAATGATTTTATCCATTAATATAAATTACCTTTGATTTCAATAGCGATTAAATTTGCAACTACGTCTCAGTTTCTGTAAATAAAAAATAAAATGCATAATTGAATAGCGTTTATTTTGATTTTTCACATTTGTTGCGCGTTCAATTCATAACGACTAAAAGCATTCGGTGCCTGAGAAGCTTTCAAACAAAGTAAGCTTTGTACAGTTTGAGGAGCATACTCTGATGCAGCTTATGCATTACCACAAAACTGTGCCCGCATGCCAGAAAACGAGCGCTTCTAAAACTGTAATAAGTGAGCGCTCGCATTAAACGTGATTGCACTGTTAATTTTCGGCGCATTTATTGTTAAATTTAAATAAATAAAAAACATATGTTTCAGGCTATGTACAATAAAAAACAGGTACGACGTTCATTTACTTTTAGACTGTTTTTATTAATTCTAGTGAAAACTACACAATTGTAAATACATATTTTAAAGAATATTGCAAGATGATGATGATGATTTACCTACTTGTTTATTTAGGCGCACTTTCTCACCCTCAAAATGAATTTTACGATGTATAATCGACATGAATCCTAAACAAATCTCAAGACCATATGTTCAACACTATTAAAGTGTATTGATTTTGCCGCATGCATGCTCAAGTGCGTATTTAGACACTTGAGAACTCTAGACGACGCACTTTAATCAAGAGTGTGCTTATCAGCAGAACCCAAAACACAGCGTTATCTAGACTTCAATGCTGAACGATGAATACAATAGTCATATGGACGTTTAGCCATATGTATTGCCCCGACCATCGATGAGATCTCGTTCAGTTTTGCCGTGGCTTATCGCGTTATGTCATATGGGTGTTATACCACTAAATCGCTTTATGATCCCACCAGATATTATTCAGATATGGTGCGGTTATTTTCGGTTATTTATTGACTGCATTGTTGATCAAAATATGAAGTACTAAAAATACTCTCACACTGAGTGTGCTTTATTTGATTGACAGCTGGCAATATAAAATGTTGTATTATTCTATTTACCGAAATAAACGCCCAAAGTTATAGTGTCATAAATGGTGGGGACATACAACAATAATGCCACACGCGGCCGTTAACAAGTAATTTCCTTATTAAATTCACACAAAACTAAAGAAAATTAAATATTTGAATGAAGCGCCTGATAAAAACTAATAGTATTAGTGGAGCAACTAACTACCTCGAGAATTCAAGACCATTTATTGTGTGCAATTGAGCGCACTTTTGTTTTATAAAAAGAAATCTTTACAATACTCGCAGCTGAGATAAGAAAATCAACTTTAACACGGAGATACCAGATGATATCATCTTCTAAATCAAATGCTCCAAATGAACATATAAGCTTATTAAATATATGTTCGTCTAATTTTATTCACCTTTAATTAAAAAGAGTCATGGATGCTGGTTTGGATAATTATTTTATATTGGCGAACTAGAAATATCTAGATTTGTGGTTATCGTGAAAATATGCTTTCGTTCTTGAACCGATGCAGAACTGTTCAACCATGAGAGGCTACTAAGTACTTTGCAAGTCTTTAGCAACTTCTGAGTAACCGCAACCGTCCAAGTTCAAAGACTTTGACTCTAGGGTTGTGCACGTGCGATTAAACAAACAATGAAATTGAAATATTTTCTACACAATCTCAAGTAATTACAGTCAAACTTGCCTACAACAACTAAAGAATTTTATAATTCGCAACTGGGGAATTTTTTTAAAATTGTATTCGCGAATTATCTCCGAGTTCAACGAAATATTCGCTCAAGTAATATGTGTGTTAGTTGAGTACTGAGATTGACGCAAGGAAATGATGTCAATTGCCGACGCGATAGGGACGAGCCCCAAATAGTCTATCAATTTGCCACATTGTGGCATACAGTCGACTATGCCTCGTCTATCTCAAAAGGTGAGTGGGCGACTTGCATGACCATCGCCTGGCATTGGACAATATCGCCGAGTTATCGCCTCGACTGGCGACGGGCGACAACAAAAGATCAGGGGAGGTTATCAAAGTCCCCAGTCCAGAGGCCCGCCCGCCATAGCGGCTGGGATCTCAATTGAATTAAATGTGAGCACTTGGGTGGTTTTTCTGTTATTGTCGCTGTCGCTTTCCTATGCCCGCTGCGAATACTGCGCCCCTATTGCAGGAAAAATGTTGTAAACTTCAGCAATCGAACAAAGTACAGACGAGTGCAT
Organism: Drosophila siamana; assembly: GCA_035047445.1. NCBI lineage: Eukaryota > Metazoa > Arthropoda > Insecta > Diptera > Drosophilidae > Drosophila > Drosophila siamana. The sequence continues at coordinate 2,488,262 of JAWNPP010000064.1, forward strand.
GATGATAAGCTAACAGTAGCTAATTGTATTCTTGATAAGATTTGAGGCTGTTCCAAGTAACTATAGTAATTAAGCATTATACTAGAAGTGCAGACATGCATTTTATTCCTTGCCCCTTTGCTCCAGCTAAGGATCTATAATTAAATCAAGTGCGTGCTCCAGCCATCTTGAAGGGCACTTCAGTCGAGGGTTCCGCACTTCACTTGTAATCGAATTATGTAGAAATCTGCCAATATCACATTACTCTATATTACATCATACGATCTATTCGATAAGTAGACACTTAAATATTGTTGATGACACTTTTGCGCAACTCTTATCTAAACAATAAATAAATATGTTCGAATCAACGGCTATTAAACTGTTCTTATCAGGGAAAAATAAATAAATTCAATGATTGCCCTTCGTGAAAGTTCAGGACAGTTTTACAGCCGTTTCCGCCGGCAAAATTTTCTTGAAACCGACTTATTTTTGAAACCGGTATTTGTTTCTAATATATATTTCGGTTTTTTCTATTCAATTCCGTTCTATTTTGATGGGCATTAGTCAGTCACTGCTGTTGTTGACACGGCTTTATAATGTTGATAGCAATAATTGTTTTTGCTCACAACTGTTACAATAATAATGTTGACTTATTGCGTGTTTTGAAACCCAGTTATTGACTAAGTTATTTGCTGTCGTGGACTTGGCGTGTTACTCATGGAAATTTTGACACTAATTAATATTTTCTAATCTCCGCAGTTCAGCAATAGCTGGTGATAAGCTCGGCTTTTGTTGAGAACAATAATTGTACAAAGGCTTTTTTTTCTTATTTGTGTTTCGGGTATGTTAACTCTACAATTATTCCCTCTTTTACAATTCTTCTTTATTCCTTGACTTTATTTTGCATTTTCCTTTGTTAACTTTCAAAAAATTAAATCCAAAAAACGCGTTTTGCAACAGATGTAATCGGTCGATCCGTTGTCCTTAACCTCAACATTAACTTCCCTGAGACCAAAACCGAAACAGTTGTAAAAATAAACCACAGAGAATATCGTATATAACCCGCATTTGTATGCGATTGTAAATGTGAGTAATTTTTGTTGGTTTGTTTCCATATAAAAATACTTTGTATTTTTAGGTTAATTGTAATTAAAATTAATCGCATATTGTACTAATGCTTATATTCTTTTAGTTTTATAAATTTTAAAAATAAAATACAAAGTTTCCTCGAGAAACCGCATTCGCATGAAGTCGATATTATTTATATCCTAATAACCTTTTCTCAATGCCACCATTATCAAGTATAATGCACGATTTCCGTTTCAAATGGCTGCTTAAATGTATAATTAAACGAAAATAATATATACTTGTACTTTTCAAACAATAAAAAACGTTACTGCATCTGTTCAAATTGAGCATGGCACCTAATGTTTATTTAACAACAATTAAGACACATTTCTCGTATCGGGAAGTGAATAGAAAAATCTGTAAGTCTATTTAAAAATACATTATATTATGTTGTACAGTGTCCGCACGGAAATCCGAATGTTTTCTACAAAAAAATTGGCACGCAGATCATTTTTTATTGCGTCAGCGTATGTTATATGTTGGATGTACTCAGATCGGCATACTATATCATATGGATAACATCGATACTCTTGGGCAGGTAGTAATATAGAATATAAGCAACCTATTTTTCAGCCCGTTCAACAAAAATTAGAACTATCTGCCAAGAGTTTGCGCTTTTTGTTTGTATAAAAATATATATTGAACAACTGGAACTTAATAGTAGTTTAGAGATACGGCGAAAACTAAAAAGTCAAACCTTCACACGTGACTTTGAAGCAGTTGAATGCAATAACAATATCATACGATTCGTTTCGAGAGTTCTTAAGACTCTTGTTTACATTCGTAGCTACAACAACAGAGACAAACAAAATTGTTGAAATATGTGAATGCAAGAGCAGAAAGCAGTAATAAGTAAATTAGTGATGCTTGCGCAAAAACAATAATTATAATGCAAACCGCCGAACAGTTCCAAAAGATAATCTGACACCCTCGTACGCATTCATTCAGCTGTTGAGTTATTTTGTCGCGGATGCATACTTTATATTTTTTAGTATACATCTTATTTTAATTTAAAAAATTTTCCATACTCAGTGCGTGGGCGTTTGGCGACGTGATACGCCCTCAAATTTTTCATGTGAACGTCACAGAAACATTTTTTTTGCACTATTTATTATTCGGCTTTTCACACGCATACATATCGACATATTTATGTACACACATAGATGTTTATACATATGTATACTTTTTGCATAATAAAAAAACATTTTTGAACTTGATTTTTAGCTAATGAATACATTCACATTTTGCGAGTTGATTTGCCCCCAAATATTTGTAGTTTCTTTTTATTTTATTTAATTTTCCGTCTTTGCTTTTGTAGTCGTTCAATCAAAATGCAGTCGGAAATTTTCAATTAGCAAGTTTTAATGTGAGCCGTAACTGTAACTGTAGCTGGGTCAGCTTGTTTACAAATTGCCTGTGAATAAAAAGACCTAGTAGTCATTTGACGTCATCCAGTTGTGGATGAAACTGTCGTCGCCACCCCCTTTTTACGCCTCAAAAAACGACACTCACCTGTCGTTTGCATAATGCACACGTGAGGTGAGGATGTTTGCTTCGATCGTTACATGTTTTTCCGATTTTTCCCCGAGCACAATAATAATTCCAGCAATTTGTTATTTTGCACAAATGCAAATTATCAGATATTAGGTAGACACCATCATTAGAAAAATCTATCATATTTCCTATATGAAACGCAGTCCTATTGTGGGTGCATCGTAAATGGGAATCATTCATTTGAGTGTGTGTTAATTAACATTTGGTTTGTTTACGCTATTTTTTCAATATCCACTGCATGTTGCGGAGGGGGGATTGTGACTATAGATTTTATTGCACATTTATAGAGACAGGGTACTTCCTCGTTGATCAGCCTAGTAGTCGACTTGCTGTCTAGAGAATTTTCCCCGTTCCACTTAATGAATCGTCGGCTTTTTCATATCCAGTAGAAAATGTTCCTCATAGGAACACGTAAAAAATAGCACGTAGAGGCAAAGCCTTTGAGGAACTGAATTAATGTTTATCAACGAATTTAATAATTGAAAATTTTATTAATCTTTGATTTTATGCATTGTAATTAATTTTATTAACCTTTTCAGGCAATATCGGAAAGAAATCCCGGCCACAAAAAACAGTGCGGGAACTTGAAATGTCTAAGTACGTGATTGTTTTACAATATAATAAAGTCAAATGTTTGAAAGCAAAATTAACTAAAGTTAGCGCGACGTGCCAGGCATATTCTCCAACAGACAATATCGTAAAACAATTAACTCTGAAGTGGGGGATTTTTTGTGGTTATAGCGAAAAGCTGAAATGTTTCGCTTAAAGTGCCTATGGGAAGAAATTGTATTTGATTTTTATCTATTTTTGTGGGAATCGAATGCGTAGTTTTGCATTTGTCACCCGGGAATATTTCCTATATATGCTTGCAGTTGATATGAATCAATTTGCTTTGCATAATATTGGCAGCGCGCACGTTCCGATGTCTTGCAAATTTCCAGCTGAAGTCAGCAATGTTTTGCGCTTGGACCATTATTTTTACACGCCACTAGTTGTGTAGTTCAGTTATAGTGAGCATGATTAGGGACTGCTCATACTTTCAATATGTTTAGTGTAAACACAACAGCATCTATTTATGAGATTGCGATAACATTAAGTGGGCTATTTAAATTTAGAACGCAAACAAATTCTTAAATAAGTTATCGTAATGACGAATTATTGTTTCGTAAATCAAGTCTTCAACATCGCTCAGCCTATTTCAGATTTATTTATTTTTATAATATAAGGGTTATATGTGCTAATTAAATGTATATGCATTGTGGATTTCAAATATTAAACATATTAAACTTGTTTTGCGAATTCTTTGAACAATATTATTGTATTTGAACTCGAATAATATCCAGTTTTTTATTTCAGGTGCTTTGGAATCGCCATATAAACTTATTGTTAATAAAATTTATATTGACCAAAAATTCTCTGAAACACTTTTGAAAAATCCGAAGTGCATTGAAGTGAAAAAGGTTTCATTTTAGCGCAACAGATGTGTCCGGCTAATAGAGGGAATTTTTATTCTCGGTTATTTTTCTTTAATATGTTTTTATAATATAAGTGAAATGTCAACTATTTAAAATATATTTTGTACTTAAGTAAACTAGAGCTGTTGTTCTTTGAAATTCTGTGATTCTGTATAATCGGTTGCAATTAAATTTATCGTCGTTTTTTCGTTCAATTGCAGAAACAGAACAGACAGAACAGATGCCGAAATGATTGTCCGTTATAATTGGAGCAGTACTTGCAAAACTGAACAGAGACCGGCAAAAACTTACCAAGAGATGACAAAAGCAACAACAATCACGTGTTTTTGCGTGTTTTCTTTTCGCTCTCGGAGGCTTTCGGACTTCGCAGCTTCCAGCAGGCACTCAGCACTTTGAACTTGAATTGTCCTTAATGGGGGGAGGGCAGTTGCGATGGTTTTTGTGCTTTCGTTGCGAGCGTAAAAGAAAGCGCGCGTAATTTTATTAAAATATACGGAATTACAAAATAACCAACAGAGGCACAGACACAAAATTACAGCTTAATACACTTGCTTGTTTTTTTACAGAAACATTTGGTCTCCCCGATAGAACACAAGTACACCTAAATTATGGACATGGACATGGGGAAAACGAAATCTTTTCAGCTTGTCGCTCTTTTTAGTTACCGCGCGCGACGAATTCGCTAAAACAACTGATATCGTTGATATGACGGGCCTCCGTTGTTGGGTAAGTAGCTCGACAGAATTTCTCGATGAGGCGACAGCGCACAGTGGCACGAGTTTCAGCAAAAACATCTTTACGTTTGGAAATGACGCTATAAATAAAACGTTTCTTTTGTTAATTTATTATTAAAGAATGAGAATTAAATATTTATTTTGAAAGCTTTTTGATTTTGGGTGGAGTTATTGATAGTGTCAACAAATAATATAATCTTATAATATTTTTATATGTTAAAATAGCATGGATGGAATACTGGAATTTTTAATCAAAATACAAAATTAGTATTAGTCTTTTTTATTTCGAATTCTTACTTTGGTCTCTTCTTTGTACAATACCACTGTGCAGGGCAGCGACGCAAACCCAGAGTCAGCGGCAGAGATGCTGTGTCAAAGTGGGAAATTTACACTGCTTTTGCTTAATATTGTTATTGTTGTGACAATTTAATCTCAATGCTCGATTCTAACTAATCGAATAAACGCTGAGGTTTAGACAAAAATGAAAAAAAAAAAACAACGCAATGCTGACGTCAAACGTGGGAAGAGCAGGAATTTGTGTCGCGTGAAATTCATGAATTTCGTCATCTCGGGGTACAGGACGCTTACGCAAGTGTGTGTGGGTAAAGGTAAGTCTTTGCTTGTGCACGTGTGTGTGTGCGCTGTGGGATTCTGTGGTGAATGTTTATTTACTGTGGCATTGTCCTTGGCAAAGGACGCTCGCTTGGCATTTCATGAAAGCTTACGTAAGAAACGTAAGCTTCATACGTAATCATCTGTAAGATTTCTCAATGGTGTGCGAAAAGCTTTGATTTGCACGCACACATATGTGACAATTTAAAAAAAAAACAGTGTAATTTGCGAAGGTGGTTCAATTAGTTGCAGATACACAACATTTTGAAATTCTTGCAGCATCAGGCTTTTGAACGATTTCCAAGAAATAACTAAGTCCAAGACAGGTCAAGCTTGCATCTTAAGTACGCGGTAATATGCAGAGCTATCAATTGATAACAATGGTACTATATAGTCAGTACCTTCTTCATGAATGCAATATTCTAAAGTGTATGCGTTATATTTGTGGTCATATTGGGACAGATATGTTCTGAAACAGAAGAGGTTTGCCTTGAAGTTAATTCGCACTAAAGTAATACAATATTGAAATGACGACAAAGTTTGATTTGGCAGCACTAAAGAAACTCTATTGCCTAACCAATTATGACAATTGTGAACTCTATACAAATAAAAAATTCAACAGTTTTATTCCATTTGATCGCTATAGTGATTTTATCATTGGTAACAAAAAGAAAAATTGCGTATTGAAGTACCTGCGGCTATGTCTAAGAGGAATAGAATTGACTGGTTAAAATATGATACTCAATGATTCGAAAATTCAATACAATTCGATTTTTTAATTATAGAGAATGCAATTTTTGGTGAAAGCAACACTCCGCGTGCATGATTGATCCTTTGGCTTTTTCCAAAGTATTCGCCAAATTCCTTTGCCCGGCGTTAGTCCAATTTCTTTGCTGTGCGATGGTAGCACCTTTTGCGCAATTGTAACTGTTATTTAACAGAGATTCAGCTCCATTCAGATTGGCTCCATTGATTTTTATAGGCGCTGGATTTAGTAATGCAACAGCAAATTCTTTATCGGACTGGAGCACATTTGTCGAATAACAAATGTTGAGCCATATAAAGAAAAATACAAGGACCACAATGGTTAAATTTTCCAAATGATACCAAGTCATGGGTAGGATAATATTAACATGGTTTATAAAATTAAAAAACAAAATTAATCACCCCCACAAGATCCAATTGATCAATTATAGCATAAAATTTAATTTATTGGTTCGTTATTAAAAGCATTTGCATGCAATGTTTTGTTTGGTGTCTTTCTATAATATGCATGATCTCTGTATACAATATACTGTAGTTTCTATGTGTATACATTAAATTTGCTTATAATTTAAATTTTAATTGTTTAAATAATTGAAACGGTAGTTCATTCTCTACATGTAAGAGGCTATGTCTGTGTACGTAAATTACTTACACTTAGAAAACTGGTCTCATTTATGTGATTGCATCAAACACATTTTTGGTTAACATGTCAGTTGGCGCTCCTCTCATCATTTACCACTATGCGATACGATAGACGTAACTTAATTAAAGCATTTAATTGTTCTTGTTCTTGTTGTTGTTGGTGTTGTTGTTGTTGTTAGCGTTTGGCATTCAGCATGCCTCGCTTGAGATTGCATCCAAGGAATCATCGGAGAAACCACAGAAACTCCACTTGGATTGTTCAGACTTAAATAGATTTGTGTATTTAGTTAATATATTTGCGAGTTCATCGTTGGTCTTCAGCTCCAGACATTTGAGAAGCGTGCCACGTAGATAACTAGCCACGCTGCCAATATCCACACCGTGTGGATGCAACACAAGATACGCCGAGGTCAATGCTATAATTTTGGCTTCGGCCAGCGCCAGGGACTTGAACTCACTCTGTAAGCAATTTGCGAAATATTAGTATGTGTATATTATGAAATTCTTTGAAACTGTATGACGATTTGTGGATACCTCTTGTGGTGGCTTAGCTGGAACTGTATCCGCATTGACAGTTTTGGGACTAGTTTGAGATTTAACTTCTACAGCTTTTTGATTTTCTGACGATTTTGAATCCAGCTTCTCATCATCCTCGATCTCATGGATTTCAACGACGCCGCTTTGATGCTCAATAATACGCACATCGTCATCCACCTTATCTATATCGATGATTTCCAACTCTGGCGCTACCTCCTTTGGTCTGGCATCCTGCTCATTTTGGCTGCATGAGTCACCGCTACTGTATTCGATATTGGAAGTATTCAAAGTGCTATTGTTGCTGTTGCTATTGCTGTTACTGTTATTGTACGCTTCCTTGTCTTTTAGCTTATCGATAGTCTCCTTGATTTTGGTTTTGAGCAGCAGTTGCTTAACGCCTGCCTCCTTAAGATTCCGCTCCAGCTGCTCAATGGTCTTCAAATCCTTTTGCTCGCGTAGCTTGGTCTGCAATAGCTGTGTTTGCATGTTGCGAATGGTCTCTTGCAGCACCTTGATTTGTTTCTCGCGCTGCACGCAATCGCTTCGCTCCACAGACATCTCATTGCGTATGGCCTCAAGTTGACAGCGTAGCGAATCGTTCTCATCCTTCGAAATTATAATTTTCATGAATTGGACATTGCAAATAATAAAGGAAATTGTGGATAGATTACCTTGAGTCCGTCGCTGTCGTAGCGTGTGCGTTTGGGGCGCTTGTCATAATCGCGCTCGTCATCTGAGATTTCCATTTCATCGTCGTCGATCTGGACAGTTCGCAATTCCTGCATGGCATTCCAAAATTATATATTTTCATTAATAATGTGTAGTGGGCAAGTCATTTACATCCGTTGCTTACGATGTAAAAAATATTCTAGAACCTAATTATAAAATTATATATGTATATTTCATAGATTGGAAAATGCATCATCAAATTCTCATTTGGCTCTCGGTACTAATTGTCGATCCATTTACTTACCTCTCCACAATTCTAATAAACTTTTGTAATTTCGGTTCGTTGTGGTTTGCAGTTTTATTTTTTTTTTTTTTAATATTATTTTGTATTTTAAGTTTCATACAATTTACCAACTCAAATTGCACAGCCAATCGAACGGAGTGAATCTTGCAAATGTTTTTTTTTTGTTTTTTGCTATTAATGAAATCTATTAATTTTTGTTGTTGTAGTTTACATGTTTCGATTGCCAAGTTTACGGGCATTCGTCTAAAAGTTACATTTAGTTATAAGTTGAAATTGAAAGCTTATCGGAAATTTTATGCAAACGCTTAGTTAAATTGCGAAAAATTTGAGAAATAATTATATAAAATTATCGCTAAAATATGTAAAGCATATGAGCGTTATCTAAACCTGAAATGAAGAAGAAAACTGTTTCAAACATTCACGAAGTAGTTGTAAATGACAGTTCTGTTAAATTGTAAGACAAGTTTTGAAACAGTTTCCTTTTTATTAATAACAATTCAATTGAATGATTCTAAACACCAATACGGTTAGACAATAACAATTGGCGTGACGTCAGTACACACATGTTAATTTCGTTAATGGAACTCAGGCGAAGACAGCAACAGAAATAGAAGTGTTAAATATGGTGCAAATGAAACATTGAAATTAACAACTAATTATACAATTAAAATAAAAAATCAATGCAATCATATTGGTAAAGAGTAGAGGACATGCAGACAGATACGAAGAGATAATTGGAAGTAACAATACAAAATATTTGAAATTTTACGCAAGCAATACTGATTAATACTGGATATAAGGATTGGGACAGCAGGCACGATATGGGCATGAATGTAGTTCTATATATAGTACGTATGTAGGTTTTATAGGATTACTTCGGCAGCTGAACTTGTTGTAATTCATTCTTTGAACATATTTGTACGTACCGTGGCCAATTTCTTCCATTGATCGATGTTTTTTCTTTGGGCTTTGGTGAAATGGTCCCAAACCTTCTTGTGACTAGCGGCATTGAACACTTTTTCAATCTGAGTGACTGAACAATAATGCAATAATATATAATAATATTAAGGGAGGACAGAGGGTAGATATTTTTTTGTATTCATTCTTGACGCTTTTAAGCTAGTCTGCGTTCGATTTTCTATTTTTTTTTTTTTTGAGCAAATAAAATCAGTGAAAAATGATAAGTAGAATTAAACTACTTGAGATACCCTTGTATAGATCATATTTGTAGTTTTATATAATACAGACTAGAGAGATAGAGATAGAGTGAGAGAGAGATTATACAACAGCTTATTACCTACACAAGTTTTATGTACTTTGAGGACTTCAATTTGCAGTTAGTTGTTGTTTTCGATGATGATGATGTTGTTAGTGATTGTTTTTTTTTTCATAATTATTGCGGTTCTTTTCTACAGACGGCCAGACAGAGGCGGTTGGTGTCTGGTCCGAGAGCTACGTTGACTTTTTAGTTATAGTACGACTATCTCAGTTTGGTCTACAAACCTTTTGTCTGGACTTACACCTTCATACTTATGTCGTCATGTGCATTGCCATCAGATTTCGAATTGTACAGTCGTCAGACACACCAAATCAAATCACTGCACAGTGGCGAAAAACACCGATGTTGCGATCAAAATGCAAAATTGCAATTATTTGCCAAGTACATTCTGAAATCTATTGTTTATAACGTATACGACTCATAACTTTAATTAGCTGCCGAAAAGTATGCAATGTCATTTTCATTTGCAAATCTGCATCTAGCAGACGTCATTAAGAATAGCACCTACAAATTGAATCTTTGTACAGAGTTTTTAAAAATATGCATTTTGCCACGTACTTAAAACATTAAAAAAATTTCAAATATAACTTAACATAATACGATTTCTCATTAAGTGGCAACCTAAAGTACAAATTTTATAACTTTGACTGAAAATAGAAGTTCCATGTCATAATTGAATCGCTTTAACGGTTGTGTTTTAGCCAGTGTGCAGTGCTGAAATGTGTCTGGACTTTTACCTGCAGCTGTTGCTTCACTTGCGTCTTCCTCGTCTTCAATTTTGTCTTGTATTTTCTGAGCAAATTTTAGACAGTGAATTCTTGTTTATGGAACTGATAATTGTAATTTTTGTTTGGCTTTTGATAGCGCGATGACTAAATTGCTAGTGTATGTGTATATATAAGTGTGTGTGTGTATATGTGTATATGTGAGTGTAAGCGTATATATGTATTGTATGTGTTCGTAGAGAGTGTTTCATGGTAAAGACGCTAGACGCTAACCGGGGTCGCAACAAAATCGGAAAAAAAAACGTTGAAAGGGAGCGTACCTAAAAACCCAGCTAAGACTACAGACTAGGATAGGATATAATGCATTATCGCACTTACATTGCGTGGACATGGTGCCCATCTGTTTGCGGAAGCACTCTCGAGCCTTTTTCAAATCCTCCTCCACCTGCTGCTTGTCTGCATGCAAGCGCCGCACATGGGCATGGGTGCTCTGGATCATCGAGTAGAAGACGTTCGCGTTGCGCTTGGTGCAATCGCCACGCTCAAGCCAAGCGGTTATGGTTTGTATGGCCTTCACAAACGTATCGTTGTTGCGCAGATGCTCCGCCACAGCGGTGGCTTCGTGATCCGTGTAATGCGGTATGGGTGGCGGCGACTGCGAACGCATGCGGTCCAAAGACATGCGTTCTCGATGTCGTTGCTCGCGCTGCAGTTGCCGCTGCTTACATTCGTAGTCGTATTGATCATCTCGCGCCTGCGCGTAGTCCACGTGGAGGCGCCCAAAGTTGGGCGGCTCATTTAGGCTGGTGATGCGCAGTCGGTAGCCGGACAAGTAAATGGCACGATCGATGGCCGTCTCGTGACGATAGCGAATATGGCAAAAGTTCTTTTTGGACATGCGTAATGTAGTTATCTCGCCGCACGACTCGAATATCTCACGAATCACCTCCTCCGTAATGTTTTCTGGCAGTCCGCCAACAAACACCGTGCGGCAGCCGGGCGGACGTTCACGTATAGTGGGCGGCGGTGCATTTGGATTGGGTGGAAACAAAATGCAGTTCTTGGTCTTGATCACCTCCTTTAGTGGCATCGCAGCGCCAGAACCGTCTGTGCGAATGAATTGATTAATATGTAACAGTGTAACGATTGGGGGAATCAACCTTACCTGTGGCTAAGCTTGCATCTACTCCGGCATCCGTGGGCATGCCAGCTGCAGCTGCAGCGGCTGCGTAGCCAACAGCCGCATAGTTGTGTTGCATTTGTTGCATGGCCGCCGCCATCATGGCCGTGGGATCCATTAGCATTTGAGAGCTCGAATTGGTTGCATTGTTAGCCGTTGTCGAAGTGCCGCCCGTCGGTGTTGATGCTGCGGCAGCTGTTACGGCTGCAGCGTTCTGAGACGTGGGAAAGTACAAATATCCGGGTGGCGTGTGCATAAGGCCATTCAAATAGAGCTGTTGGGCATCGGGAAGATTTAGCGTGGTGCCTGTCAGCTTATCCGCTGATTTAACACTTGCTGCGGCTATGACATCCGCTTCATCCATATCGTGGTCATTTTCCAAATCCATTGGTGCGCTGCCGTGCGCCGTGTGTGATTTTAATTTATTGACAGTCGTCTTGTTTGGCGTTGACGCGGATGTCTGCGACGCTGAGTTGTTGCTGGTGCCGCTGCTATTATTTGTTGCTGAAGGCGTGACCACGCCCGCCGTGGCCGTCGTAATGGCAGCCGCCAATTGGTTAATGAAATTCGGATGATTTGGCAGGCTCACGCCATTTGGCATGCTACCGAAAACTGGCACTGCAAACGAAGACAGTGCCATTATCATATCATATAATTTTGATTGCCGGTGGCAGAAGTATAAGCAAATAAAAACAAATAAAAATCAGCTGTGCTGTCTGATAACGAAAGCAACATCAAAGCGCACAACACAATGTCTGAGCGCACAAAGCGCACGCACAATTGATGGACTGGTATTTTTTTCCATTTGTTTGATTTGTGGGGTGGTATTCATTTCCTTTATTCATATCTTAAACTGCCGCCACTTGACTGCTATTTATGAACGGCAAAACAACATTGCTATAAATACTCACACATATTATCAGCCAAATTTGCAAAATTGAACGCCATTCGGAAATCTTTGTTATGCGAACGAGCTAAGAGAAAAATACCATTTTTGGTATATGGAAAATAGAGGCACAAGTCGTTACGCTACGTTAAAGCCGCACACATTTGTCACTTGCCGCGCTTACTAGAAAGAAACGCATTGCTTTTCCAATCATTTTCGATTATTATTTATGTAATTACTCTGCTCTAAAAAAGATTTTTCACTAAATTTTTTCGTCTCTTCTTCGAAGCAGACCGACCGTCGTGCTCCACAGTAGTGTACTGCACTTTTCCTGTGTTTCAGGGCTGTAGAAAATATCGCATTCTAGATTATGTGGTATTTTTTAGGCATTCCATTACGGCGTCGCAGTACGTGTGTACACACTGTTTATGATTCATCAGCTGTCGTTAGTTCGAGAAAGTTGAAAAGGAAAACAATACGTAAAAAGAACGCAGTTTACAAAAAGTCGGGCAAATCTTTACTGTTTAGATTATTTCAAAAACTTTTCGGAATGTCGATCAACACGTCGCACGCCAATAATGGCGTTCTAATACACGCAGGCGAATAGTAAGTAGAAGAAAGTATTGTCCAAAAGCAAAAACAGATCTGACGTCATTAAAAATGGTCTTATCTCATTCTGGTATTATTAATTTATGTACATTTGTGTATATGTATAAATGATTCAGTTGTGCAGCTGAATAAAGAATTAGTAGCTTGCTTGACTTGTTCTACACCACAGATGTGAAAACAAACAGCTGCCGTTAATTTGCGATAAGATGCCTTATCTTACCCACCTAAAACAATTATTTTTTCTTTTGGTTTGCAGTATTTTATTGCATAGCGACAGCGTGAGCATTGACTTCTCTGGCCAGGATATTTCGTTGTTTCAGGGCACCAAGCAGGGACGCATCTATTTGACGTCGCATCGCATGATTTTCAACAATAAGAAGCCAGTCGATGAGATGCAATCCTTCAGCGCACCGTTCGTGGCTCTATCAGACGCAAGTATTCCATTTAATGAATGTTAAAGAGTTGTTCATGACTCTTTGCTTGCAGGTGGAGATTGAACAGCCCGTGTTTGGTGCCAACTACATCAAGGGCAAGGTGCGCGCCCAGCCCAATGGCAACTATGTGGGCGAGGTGAAATTCAAGCTCTATTTCAAGGCGGGCGGCGCCATCGAGTATGGCCAAGCATTGCTGCGTGCTGCCAAGACAGCCCAGGGCAATTTCCACCGCGGCGGACTGGCTGGCGATGATCCACCGCCATACGCCCCAGCTGGGGCTTGGCATGAGGCGCCACCACCGGCGTATCAGCCGCCACCAGGCTACTACGGCTGGTTGCCGCAACACGATGCTTTCAGTGGTCCAGCACCGAATACGGTTTTCATCAGCGACAATCCGCCGCCGTATCCGGGCATCAGTAAGTTGTAAATTCCGAAATATTGTTCAATAGAATACTCGGCTTTTGTTTGTGTACGGCGAATTGGCAATGAAAAGCGTGCATGACAAATCATTAATCGATGCACGCTTTCTCCTAACTCTAACGCACCATTTGCACATTTCCATCTCTTTTGAATGTCTCGCTCTAGTACCACCAAATAATCCACAAGCACCGCATCAGCAACCGCACCAGCCACCGTACCAGCAGCCGTATCAACAGCCACAGCAGCCTCAGCAGCCAACTGAACCCACTTGGTATGGTTTTTCAGCGCCACCCGATCAGCAACCACAACAGCCACAGCAGCCCGGTTATGGAGCACAAGGCTGGAACGGCGGCTATACTCAACCGCCGCCATATGCGTCTGTAACACCTGGCGGTGGTCCGCCTTATGGTGGTGCTCCGGCACAAGGATATGTCACACCCTATGGCGGCTATAATCCAAATGTACCCGGTGGCTTCATGCAACCCGGCTTGCAGCCAGCTGGCTATCCAGGACAACAGCCGAATGGCTATCCAGGGGGTCAGCAGCCATCGGCATCTGGTTCCGCAGCTAATGCCGCGGGAGGTGCGGCATCCGCCAACTTTATGGGCTTCAGCTTGCCTCCAGGAAGTGAGTATGCGACAATAGTGTAATTGTCATAGTTCATCCCTCCATTTAATTCATTTCCTGTCTAGAATAATAATTCATCTCAAGCAAACCAAGAATCTCAAGCAATTGATGCACATTATTTTTAAGTAATTGTCAAAAAAGTTAATTTAATCTTATGTTGACAAATTGAATTTGATTTTATACGACTCACTTTTAATTTTCTAGTTAACCATCTTGTCTGTCTTAAGCAGATTATTACAATTATGTAATTGGAATTATTTTGAAATCAACATCATAATAGGGATCATTATGAATTTAATATTGTGGCTAATTTATCCGACGAAATCTAACAAGTTACTAAACTCAAATTATCTACAATTTCTGGCATCTGAAACGAATTTTTCTTTTTAACTATTTCACAGTGTAAACTGCTAAATTTACTGTACCACAAAACCGCAAGAAACAAGTAAGATCTTGTAAAGCTTAATTTCTCTATCGATTTAAGCTATGTTTCGAAATTTTAACAAAAGCCGAGCCGAACAATTTCGTAATTATGTTGTTTGGTTTCTAGTTGGTAATAATGTTGGCATAATGATTTCCTTCTTTCTTTTATTTCTTTTTCCATGCAAACTTTGCAGGAACCAGCAGCACACAATATTATTATTATCCCAATTGTTATCCAGTTGCAAGAACCTTGTGTTTTATACCAATACCCGTTATATACCCATAAAAGGACTGTAAGGCATTGTACAATTAAGTAATATATAGTACTGTAGTTAAACATTTGTAAGAAAAGTATTTCTTCATAAGTAATTTGAGAAAAAAAAATAGCATTCAAATTTTTTCAACTATCTTATAAACTAACTCGATAACAGCTACTTTCCATGCTTACGTAGATACATTTTGTGTCCACAAAGATGAAAAGTGTTCTGTTACAAATTGCAATTGAATTTTCCTCGTTCTTTTAGATTCAAAGGAAGCCGAGGCTGCGGCCAGCGCTTACAATACACCTTACAACCAAGGTGGACCTAGTTCACACGCACCCAATGATATACCGCCATCATATAATGTGCGTATCTTATAATTAGTCCAATTAACCATTGAGTAACTAATTTTATTTTTTAGAATTTGCCACCCAGCTACCATGACGCCTCGAAGAAACATCAATAATAAAAGCTTCTGTTAACATTGAAAAAACAATATATACATATATACATATTTCTTAGACCAAAAAAAAAAAAACGGCTCATTCCACAATCCTTATATTGTGCAAGGACTTGTATAGCATACTATTTAACCCCTGAAAATTGTTTGTAAAAGTTTGCTTTGATAAATCTGCACGGCAAAAGTATTAATCCTCATAACGAATCGAAAGATCCGCGAATAATTTGTTGTTTTTTACGGACGTGTTGATTTTAAACATAATTGTATTTGGTCTGTATGCAGTCACAAATATGTCATTGTTTTTCTTTTTATAGAAAATGTTATTCAGTTATTTTACAAATAAAACTTAGAGCTATGCAGACCAGTTACACATTCCACTTCCACATAAATCAATATCGGAATTTATATTGAGAATTTCTGTTTAGATTATGTGGAGGGCAGGATGTTCAACTGGTCTGATTATTCTATACACACTATACTATAACGAATATAATTGTACATGAAATATAAATATGCATGTATCTAATACATAATTCAATGCGTTTTTATTATGGCTGCACCATTGGGAACATTGCAAGCAGAATGCTAATGGAGATGTCTTAATTGGGTACGCAATATTGTAGCAAGCAGATGGAATTTGCTTCAAAAATTAACAGGAGGAATTTAAGGAAGTTATTTATTTGCCTTGAGCATTCCAATAATTTAAAGCCTGCTATTGAATTTAAAATATCTGCAAGTAGATTATAATTTTACCTCAAAATCTACAATTGTCTTAAAACACCTGTTGAAAATTCCAAGCATCGCTTTGAAATTGTTTTAAATAAAGAGAAAAGAATATATTTTGAACAAATAAAATTAGATTAAAAGTAAGTTTTCTTTAGACAATTTAAACTACTAGTGGTATTCACATATTTTAAAAGATATATTTAACCAGAGTTTGAAAGTAATGGCAACCTGTCAGCATGGGGTCCACGAGGATAATGACTGTCTGGCGCTGTCAGTTTACAATTTACGGCATGTCTGGAGACTGCAATGAAAAATCAATCATACGCCGCATGCGCTGTGAGTGGCGTGGTGAGATTGAGATACTTGCAAAGCGCCGTGTTGGCAGTGGACAGCGATTTAGTTGTGCATGTCCTGTGTGTGAATGCAGCATGCTTAAACTAAGCTCGACAGCATTCAAGCCACTTGATAATGCTCTCAGCAAAGTGAACAAGTTTTGTTAATTGGAAACGCAAACGATATCAACAAAGCAAGTGAATCGCAAAGTTTAAAGCGGGATTAAATGTGTTAGTTGAATATTTGCCATCTGCAGGCGATTAACGCAAAATTGGAGCAACAATTTTGCGAGTGTTGTTTATCGATTGGTGTGCGTGCCACAAATAACCATACAGAGACAACACCCTGTATAATAATTTTATTTGTGTGCACGACGAACATATTTAGTACAACGTTAGATATTCCGTCGATGTCAACGCATCAATTATGCAAACCTCAACTGCACAGTGTGTTGACTAAATTTCCACAGTATAAATAAAACAACAACTACTGAACAATATCAAGAACAACAAACACAATTTAGCCAGCATCAGCAAAACAAGTTGAGCGAATCATGGATGTGGGCGGACAGGAAACCACATACGAACCACTCGAGGGTCGCAGCGGTCGCACATCGGGCGGTGGCATGCGGCATCCGAACAGCATTGATAGCCCCGAGTTCGATACCCGCGCCCCCAAGGACCAGCGGCATGCCGTCTACCTGGCACTCCTTGCAGCGGGCATTGGATTCGTGCTGCCCTACAATAGGTGAGCAGCACTCAAAATAATATGTGGCTGGGGGAATGTGAATGAAAAGGAATCAATGAATGAATTGCGAGTGTCGCTCGTGTGATTAACTTGTGTAGTATGCCACAAGGACACATACCCGATATGCACAGAATATAAATTAAAAATTTTTTAGTCTGTCGTTAACATTATATAATTTTATATAATCTGCTTGCGACTTTCGCTTTTATAGCTTTATCATCGCTGCGGACTATTGGCAGGCACGCTTTCCGGGTCGCCCAGTGGCCTTGGACATGTCCATGACATACATCTTTGTTGCCTTCTGTACGGTGCTGTTCAACAACATTGTGCTCTCGCTTGCGCCTTTCCAGACTCGTGTCCTCTTCGGCTACATGGTCTCCTTCACCACCTTGATCTTTGTGGCCGTCTGTGAGGTGGCCTGGCATGCGTTTGCCGCGAACACAGCGTATGTGGTAAACATGTCGGCGGTGGCATTGACCGCCATCGGTTGCACGGTGCAACAGTCCAGCTTCTATGGGTTCGCCTCGATGTTGCCCAAGCAGTATACGCAGGCGGTGATGGCTGGCGAGAGTATTGCCGGCTTTCTGGTGTCTTCCAATCGTGTGGTGACCAAGCTGCTCATCAACAATGATCGCGTCTCGACTGTCATCTTCTTTTTGACCTCCACACTGTACATACTCTTCAGCTACTTGTTACACGTGGCCACGATTAACTCGCCCTTCGTTCGTTACCACGTGGAGGCGTGCTCCAAGATTGTCCTGCGGCCGGATGAGGTAAGTGTTTAGGGAATTATGATTGAAGTGGGAGGTTATAGTCTGTACCAACTTATAAATCATTTTAAAGCATATCAAATTAGCTGTCATTGCGGGAAAGCAAAGCAAGGAAGAGATACCACTTATTAAGCATTTAATAGCATCCTACAATCTAAGGACTTGTAGGAATTCAATTTAATATATCCTAGAAGGAATACATATACTTGCTGTCTAATAATTTGAAATTATTAAAATAAACTTGATGATTGTTTCGATTCACATTTGTAATAATAGCTTTATAATTTACTACAACTTGAATTTAAAATTTGTTTAGTTAATCTTATTAAATAAGATTTGCAAGCAAATGGCTAGAGTGGAACAAGATTAACTAGATTAATTAGCATGCATAGTAGACTTGATAGAGACGATGTTTGTTCTAGAAATGGATTGCAATAGTCGTTGCATACGTCAGCAATTAGTTGAGAATAAATTGGATCCATAGTACTTGTGGGTTAATTAAAAATAATGATCAATAATTTGTATACAATTGATACTACTTTCTTCTACTATAAAGATATTTGTTTTATTTTGTGTATTTTGCAGCAAGAAATTGATGGCGCCACGAGCAGCACAAAGTACGGAGTGCTCTCCATGGACGGAACGACGACTACAACCTCAGCCGGACCACATCACTCCAGTGTGAATGCCACGAACACGTTGAGTTTCAGCAATCCTGTCTACGAACTGTCGAATCCCACAGCTGGCGAGAGCATCATTGAGGGACTGGGACAGTTGCCAGAGTTGCCTTCGACGCCGCATGAGCCGGCCACGCCCACAACGGTGGCCTTCAAGGTGGAGCACGTGATAACGCCGCGTCGCTGTCGCCCCAGCAAACTGAGTGACATACGCGAAGGATTCGTCACACGCTGGCGTGTGGCCCAAGTCATCTACCCGTATATGGTGTGCATTGCTCTTGCCTACTGTGTCACCCTCTCGCTTTATCCCGGCATCGAGGTGGAGGTCACGTCGTGTGCGTTGCGCTCTTGGATGCCTGTCCTGCTGATGTTCTGCTTCAACACGTCCGATGTGGTGGGCAAAATTCTTGCGGCCAGCCCGTATCCCTGGTCCCGTCGTCAGCTGGTGCTCTTATCTGGACTGCGTATCGTGTTGGTGCCCATGTTTTTGCTCTGCTGTGCGCCACGCCATCGTCCCGTCATCTCCGGGGAGACGGCTCCATTCCTATTCACCATTGCGCTGGGCATCAGCAATGGATTGGCTGGCAGCCTGCCCATGATGCTTGCGCCTGCCAAAGTGCCCGGCACTCTGAAGGAGGTCACTGGCAATATCATGACGCTGTCGTACAACATTGGACTCACGGCCGGGTCGCTGATTGGCTACGTGTTCGAGGGCATGCTGGGTCCGCAGCTGGATAATCCATGTCCCATGTATCCATATACGCCTGTCTCCATGCTGGATCATTATCATGGCCATCTGCCGCCGCTGCTACCGACGAGCAGTTCAACGTTGACGACGGTGAACTCGACGCTGGCGCCGGTGCTGCTCAACACAACGATGGCCAGCATCTCAAGCACAGAGAGCAGCTCGACGAGCGTGGTGCCTGTGCCGGCGTTGGCCACAGTTATTACCACCACGGCATTGGCTCTCTACAGCACTGTGGCCAGCACCAGTGTGGAGTTGATTAATGCCACGGTGACCACAATGCTGTCGGCGGTTTCATCAACGGTTAGCGATATCAGCGGTGAGCTGGGCGGCAGCACAACGGATCCCCAGACGCCAGACGCATTGATGCAGGAAATTTGAATGCGGGATTGTTGGACTGACTGTTAAGCAGGCAAGCGAAAGAGGGCTCACATCGTAAAGTATCTCAAAGATGGGTTTTGGAGCACACTCTTTAAGACTATGTGCGCTTTAGCACGGAGCAGAAATGAGTCCTTTCTCTATCCCTCTCACTATCTCTCTCTTGCTCTCTCTGTCTCTTCGGTGAGGATTCTTAAAAATTGTATAGCACAAGTTTCTCTCTCAGTGTGTCCAGTGTCCTGGAGCGAAGTTTGATTGGCAAAGAATTAGCAATCGTAGCTCTATTGCCTGCAGCTATCTCAACTAAATCTATTCAACAGCAAATACCTAGATTATATATATCTGCGTGTACTCTTAGGCATGTCTTCTCATGCACATGCTTGATCTAGCGTGTCAGTCGAGCACTCAATGTTAGCTTTAGCATGTGGATGAGAAACCCGACATAATACTTATACTCCAATTAAGTGCTACGATACTCAAGTTGCAACCTGTTGATTTCGAGTTATGTATGTATAAAAAAAAATCAAATTAGTTAAGAGAATTCTACATATACGTATTGTCCGTATGTCTATAAGTAAGTCATTAGGTTACGGATTAAAATAGGCTGGTTGAAATGTTGCAAGAAAACAAGATGAACGTATTGTTGGTTACAGAGAAAGAATATTTTTTTATAAATAATGCTAGACGT
The DNA here is from genome assembly GCA_035047445.1 of Drosophila siamana. NCBI lineage: Eukaryota > Metazoa > Arthropoda > Insecta > Diptera > Drosophilidae > Drosophila > Drosophila siamana. The sequence continues at coordinate 2,509,031 of JAWNPP010000064.1, forward strand.
ATTGTAATTGTTTGAATGGAATATACATATATACATATATACTAGATTCAAATTTTGATCTGAATGCGGCTCAACTCTAAAATTTTGTTAAGTTTATAATATTATGTGAGAAATGTTCTTCGATTGCGAATATCAAATATTTTTTATAGACGCTTTTTCTTTTTAACTCGTAACACAAAACTCCGTTCCACAAGTATATCAACAAATTGCATAGTAACAGATATGTTATACACAATATATTCTATTTAAAATGTATATCGGAAAACGGTTAGCTAATCAAATTCGCCATGGCCTTGTACTGTGCGTTATTATTTGGATTGTTTTCATATTAATACTTTAGTCAAATTTATAGCAATACTATGTTGTGTTTAATCGGTTTTTGAATTTTAATATGCTAATATTCTTAAGTATTGTAACAATAATATTTCAACAAAATAGAAATAAAATTATGAACCAAATGTTTTTTATTCCAATGAGTTCAAAGTGGGTAATACCCTCTTTTATTAAGTGCAGGGTACACGAAGATTTTTATTACATAATTTACCCTGTTCATAAGATGGTTTGTTCAAAGATAGCGCCAAAGTCTTACGACGACAAAAAGTTCTCAGTTACAATATTTAATCAAAAGGATGTTTTATTGAAACAAATGCATATTATGGTACATTCTTCTCATATTATAAATTGCGTATAAGATTAATTATGGGACATACTTTAATTTATCAATGATGGGATATTTATTAGGATAATATGGAAAAATTAATTTTAGTGGTTATAAAAAAATCAAATTCCCAATAGATGGAAGATATTTAACTCATCATAAAAAGCTTTGATATGTAAACCTTTTTCGGCATTGGTTGATAAATTAGAAATTGAATTTGAAATTTTTTTTTTTTTATATGGGTGTTTTTATTTGGAAATATTATGTTTTCTAATAATCCTCCCCCACATATTAGGTCCCAATTTTATTCGGAACTTCCCTCAAAAATCTTGCAGGGTTTTTAATTATTTCCCATCATTTTTATCTGAATACCTTTTATTTTTCCGTTGGGAAATTTGTATTGCAATTAGCTTTTGTCATTTAGAACACTTCCAGTGCTATAAAGGGAAATAATTATTTGAAAAACGAGGACATATATTCCCCTAAAAATTGACCTTAATCTTTTCGTGAAATCCCCATTTTATTGGGGACTGTAACGGTAACCGTTATCTTAAATGGAGAAAATTGCTGCCTACAGGATTTTAAAATATCTGTTTATTTGTGTCCAAACAACATCCGCTCAAACTTCTATCATACTTCGGCTTATTTTAGTTGGGTCTTTAAGAATTTAAAATTTAAGTATGGCAATACTCTTAACTCTTTAGTGGTACTGTGATCCATATCGGTATAAAAAGTGGTTACTTCATCGAAAAGCTTTAAATCTGATTTATGTTTTGTGAAACTTTAAATTTTTGTAAATCAAATTGTTTTTTAATTTAATACATATTTATAGAGGTCTGTAGTGCCTTCCATATGATACCATAATCATTTCCATACAGATTAATTACTGTTGAGAGTTGAATGCTAAGTGCAAATGAGAATTGAATTGTATGGGTAATTATATGAGACATTCAAGTACCTGAACTAATCGGTGGGTTTGTCGAGTGCCCAAATGAATACAAATGAAATCAATTAGGAAGCATCCATCTTCAATCTGAGGCAGAAGCAGATGCGAAAAGAACGCCAACTTATGCTGAATTTAAATTCAAGTATTATACATAAAAATATCGCTGTGTGTAGGTAATTTGAATTTTTATATCTTTGCTTTACCCAATGCAAAATCAATGACTGCCGATTCGCAATTTTCATTTCATTTCCTTTTATTTTCTTGTTTTCTTCACTTTTTTTTTAATCGCGAGTACGTAACAGATAAAAATATGCAAAAAGACAGTTTTTAGTCGCAAGACACTCCGTCGGTATTGCGAAACAAAATAGGCAATTATAATTTCACTTTATTTTCAGTAGTAAGGAAGTGCAGTAAAACAGAGCTGATTTGCATTGCCATCCGGACACTACTTTAGCTAGCGTCTACAATCGCTTGAACTTTATCTACACCCATCCGGGAGCGAAGGAAGTGGAATTAACTAGGTGGCAACGTCGACCTCGAAGGCTGCGGAAGTTGCATATGGAGTGAATTTTATCGATTGGATAAAGTTCGCACATTGCCTACTTTTAGGTAGACTACCCCTTAAAAGGTGTTCCGTTTATCGCCTGCCTTCCTGTGTCATTGCACCTAATGCAGGACTGTGCTCCGTTGATTGGGACAAACCAAAAGAAAATAGGAGTGGGATTAATCTAAATTCAAGTTTATTAAGGTTAGTCACTATAGATGAATAAGGTACATAAAGTGAATAAATGTGAGTTTAAGATAATAGTTAAGCTTCCGTTAACGCTCCGAATAGATTGAAAGTTGAATTAAATAGTGTACGCAAACACATAATTTTTGTTTGGTTCATGAACTGAATTTAAATATATAGAAATATTTTTGTTTCCATTCCATATGAGAATAGAATTTAACAAAAAAATTTACAGATTTAGTTTGAAGTGCTGTCAGAACTGCTATCAGAACTGTCATCGCTGCTGCTATCATCGCTGCTATCATCGCTGCTGTTATCGCTGCTGTCAGTCGACGAATCGCTGCTTGACAGTGCCAAGTCCTGCCAAAGCGTCGAGTTGTATGGAATGGTAATACTAGGTTGAGGAACAGGAACAGGAGCGGCAATTGGGCGTGCGACCGGGGCTTTGATAGGATTAGTGCGCTTAATTTCTTTCGGCATGGGTTGAATGGGTTTTATTTTCTGTGGTTCGTTCACTTGATCGTCTTCTTCCTCATATTCATCTTCGTCCCCATCCTCTTCACCTTCCTCTTCGCCTTCCTCTTCACCCTCCTCTTCACCCTCCTCTTCACCCTCCTCTTCACCCTCCTCATCGCCTTCCTCATCGCCTTCCTCGTCGCCTTCCTCATCGTCTTCCTCATCGCCTTCTTCATCACCTTCCTCATCGCCTTCCTCATCGCCTTCCTCATCGCCTTCCTCATCGCCTTCATTGTTACCTTCTTCATAGCGTGCTCTTGTCTCGTTTTTGTATTCCTGAACATGTTCGTTTTGTTTGCCTTTGCTTTTTTTCTCTTGTTTCCTCCCAGCGGCATACGAATTCTCATCGTCATACATTTGTGGATCGACCCCGGCGGACTCCAGGTCTTCGCCATCATTCTCGTCCGAGTCCACATCCATGTTATCATTGCGTAGTTTCTGTTTTACTCTATTGGCAGTGAAATAGAATGCCTGAATGAGATCTCTGGCACGCTGTTCTCTTTCGCGGCTATATGCCTTCTGGCATTGCTCGACACCACCCTCTGCGTTTTTGAGTGTACAAAGCAGTTCAGAGATATCGTTATTATCTATGGAGGGCTGTGCCACTGCACGCTGCTGGTTGTCGGCATTGGACTGATCCTGGACTTTGCGACATCGGTCATAAACCGGCTGAGATTCGTTCTCACTCACCCGATGGTAGAACTCGAAGAGTGTTCGAACTTGAGCATCGAATTCCTGGAATATGTTGTTGACTTCGAAGCGAAATTCCTCGACAGTTCGAACTTCGTTTTTGTCAACTCTTTGCGTTAGAACTTCCAACTTGCTGTTGAAATACTTGTGAATGCTTTTGTCATCCTCATTGGAAATGGAGATCTGAAGTTTCCTCAATAATTCTCGACACTGGCGCTGAACGGCTTCGCTATTGTTCTCCGAGCCCGATCCTCGTGGATCCTTTGTGCTGGGCTTCTCCTCGCCTCGCGGCATCTTATTTAGCACCCGGTGGAAGAACTTCTCTAGCTTCTGACAGTTACGATATACCACATCGCCGGGCTGATTGAAGGCGAAACAGTTGCTAATCACCAATCGGAAGTCACGAATCAGATCATCCACACGACGGTAGTAACGATTGTGGACACGTTTGATGATTGTGCCCACATCCATTGGTCTGGTGATGACGTTATAGTAGTTGGGCACTTGCAATGCCTCCGCATCAACTGGTTCCATAAAATCCATGGCGAATTTCTTGGTGATTAGCTCGTCCAGCAGATACTTCCGTAAGTAGTGTAATTTATTAGTGTACTGCCCAACTTGTCCTGGCACCGGATTTACCACCGGCTGTACCCGAGACGGTAGATAGTCTGGCTCCGGTGAATCCTCTCGGGATGGGGATTGTCCTCGATTCCGAGGCTGCGTTCGAGACTGTGGTTGCGCCCGAGACGTTGGCTGCGCCCGAGACGTTAGCTGCGCTCCAGACGTTGGATGTGAACGCGTCGTTGGCTGCACTCGAGGTGGTCGATGGGCTCTTGTCTGGGGATGCGTTTGACCCGAAGCATGTGCTCGTGTCTGGGGATGCGTTTGAGCCGAAGCATGTGCTCGTGTCTGGGGATGCGTTTGAGCCGGTTGATGCTCTAGAGCCGGTGGACGAGCTTTTTTCGGTGGACGCGCTTTAGTCTGTGGACGCGGTTTAGTTAGTGATTGAGGTTTAGTTAGTGTATGCGCTTGAGTCGGTGGATGCGTTAGAGTCGGATGTGGTTGAGCTGGTGGATGTCCTGCAAACGTTCGATGACCTTGAATCGCTAGATTCCCTTGAACCGTTAGATTTACCCGAGCTGCTGGATTCACTCGAATCGTTGGATTCGCTCGTATCGTTGGATTCGCTTGAAGTGCTAGATTTGCTCGAAGTGCTAGATTTCCTCGCATTTGTAGATTTCTTCGAACCGCTTGAAGTCCTCGCATTTGTAGATTTCCTCGAACCGCTTGAAGTCCCCGATTCACTGGATGTCCCCGAATCGCTGGATGTCCCCGAATCGCTGGATGTCCCCGAATCGCTGGATGTCCCCGAATCGCTGGATGTCCCCGAATCGCTGGATGTCCCCGAATCACTGGATGTTCCCGAATCACTGGATGTTCCCGAATCACTGGATGTTCCCGAATCACTGGATGTTCCCGAATCACTGGATGTTCCCGAATCACTGGATGTTCCCGAATCGCTGGTTGTCCCCGAATCGCTGTATGTCCCTGAATCGCTGTATGTCCCTGAATCGTTGGATTTCCTCGAATCGTTGGATTTCCTCGAATCCCTGGAAGTCCTCGAGTCAGTGGATTTTCACGAACCGGTGGATATCCTCGAGTTCGTAGATGTCCTCGAACCGCTTGAGATCCTCGAATCGGTGAATATGCTCGAGTCGGTGGACATCCACGTGTAGGAGATCCACAAGTTGCTAGAAATCCACGAAGTGGTGAAAACCCCCGAGCTGGTGAAATTCCACAAGTCGGTGAAAATTCACGATTTGGTGGAAATCCATGTTGAAGTGGAAATCCCGGAGGTCGTGTAAATCCAGAAGTCGCCTGTGATCCTCGAGTCTGAGGAATTCCATTATTCGGTGGAGGTCCATTAGTTGGTGGAAATCCATTAGTCGGAGGAGGTCCATTAGTCAGAGGATACCTAATACTCGGTGGATACCCTCTAGACGGTGGATACCCTCGAGTTAGATGTTCTTGAAACACTTGAATTGGTGGATGCACACCATTCGGCGGATGTTCTATAGTTGGTGGATGCACAGCTGTCGGATGAACTACAGCCGAGGTATGCAGCAGAGCCGGTTGACGCAGTGTTGGACAACGCACTGGTGTTGGACATCGCACTGGTGTTGGACAACGCACTGGTGTTGGACAACGCACTGGTGTTGGACAACGCACTGGTGTTGGACAACGCACTGGTGTTGGACAACGCACTGGTGTTGGACAACGCACTGGTGTTGGACAACGCACTGGTGTTGGACAACGCACTGGTGTTGGACAACGCACTGGTGTTGGACAACGCACTGGTGTTGGACAACGCACTGGTGTTGGACAACGCACTGGTGTTGGACAACGCACTGGTGTTGGACAACGCACTGGTGTTGGACAACGCACTGGTGTTGGACAACGCACTGGTGTTGGATAATGCACTGGTATAGGCAGACGCTCTAGTACCGCACGGCGCTTTGGAGTTGGAGGACGGCCTGGAGTTTGAAGACGTACAACTGTTGGACGTCGTACTTGTGTTGGACGTCGTACTAGCGTTGGGCAATGCACTGGAGTTGGACAACGAACTTGTGTCGGTGACCGAACTAGAGTTGCTTGAGTCGGCGTATCCACAACAACCGGAGAATGCATTGGAGTCTGTGTACGCACAACATCTGGTGGATGCACTGGAGTCGGCGCACGTATAACATCTAATGTATGTACTTGGGTAGGTGGACGCACAACATCCGGGGGAAGAATTGGAGTCGATGGACGCACAACATCTAAAGTATCCAGAGTGCAAGTCGATAGACGCACTGGAATCGGTCGGCGCACTGGAGTTGGTAAATGCACTGGAGTCGGTGGACGCGCTGGTGTCGATGGCTGCACGACAGTCGGTGGATTCACCGGTGACTGTAGACATGATTGAGGTTGCGCCCCAGTTGCCGACCGAGTTGACGGATGGACTTCAGTTGTCAAAAGTGCTTCAGTTTGCGGAAAGGCATTGTTATGAGGCTCGTTGTCATACTAAAATAAATTGAATTATTCAAAACCACAAAAAATAAATGATAAATAAAAAATAAATAAATAAATAAAATTAAGAATTTAAAAAATAATAAACAAACGAAAATTAATTACATTAAAACAAGCAAATAGATTAACAAAATTAATAAAAATTAAAAATAAATTAAATTAAAACAAATAAACAGATAAAAAAGTAAATAAAAATTAAAAATAAAAAAATTTAAATTCTAAATCGCATCTCACCATTTTTATTAAGTTCAAATTTTCGGTCCTCGCACAAACGCTTCCTTTGGAGACAGCTGATAGACTGATCCACGTCTTTTGAAAGCTGCTGTATTTATAGGTTTTAAAATTGACAAATTTATCATTGATACTTTGTTTTCTATGATAAGTGAACACTGGCTGGCAGCATTTTATCGATAACACAATGCAAGTGCTTGCAATCTTATCGACTTTAGTATTTTGCACGATTATAGATAATGTGTTGTGTGATGAGCAGTAAAAAATACGTATCAAAATTTATTAAAATCAGGTTATTAGTGTTGCGAGGAACAATGTTATACAAAATTAAATTAATAATCGGTGGTTGTATTTTTTAAATATATAGTATTTATATTATAGTCAGAGTAAGACCAGCATCAATGTCTATTCATATTCTATTTGTACTTCGTATTCGCAATTTTATGTAAATTAAGCAAATAATTAGCAGCATTGCATTTTAGTTAACTAGTTACTATTTGAAGTGCTTTCTGCAAGCTGTTTACCAACATTTGTAGCTCAAAAGAGCAGCCATAGCGCCAGCAAACTCCTATTAGCAGCATGGAGGGTGCTCAGCTTTCAAGAGTTCGTTTGGCGTGTTGTTGTTCTTGTTGTTGTGTTGTGTTGCTGTGTAATTACATGACAGCAACAACAACAGCAACATCTACAGCACAACTACAGCAACAGCTACATCGGCAAGAATAACAACAACATTCGAATTACGATAATAATTTCCATTTCTAATTTCCTCACCACGCCAAAGGACTTTGCAATTGCGAGCTATCAGGCGCTGCTGCTCGAATCTCTTGCCGCCCTCTCCCAACTTCCGCTTGCAACAGCAGCAGCGCCAACATTTAAGGACGTACTAGACGTTTGGCATAATTCCAATGCACAAATCTAGCAAAATGTAAATGCAATCATTGATTTTTCAGCTTATTTCGAAATAAGCCTTGCATGTTGTAACTGTGTGTGTGTGTATGTGTGGTTGTGTATGCGTCTATTTGAACAGGACATTCATTTTCGCATAGAAGCTGCAACTGGACCTTTTAGTAGTATGGCGTAATACAGAGCTCTCAATCATGCCATAACTGATACTGATTTGTTAGCTCAAATAAAAAATATTTAAAATAATAAATACTGAAAGCAGTCAAGAGCCAATAAAACAGATTTCAACATTGAAGTCTTTTAAACACTCTATTAAGATATAAAAATTAAATGAAAATATTACTTCATTGATTATAATATTTTCGAATTCATAAACCGTAGAGAGTTTAAATTAAAAAGATCATCATCCAATTTAATTTTTAGTTCAGATTTTTGTATTAACATCTAATTTAATTTTAAAGTTACATAAGGTGTTTTTAATAACAAGGCATTTTTATTGGTCTTGAATTTAAGCGTTATGGAAATTATAAGTTTGTATTATAACTTTCATTTAGTCGTAGGGTATATATGAATTTATATTTATTTCTGCAGTGCTTTTAGTTTGGTTTGATTTTAACTTTCGCTTGACAATTTGTACATTTTGAATTCTCAATTTCAGCCAAGACTTCTTGCCCATGCTTAACTCTTGTGTGCAGGAGGAGAAAGATATTGAGTGGAAGATATAGGAGGTAGATGTGAAAGAGAATTCAGCAGGGACACTCTGGCTTAACTGTGCGCTTCAAATGAGGTGTGCGACGTGTTTCTCGATTCCAATTGATGTTGGCTTTGCGAAGAAGTTAACCACTGGGTTGAGGCGAAGGATAACAATATTCTTTTTATGCTGGCTCTTGTGGCTGCACATTATGTAGCCACGCCCACAACTCCTGCGCTGATTTCGCCACTGTGAAGGCTTCTGTCGTTGCTGTCGATGTCGATGTAGCTGTTCCTGTTTTTTGTTGTTTTTGTAATTTGATAATGCATTTGATTAAGGAAATGAAATTTTTATTAAGGCTGTTTGCTTATTCGCTCGCTGCCAGCCCGCGTTTGCTTTTATGTTTATCCTGCAAGCGTGTTTATGTGTATATGTGTGTGTGCTGCCATTTTGTTGCCTGTTCCTGTTTTGTTTTGTTTGCCATATTCCACACTTTTCTCTCGTAGCCAGTGAGCTTTTCCCCCAAGTGCTGCATTTTTGTTTTCGCATAATTTCTTTGAGTGCGGTTGGATCTCTGCGATTTTACGATGCGACCGCCAAAAGGTGGGCAAACCTCGATTCTCGGCGAATGGGTTTGGAAACCGGGCCACGGTTGCTCACTGTGTGTGTGTGTGTTAGTTTGTTACTGTTACTGTTACTTGATTTTTCTCTGGCTTTTTTTTATTGTTGTACTCTTTTTACTTCATGCTTCTAGTATTCACACACAACTGGTGTTTTCACAAGCGTTGTGTTTTTCTACCCTACTCTCGCAAACTGCGTGAAGCGGGTATCATAATGTTGTGTCATTGCATTTGACAGCCAGGCCAGACAGGCAGAAGAAAGCATCAGACATATTTATAATGTGTGTGTGTGTGTGTGTGTGTGTGTTGAGCAGTGATTCGTTTTTATTCTGAGTTTCCTCAAGGGTATCAGTAGGTTGAGCAGTTGCAATTAATAACTTGCTACCTGGTTGGGTTTCTATTTTTGTTCAAATTTGCATTGCCAATAAGTAAATAAATAATTTAATTTTCTCACAGTTTCAATATGCAAATTGTGCTTTAACTTGCTACAACTGGAAAACTGGTATAGCAAAATATTTTTAGGAGATTCAGGTTGTTTTTCTTGTTTTCTGTTTAGAATTCATAAATAAATATTATTACATTTTCGATTTTATAAAATAAAAGATTATCTAAGTGTATAATACATTTTGTGGTAGAAAAAATGTAAGAAATGGTTTGAATTTTTTTTGTTAGTGAAACAAACAATAATTTACACGTCGTCGACTTTATATAGTGAAATTAGAAAAACATTTTGATTTTATATTAATACATTTCTTGTGTGAAGTCATAAAGCTTTTAATCTATTTAAGCTGAAACAATCTTTTTCGCTTCCAAAGCGACATTAAATCCCATTACAAATTCAATTTGCATACTAAATTAAATCATAGCTTATTTTCTGCTCAGCGGATTGCCTTCAATTTCACATTGCTCATTTCACATTTCACATTGTTTGGCAACTTGTTAACGGGCCTATGGAAGAACGGAATGTGTTTTGAACACCATAGCGCAAAAAAAAAAAAAAAAAAATATATAACGTCGAAAAAATGCAGGAAAAAACAATAACAACACAAGTAGGGGAGGATGGAGAAGAGGAACTAACCCTAACCCAGCGTACACTAACTAAGTGCGCTCATTCAACTCCAAAACAAACTTTTGCTATTGTTATTACTTCTTTTTTTCGTAAGCGTTTGCCGGTCATTGACTTTCTCTCAACTTGCCGCTTGACATTTAACGAGCAGAATAAGCAACAAAAGGCAACAACAACACCCACACATAGAAAAAAGGGTATAAAGAAAGAGAGAGAGAGAGGGGGCAAAATAATAATAATAACAGCAGCGAATGTAATTTTAACATGTTAAGTGTTAAAATGAAGCCTACTTTTGAGCACTCGCCACAGACCCCCGCAACAGCTTTCGGTGTCCTCTTGCAGTGGCTGTTGTTGCATGCATTGTTTTTGTTGCGCTGGCGTTGCTGTTGTGCCTGGCTCAGACATTGTCCCGGACAACAAAAGCCGTGTTGATGTTGTGCTGCCAAGACCCAGACCTCAGACCTCAGCGCCCAGCCCCCAGATCCATCCTTTGCTCTCGAACCTCACGCTCCACACTCCGCCCGCAACCAGTGCGGTTGAAATGCTTAAAGCATCAAAGAATTTTCCCATTTTAACAGAAATCTGTTAAAGCACGTGCAGTGTTAAGCAGCTAACGCAACGCAACGTAACCCAAAGCCAACCCAACCCATCAGCCCCCATATGTGGGTCAGTCGCATGAATTCGCACTTATTGATCAATCATAAAAGCAGCTTAGGGTACAATAATATTGCTGAAAGCAATTAATAGGTTCGCAATCAAAGGATTATCATAGTCAGTTGGTCAGTTGGGCGTACTGCTTGTGTCTTGACTTCACTTGAATCGTGCTATCACTGGAGATAAGTTTGCCTTATCTTTAATTAAGAAGTCATTGGGTAGAAAACTTCATATGTCCATTGATTGCTGTAGGCCGTACTTGCAAAGATCTGTTTAAAATGAACAAGAATTTCTTTAAATCCTTTGCTTTATTCTTAACTTATACTATTCAAAAAGGTTAGCAGGCTTCAAAACATGTCTGCGCTTAAGAGTTATACCCGATAACTAAACCCAAACCAATCAATTGCTCGCAATTGCTTTAAATTTTCTGACAGAATTGTTTACTTATAAACCAGGACCGTACGAAAACGCAAGGCTTTTCGCTGTAAAAGTCTACTAAAATATATTCTTATAATACTAGACTTTAGGCGCATCGAACATCAAACGTATTTTATCTCCTTAATAGTAGCTGTTAATGTGCTGCCTCCCCTGCAACATGTCCTCTGCTCTCTCAAACACGTTATTCGCGCTCTCTCAAACACGTGTTATCCTTACGCTCTCAAACTTGCACGCTGTACGTGCAATCAAACATGTCCAGATGCCGAATGTTATGTTCGAATCCTTGATTTTGTCGGCTTTCTGGCAACCAAATTCAAATATATAATCAAAACAAAAAAAAAGCAAAAAAAGCCGACGGTAAAACGTGGAAATTGTAAAATGTAATAGCAAGGTCCTTAGAGACAGGCATCGAACCATTTGGTGTGGATGCGGAGACCTCTAGACCTACCTCAAAGTCACTCATTTGGAATAGACAATGGGCCGCAATTACAGACACGCCCCTGCGAATATGCCACAGATTCTCTTAAACTCCGTTTGCGTGTGTCTCCCTCCGAGTTGTTTGATTTTGTTTACGAGGAAGTGGTGACTCTATGTGTAGCCTGTCTGTGTGAGTGAGTCTCTTTGTGTTTATTGTTGTGAGGTTAGCACTAGCCTGGACAACGGAAACCGGAAGTGGCGCTGCATGCAGCGGATATTGCAAATTATTAACCTTTTCGCTACAATTTCGGTTTTGGCTCGTTTCGCTGGTCTTTGTGCCTTCGAATTTGCAAAATTTTCAGCCGGATGTACGGTGTAACCCTCGTAAAGCTATCCTATATATGTATATGTGTACGAATGCGACTCGTCCTCGAATACAGCTTTCAATCGTCCTTTGCGGTTGCGAGCACCTGGAGAAGCATCTGGTTTGCCAGCCAAAGCGATTTATAAACGATTTGCCAAAAACTTCATTTCGCTTGTGACCCGTCAGCCGTTAGTCCTTATCATCCTCAGTCTGCTTCCGTCCAAAAGTTTTGTGGTCGAGTGTTAAGTGATTTTTTTGGTTGTTGTCGTTGTTGTTAGACAAATATTTGCTAATGAGTTTTGCTAGCTATCTACATTCGACAGCCTCAAATTTCGTGGCCCTTTTCAAAAAATGAAAGCACACATAGTTACAAATATGCATATATGGCAGATAAATACATACATACATATATTTACTTATGCAAATGGTTATTAGGGTTTTGTGGAGAGCTTTTATTGATATAAAGAGTTTTACTCCGATCTCTGGCTTTGCCACCTAATGCCAAATTGAAAATATAGCATACTTTTAGGGTAGGCACCTTTGATGCATGTAAGTAGTGTTTAACTTGCAGCTAATCCTGTAACTATGCAGTTCACATTGCTGCCGAACTGATTTACTAATGGAATCTGCTAAATACCAAAGCATTTAATTCGAGCGCACATAAAGTATTTTTGTGGTTATATATGTGTACACATACAAGCTGTGTGAATTATCTGTCTGCTGTGCAGGATTAAACGAAAATTCTTTTTGTTTATTTAATTATACTTTAAGAAACTTGTGATTTATTAGAGACAATAAATACTCAGTCTTAAGTCTGCGAAATATCGTTTTACTTTACCCATTAAATTACATTAATTAAATATGAAATTATCAAGGCCTTCTAATTGCCATGACAGAGTATATAAAGTTCGAAATGATGGTGATTTTATTTGCAATCGATTAAAAATTGTTAGTTATTTGTTTAGACTTCGAAATGCATTTAGGAATTCAATGAGCAGTATGCAAATCTCTTTGCTAATTATTTGCATTATTTTAATCTAAACTATTTTATTTAATTTAAAAAATATGTACATTGTTGTTACATGACTCGTTAAAACAAGTAAACTTAATTAGCCATTGTGCAGGGTATGAAATAAAATGAAGGTCTGGCGAAAGGAGTTAACATAAAAATACAATTGAAATAATAATAATGATAATGGCTTTCGCAATGGGCATGGGAACGATAATGACAATCAGTTTGTTAAATGGAAAATGCAAAGTGATTTAAATTAATTACACAACGTGCTATTAAATGTGTATAAATGGAATCTGTGCCATCTATAAATCTGCTCGTCTCTGTGTGTTTATGTGTGTGTGTATTGCACGTAAATGTTTGTAGATTTTGCGAAGCGTTGACGGAAATTGATAGCCACAAGCCGCGGGCCAAGCCACTAACAGAACCACAAACACACCAAAAGACGAAAGCCAAATGGCCCCCTGCGAAACAGCAGCAAACAAGCAGTTCTCCTTCACTCCCATCCTCTTTTCCCTCCTCATTCATCGCGCTCTCCAATTTGCTGCCCCGCATCGTAAATTGTGGAATGCGAGCTTGTGGCACTGCGGTAGACATCGTGGCGTATGGACAATGCAAATTGAATTCCAATGACGAGATATCATTGATGCGTGCCTGAAATTTGCAATTCGTGTTTGTTCGCTCAAGCGGAAACAATCACAAAACACAAAAAATAAACGCCACGCAATGAAACGTTGTCCAAGTTGACGAGTCGGACAGTCACAAACAGAGGTGACGAACAGAATGCGAGGGGAGGGGGACATTAACAATTACATTGGCAATTTGGAGGGCCTCCTGTTGCTGCCCCAAACCCAAGTGACGCACTCGAACGCACTTTGACTCCCCAGGCGAAAAATGCCTCAAATTGTTTTTTAGCAATTGTGGCAGTTGCAGCAAAGACTCTAAAATGGTCTTTTAATAAAGAGACACAAGTTTTATTGTACGCATTTTATTCTATACAAATCTATTATGCGTATTTAAATTATTTTCGTTTTGAAAATTCGAATTATTTTGAATATTTCAACTGATTTCTAGTATCTAAAGTCATATTGCTTTCTTCTGTCAATAATATTTCTTATTTTTTTTGGTTGGAAGGTATTCTTCATATTCATGTAATTTCCGTGCAGCTTTAATTTTTTTTAATTTTTGTTTTATGTCAATAGTTTGACAAGAACTACTAAGAAATAATGTATACATAAACATTTCATATTTTTAAATATTCTTAATAATATTTATGATTTTTTTATTTTTTAGTTTGAAGTTATTCCCAATATCCATTTTATTTCTGTGCAGCTCTGTTTGTTTATTGTTTTTTTGTAGAGTTTTTAAGTTACTTCGATCGTTTGACAAGAACTACTAAGAAATTAAATATATGTACGTATAGTTTTTATATGAAATTTATCTACCGCTTTAATAATGAGAAGAAGTTCATTTTTGCGGTTAACTTTACGCTTCATTCCTCAAGTATCTTGAAGATGTCCTAAATTTTGCACTTGCAGCGTATTTAATGCTTTCCGAGGGATTGTGGTGAGAGCACTTGAAATTCAAATAAATTGAGATGAATTTTATTTTGAGGCATTTTGTTCTTGTTCCTGTTGAAGCATCGAAAGCTCATTTCATGCAGCAATTACAAAATAATAAATATATTTCTAACTAGGATTAATGTTTGTGCTTTTCACACATTTTGTCTGGGCTTTTGCTGTGTGCCCATTCTATTGTTTTCATTTCTTTTGCTTTCGTGGTGCTGCTGTTGTTTGTTGTATTTCAAGAGGATTTATCGCACTTGGACTGCGGGCGCTTTGTTTGCGGGCACAACTCGGGGACTGACAGGAAAATCCGAGCGACGCCAACGTACCAAAAACTGCAGCCACATCGGTCAGACAGTCGCATTTTGGGTAGCAGAGAAGAAGACAGCGAGAGAGAGAGAGAGAGAGACAGGAAGTGACGCCTGGGGTGGGTCGAAAGTTTTTTTTTTTTTTGGTATTGTAGAGCTGCTAATGCGGGGCAACACAGCTTTGTGACCGTCTGCTGAATGTTTTGGCGCCACTTTTGTAAGTCTCTTTAATGCGCCATTTTTTTGGCCGCAGGGTTTGTCCTTTTTTTCCCAAACCCTTCCAGCTGTGAGTGTAGATTTTGTGGCGGAGGTGTTCGTTTTAATTGCATTCTTCTACACACCACTCTGTGTGTGGTTTGTGTGTGTGTGTGGGTGAATGTTAGTTCTGTTGTGTTGGAAAATTGCATGTCATTTGTCACGAAGCCCATTTGCATTTGCCTAAGCTATATTAATGTGTGGTTGGGTGGAGTTGAAAATGCCATTTCGGTTGGTCAACACAGTCGGTTTGTGTGTGTGTGTGGATCATTGCCAGTTCTCGAACTGTGGCGTTGCAGCATAGATTAGCGGCTCCTTTGTGCAGATATGAACGAAATTCGCATGAATTGTCGATTCGATTGTCGTAATGTTAATTAAAATCTCATTTAAATATAGCATCAGCACTTTGTGCTCTTTTTTGCATGCATTAATTAACAATCTATAGAGCAGCACCCCCGAAAAAAGAGAACAAAGTTGACTGCATCTTTGAGGCCAAAAGAACGTCGACGACAGCAAATAGGACAACATTTTAATTTGCTTTTGGTAAGCGACGGAATGGCTTTGCAGAACAATTGTTGCCTTGGCATCAACTTTAGAGGGCAGGACCGAGGTTGCATGCAACAAACCGTGACAGCAAAAGGACTAGGGCACTAACTGTCCTGCTTGGTGTGCTGCGCGTCGGCATTTCACTCCCTGTTGTCGTTGTTGTTCTTGTTCTACTTCTTCTTCGTGTGTTGTGGAAATCGCTCACAATGCCTTCCTTCAACCGCAAAGTCTGGGCGGGGGAAACGCCCTTCAAGTGCCAATTAATCAGTTTCTGCAAGTGGTCGACACTTCAAAGCGTAAAAAAATCAAATTTGTTTAGCGTTTTTTCTCAGTCTGAATGGGGGTTGGCTGCTTTATTTTTTGCATTCTTTTTCATAAGTATTTTCCCCATGCCATGCGGGCCCATTTATAAGGCTTCGATTTTTATGGGCCTGTGCTTGGCGTAAGTTCACATAGTTTATGGCTCTCATTTTTTGGGGCACAACATACTCACATAGTTTTACGCCACCAGTAAAATGTATAAACTTATTTCGTCCCATAAATATGGCTTCCAGATTGGTCTAATTGAGTGTAATAGATGTTGGCCAACAGCGAAATTCTGATCCACCAATGTCGTCTAACGTTTCTTTAGCTCCCTCCCGGAAGCGCCCCAAATGACTGATTTTTATATCATTTTCATTGCAACATCGAAACGCCGAACGATTTGTAAAACACATAAAAATATCTTGTACTGCAATTTGTTCAAAGTTTTCGCACCCAGCTAACATGAGTTGTGGTTTTTTCAAGCGGAAAGTGGCTTCTTGTGTTATCGTTTATATGTGTGTACTTCGCGTTGAAGACGTTCGTCTTATTAGAAATTTAAAATAAATCGAAACAGACAAGTATACTCAAGAATGCAGACACTGCTGGGGGCCATCGTCCTACCAAATTGATTAGCTTACTGTCGAATTGAAAAGCTTTCATATAAAAAGGTTTAACAGTAAAGTTGTACATTTGTTTTATACGAATCTTGTATTTTGAGTGTAAGCAAAATCATTTTTGAAATGTATATTCATTTATGCGAACACTACTAGTGAAACCAATTACAGAAAGTTTTCAATCTTGATGGCAAAGAAAAACAAAATAAAACGAGAAATATGTTGCACATTACAGTATTTTATTAAAAATTTCTGATAACTCTGTTGAACAATATAAACTGAGTGCAACAAGTGTTGTACTCTTTCAATGAATGTGGAATTAATTTATTCTGAGCAGTTCTCATTTGAAGACTAGAATAAAAAAATGAATTAATGTTTTTGAATTCCAATGAAATATTAAATTCAAAAATGAACAGATCAATGGAATTCCTTTAATTTCTTTAATATTAAGCGGGTATCAAATTTGAAAGTAAATACATATATATTTATTTCTCATAATTTGTAATAAATATGAACAAAATATAAGTTCTGCCACTGTAATTTCCTGTTCCTGCCTATTGATCACTTCGCTTTGAATAAAAAAACATTCAACGAAATCTTTCAATTGAGATTAGAAAAGTATACAAGAAAGCAAGAGCATTTGAGTCGGGGTGGCTCTGGCAGAAATCAGAGTATGAAAATAAAATGCAAATATTTGGAATGTATTTGGATTTTACAATGAATTGAAAAGCGTTTCTTTTATAAAACGAACTAAAGATAAACAGCACGTAGTAGGCCTTGAGATAAACCATTTGTTTAGTTAAAGAACTTGTGTATTTGTCTTAGGGGCTATTCATGAGCTTTTGACCAAATGCCGCTGTCATTGAGAGGCAAGTAAGTTACTTGGCAAACTTTTGGGCCAACAATGACAACTAATAAATGAATATTGACAGGCTGGGCACAACGGTGGGTCAAATTGCCGGTCAGCCGGTCGGTCATTTTGTTGTTGTTGTTGTTGGCTAGTCATGCAGTGCGATGGTGGAAAGGGGATAGGCAGACCAACCGGCCTATCGACATAAGAACTTGGCTAATCGCACAGTTATCGACTTAATGGTTTTTCTTTTCAAAAAAAGCAAAACAGAACAAAAATAACGTGAAGAAACAGAAAACTGGAGAAAATTTTCTTATTGAAAGGCACTTTGACATGCACGATACAAACGCACACACACACACACACACACACACAGACACACGCAAAGAGAGTCCGCACACATTTGACAGGGCAAAGCGAACACTTTGCCGCCACTGACCTCGAACGGCACCGGCTCCGGCTCCGTCTCCGGCTTTGGCTTTGGCTTCGGCTGCGAGTCAGAAACAGCCACAGACCCTGTCCATACCCAGTTGAGGAGTCCTTTGAACTGCAAGTCAAGTCAAATGAAAAACGCACCAATGGCAACTCAAACAAAAATGGCAAATGGTTTTGCTTTTTAGGGGGGTTCGAGTGTTGTGCTTAGAGAACGCAAAAGAAAAAGAGAAGAGGTGGAGAGAACCATGGGAGGTAGACAGGCAGAACCTGGACACATGTCGGTATAAGGGCGTGGACAGACTATAAATAAAAGGTTGACCTCTATTGATTTCATTGCATGCAGCAAAATGAACTGGTCACAAAAAGAAAAATAATAAATAAAAGGGAAACTCGTGAGTGTGTTTGTCTTCAGTTTGTTTGCCTTTTCCTTCCTCTTTACAGTCTCATGCCGTTTCTTTGCTCCACCTCCATTCCTTTATCTCGTTGTTCGCAGTGCCTACAAATCTCTTCCATTCTTGGATTCTTCCATCTCTTTTTGTCTCTGGCCTACGGCTAATGGAGAGAAATTGCGTTTTAATGAGTCGACAGGTTTATCATTCTACTGACTGTTTTTTTTTTTTTGGTTTGCAGTTTTGTTGTTTTAGTTTATGTTCGTCTTTGATAGCCTTATCTGTCCGTTATGATCTTTAAATTATTGTCAATTATGCACAATTATTTTAAATCATTTGCGAAATGCACGAGCTAACAATTTTCTCTTTCTCTTTTGCAGTTCTCACTCTCACTTGTTTTGAGCTACTTTAATTTGATTTATTTGAAAATAATTGCTCATATTAGACGGCAGTCAACCAGTCAAGTTGACAAATTGATAGAATGACTGACTGATACAATGACAGGCATAACATAAAATGACAGAAAATTGCAGAAGCCAGTCGCTAATGACAATTGATTGTTCCATTTGCTCCCTTATTATTCGAAAAGTTCATTCATTTCATTCATATTCAATACATTCATGTACTACACACAATTCCATGTCTTGTCAAATTATTAGCTATTTATTCCACTGGGAAGCAAGCGAAAGTCAATTCCAAGAATTTATTGTTGATGATTAGCAACTTTTAAGTCAATTTGATTACAGAAATAAAATGGTTTTACTAATCAAAAGTTATTTATATTTGTCTAATTTTGAAGTGTCTTTGCTAAAAGTTATTTAATTACAATTAAAATGTTCACAAACAAATTTATTTATTATGCAATTTACATCTTTTTGTGAATATTTCAAAATTTTAATTGGTTAAATAGTAATTATATTATATATTATATATTTAATTAATATCACATTTTGTACTTTTTTAAGCAGAGACCCAGAAAGACGAACATGAAATTTATTTTCTGAAGAAATCACATGAGTTAAATTCGATTTGGTTTTAGAAATTCTACTGAAGTCGATATAACAAAAGTCAGGTGTAGTATAAAACCTACATAGAATTATTTGATTTGATGTAGCTGTTTTTAATTCAGAAGCATTTCTGCGTACGCATGTCGCGAAAGTATTTAGTTTAAGAGAATGAACGGAGAAAGAGACAGTTGAGCCTGCTAGCTGTGAGATATCTGCTACCATATTCCCAATTCAATGGAATTCAAAACCTGCGTATCGGGCCAATAGGGATTTCAGTGCATTATTTATTGAAAAAAGTTTATTGAGTATATGTTAATTGGCATTTTATTTTTAGATATTGAGAGAAGAAAATGTATGCATGTACATATTTAAATTTTTTCATTGGAAATTCATAAAGAGACTTAGGATCTGATGGTTTTCATGAAATATAGCAATGCTGCCTGCAGTTTTTAGATTAACCTGAGCAATGCTCGGCGAGAGCCCAGGTCCGACAATGGAATTTGAGGCAGTAGCTCGAAATTCACCAAACTCCACATGGCTACGCAGCTATATAAAGGGGGATCCTATATTTCCTTTTGCAATTTCTTGCTGCTGGGCGCGCATTCCGCTGCCGGCTCGTAAATATGCGTGCATATGCATGCTGAATAGCAACAACAACAACAACAACAGCACCAGCAACAAAACTGTGACTAACACACATCGGGCGAAGAGCGGTAGAAAGAGAGAGGGAGTAGGAAACAATGCTGGGGGATCTATGCTCGGAACACGGTTACGGCCTACAGTTCGTTTGCTTTACGACTCCATTTGTGCGCTTTTCATTTCCATTTTTTTTGCTTTTGGTTTTCTTGTTTTCACAGCCGCTTTTCACGGCAAGTGCAGTATTTGCTGTGCTCTCTGTGCTGCCCCACTTTAATTTGTTTTACTTTTCTTTGCCACTTTTGAGCGATTTATGGAGGCAGCTGGCGTAAAAGAGAACAAAAATGAGAAGAAAAAACCCAGGTCTAAGTAAGAGAAAATAAATGCCATCAATAGATAAAACTCGTGTCCTGGCTGCGAACAAATTGATTTTGTTGTTTTCCCAATTTCTTCGGCTGCTCTCAAGAATTGTTGTATTGATTTTAATGGTTTCGTTTCTGATAATTTCCAAGGTCGACATTTTGGTAATAGACTTGTCTTGATTTATATTGGGCTGCTGCTCGAAAACGGTCTGATAAAATTAAAGCACATTCGCTTACAAACATTTGGAAATTCAGCGAATTTTAAAATTAGAATGGATTAATTGTGAAAATATTGCAAAGTCTAGAGTATCTCCTGAAGAACCACATATTTATTATTTGTGGAACAACGTGTTTTGTCTGACAACAAATTTCCCGAGTAATATAATGTATTTCGATAAGTCAACCCTAAAGTGTTTGCCTTTAACCTAAAGCACTTTGCCAATAGATTTAAATCTGCTGAAACTTCAACCAAACTGTCGAATAATTGAATTTTTATTCCGCAAAGAAAAGGTGAGTTTGCCTATCTATTTCAATAAAAGCACCGTGCTCTGATTACAATATTTCAGCAGCAGAGTAAACTACATACTTGAGAAGTTGAGCCTTATTATCCCGCCGGGATAGATACGGGTATCCAAATAGGAGAGCAGCATACATATTTACATAATCGTCGGATCAAAGCGTTGGCTCAGCTTACTGGCGAAAGTTGAAAGTTCATTAGTAAGCCATAAAGTAGACTATAAATTCATGCATACACAACATATGTGAGGCACACACTGGCACACTCATACACTCGCACACATGGTGAATGGCTCATTATCAACACCCACACAGATGCCAGCGAATCTGTTAAGCAGCAACGGCAACAACAACGGGAACAACAACAACAGCGAAAAGCAGCTGAGGATGTGGCTACGGCGCAGTTCAAGTGGTTTTTCCTTTGCCTAACATGCGACTGTGTGTGAATGTGTGTGTGTGTATGGGGCATATCTTTAGGCGCCATCCAACCACATATCTACATTTAAATTATGCAAGTTGTTGTCTAGGCTCCCTCGCCTATTTCGCTCATTCTGCCAGCCTATCTCTCTTTCTGTCTGCCAGTCTGTCTATCACTCTATCTCATTCTCTTATTGCTCTTGCCGTCTCCCTTCATTTGTTTGTCTGTCTACCCGTCTGTCTGTCTTTCTTCTGTCTGTTTGTTTGTCCTGCCGCCTGTGTCTTTGACCCAGAAGCACACATTTAGTCACTGCGTCGCGTTTTATGCTACGCTTTTACATATACAGCACATCTAAATCTATATGTAGTAGTCACTGTCTATGTCTGTGTATGTGTGTGTTTAGAGCAAACTTTTGGGGCAGCTCACGGTTTCTATATTTGCACATGTTTGTCAGCCTGCAGCAATTTGTCTACATACTTTGCTACCTTCGGATTCTAGCTTTTTTATTTGCGCCTTCTGCTGTTTATTTGTTTAAATTTAACGCATCCCTAACCTTACCCCGACCTCTCTTCTTCCTTCTCTTTGCTTTTCGTTTTTTTGCTTTGCTCTGCTATTTCTATTTTTATATATCCAATACAAAGTCAGCTTAATATTGTGGGCGTTGCTCCAAATTATGCTACAACATTTTTACATTATTCTCATTTGCCTCCTATTTACCTTAGGATGGAAGATGTGTCTAATTTTGTTTGATAATCACGCTAATTAATGCAAACCATGCCGAGCAATTATTGGGAAATATCTTTGATCTATTAAATGAAAACGAATATATTTCGGAATGGAATATTGTTTAAATTTAATTTTAAATATTTGTTTTGATTTCAATTGGTGTCCAATAAATATTGATAATGTCTATTATGAAATAATAAATATGCAATATTTTTGTTAGCTAAAATAGCTCAATAATTTCAATCTCTTTTTTAATTAAAATTGTACATTGTTTGTGAAATACATTAAATGTTTACATACGTTTTATAGCCTAAAGTAAAATATGCGTTGCGTGTTCATAAATAAATACATATTTTTAACTGATTTATTTGAGTAATTACTATGAAAAAGTCATGATCATCATGCCTTGGCGTGTTTATTGATTAGCTTGCATCTAACATTGTTCGACCTCTCATATTTAGAATGGAAGGTCAACAAACCATTTTGATAGATTTTCCATTTATCTCTTTTTCTCCGTGTATATATATTTTCCTTTTACTTTTGGTTCAGTTTCGGTTCATTTCATTGCATCAGCCGAGAAATTATTTAGCTCTTGGTTGTCGTTCGGCTTCGCTTTCACATTGCTGGAATTTTCTTTTATTTATATTTCGTTTATTGCGCGCTTCGTTTTCAATTTTCATTCCACAATATTTATTTTTTTTCGTCATTGTCTGTTGTATTTTTGTTTTGTTTGTTCGCTCTTTTCTTTTTATTATTTTTTATTTCTCCTTTGGGCTGGACGCTGTCTAACCCGTGGGCTGCGTACCGTGAAATCGCATCAGTTGTACAAACTTTGGGCGCGTTATTTAATTTGCCATTGAGGCAGTGCGCTCCATTTATTCAGTTCACGTTCAAGTCCTTGTCCAGCTCTGTTCAGTTCTGCTCAGGCTAGTTCAGGCTTCGACCAGGAGCAATGAAAAAGTCCGTTCAGCATTTTCTCCCCCAATTGCGTGAAATGTGTGTGTGTGTGTGTTTTGCAGGCAAAACTTTTAGTATGCCAACAATTCTACAAGCTTATTTTTAGGCTTGATCAAATTTAATTACAGACAGAGGCAAAGGCAAACTCAAAGCCATAGCCAAAGCTGAATGCTCTTAGAAAAAGAACTTGAGAAAAATTAGCACAGTTACTGTTAGCGTTACCGTTTCAGACGTTTGAGAAAATCAATGTGACCTTGGCGAACTTAAGTCAATCAGTGTGGGGCCACTCGAGTCATTGAACATGACCCAGTTTGATACTTCCTAAATAATTGATCAGTTGCTTTGGTTATTTCTGCAGGAAGTACAGCAGTTTGGATCTGAGTAATTGTGGGGACGACGGATGGAGACGCAGTCCATCATTACACGCCACCCGCTGAGTCAGTTTGTTATTAGCCATTGTTCGACACGTGCGCCAAATTTCGTCCCCATTGAAGGCCCTTAAAGGCGTTGTTCGTATCCGGACCTAATTCTAGTTGCCGACAGCCGCAAGCCGACTCCCGCTTTGTTGCCTGTTGCTGGCTGAGCTTGAATCTAATCTCGTAATTTGACGCTATTCTTAATTTGCGAATAAATTCAAAGAATATTTGCTAGATTACCTTTTGCTAATGGCATTCCATTAAATTGCTGCGTCCTGCTTTCGTAATGCGAGTCGAATTAAATTTGTTGAACTTTTTAGACTCCTCAATATTTTGTTGTTTCCTGTTGTTGACCTTACAGGCACTACAACTTGACCCTTGAGCCTTTGTTATTCTAATTAATAGGCTGAATTATGCAACCGAACTACAGCAAAAACTTTTTCTTAACTACACACTTGGGCAATCCCTGACCAAAAAAAAAAAAAAAAAGAAGGAAAACAAAACATCACATAATTCGGTTTAATCATTGGACTTTATGTAAGAGCGTATGAGTATATTAAAGTTGTTTGTACTTTGCGCTTCAAGGCTAATGATATTTAAATTTTGCTTGCCAACAAACTTTGCACATTTGGCTCGGCCAAAAACTCCGAGCTCCAAGTAAAAGTCCTTATTTAGTTGCTTCTTGTTTACGAGTGCGCACTTATTTTCTTACGTATTTAAGTTCTTGGACTAGACTTGACTTTGACTTAAAGTGCTGCCGTAAGTGCCATAAATGTGGCTCAAATATTTAACGAGCCTTTCGCTTGCTGCTCTTCTTATTAGGGCAATTCATGCACTCGCTCGTATATTACCCATACGCAGTGTTGCTACTCATCAAAGCTCACTGTGTGCTCGCTCCGTTTGATTCATAATTACACACTTATTTCCACTTAATGGGCACATCCACATCTATTTGAACAGTTAATGCGCTTGTGGTCGTATTGTTGACGCCATTTGCGTTTTCTCCTTTCCTTTCACTGGCCTCTTTTCTTTCTTTGTCTATGCACTTTATTTATCTGTTCCCCAAGCTGTGAGCACTGAGCAGCCCTTTAAATCAAAAGAGCTATAATGTGCAATTAAAGTCGACTTTATTGTTGCGCATTGTTTTAATATTTGTACTTATTGCGCTATTAGGGCATTATTAAATTATTAATAATTCCGCTAAAATCCTGCGATCTCAAAGTTCACGCGCTAGTTTAACATAGGCAAAGTCACACTTTCAGCTTGTGTCATTTGGCAATTACTGTTATCGCCAGCGATGCAAGCGAGGCGACGTGGAAGAAGCGAGGGACGAAAGTTCTACTTTGCGCCTTTTAACCCAAATCAAATTTGATCGAAGGGTGGGTTAAAAACTTTTTGCGAACTACATGAATTACTTATGCGCTAACGTGTTTAACGAAAAGTTTTCGGGAGGCTGTTGCTATTAGTTGGAATCCCGTCGAACCGCCTTCGCCTCCGCCTTCCGTTAGTGCGGCAGCTCATAAATTATGTCAATGATGCCAAATTGTTATCGGAGCGTTTGACACATGTGAAACTAACCGAACATTGTGAATAATTAATGCCAAAGACCAGAAATTGGCAAGCGACAAAAAAAAAAAACTATAAGTGTGGAGAGAAGTTCAAGGTTAACTAATAGGATTACGCATAGAAGGCTGGGGTAATTTTATGCAGGATTCGTCAAGGATGCGAATATTGTGCATAACGCAAAATGAGTTGTAGAGTTTTCCATATGCTGATTCAAACTCAAAACCGTGTGTGCAATTTACGTGTTGGCTGTGTGTGTGTGTGTGTCAAGAAAATATGATGAGCGACGTGGCAAGAAAAGCATTCACACCCACACACACACATACACGCACACAATGCAGGGACGAGGACAATGGGAAACAAGCAAGAACAACTTTTGTATAGCATACTTTTTAGCGAAATTATTTACATACAAATGCTGATGATGTTGATGAAAGTGGAAAGACGACAACGACAACGACAACGACGACGAGGACGACGACACAGGCAATGGATGGATGGTTGCTTGACTGCCTGGCTGGATGGAGGAGCACACACACTCACACACACAGAGCAGACAAACAAGGACGTCGTCACGGCGCGCCGTCGGCGCTTGCCAAGGATCCACAGCGCAGGCACTTGAAACTATTGCGAGGGCGGCTAAAATGCCTTCGCTGCTAGTTTGCTGCTGCAAATACTTTTTTCGGCATACTTTCACCGTAAAGGAACAGCACCAGAATGGGGCAACTTAGTCGGTCTCCTTCCCTGTCTGTCTACTCGTCTTTTCGCTGCTCTGTCTCCCTCTACGCTGCGTGTGTGAAATGAACAAATTTTTGAGCGCGCGAAATTTCACTTGCTGCCATTTGATTAAGTGAAGTGCGTGTGTGCTTCAGCGAAACAAACCCGTGCGCTCTGTCTCCACCTCCAGTGCGTGCTCCTCGTAGACCTTTTGGCAGCCATTTAAATTAAATTACGAGCATTGAATTTCGCAGTGCCAAAATGTTATCGATAGTAATACATAAATTTGTAATTGAAACGCTATTCGAGATTAGCTCGGAAGCAGCAGTGGCAGTAGACTGTGTATCTAATACACATCTAAAAACATTTTAAAATTTTAGTGAAATTGTATTTTGTTTATGAAATTTTCGGACCCATTCTTCATTGTCATACAATCCAGCAATGAGCGCTATCTTAACGCTGGCCCAAGGTCTGCGTCAACATGGCATTAACAAGAGCTGCACACGCTGCTCCTCAACAGCTTTGTTTGTGCCGTTTGCACGAGTTGAACAGCCCAAGGGTAGCGACGTAGTCAGTGTGGAGAAGGCATTTGATCTCGATCCGAGTCCGCATAAACTCAATTTATGCGGCGATCACTACCGCTGTCCGTGTGGCAAGCCATATTTATTCCAAGCCGTTCGCAAGGCAAAAGTAGCCGTTACCTGCGATGACACCTTGACGCATGAGCCGTTGCCGCCATTGGGCAATGCCGAGTTCAATCAGGTCGCCATCGAACTGATTTTCGACAAGGCAGCACCGGTCGTAACAGAGAAACGCGTAGGTTACCCCTGGATTATCAATATTATTTTGGCATTTTTCTATTGCTGCTCCCCCTGCTTAGGTGGTAGGTTTACAGACGCGCTCCGCCGCGGATGCACTGCGTTTGGCGGCGCATTTCCTGAGCGAGAAGATGAAGTGCACGGTTTGTCTGCTGGCTCGACCCTGCTCCGAGCATTTCGAGCCCATCTTCAAGCGAGCCGGCTTCACATGCAAGAGCTATCAGTATTGCGACGGGGATAAGAGTGAGCTAAATATTTATGGATTGGTTGCTGATATGATGACTGCCCCGGAGGGCGCCGTCATCGTCTTAGATGCCTGTGCCCAGAATCCCACCAGTTTGACCCCCACCATCGATGAGTGGAAACTAATTGCCCACATTGCCAAGTGCAAGAAAATGATACCCGTTTTCAATTTGGAGTCGCACGGGCTCGCCAGCGGCGACACTCACCGGGATACTTGGCCTGTGCGCTATTTTGCCGAATTCAACTTTGATTTCCTATGCGTGCAGTCGTTTGTCCAGAACTTTGGACTCTACGGTAAGTCTCCGAGAATGCAATATGTTTTGACACGCTTCTAAGCGCGTGTTTTACAGATGAGGCGCTGGGTCATCTGATGGCTGTGTTCAGCAATGCCACACATTTGGAGACGGTGAGGCATCAATTGGAGAGCTCTCTTCTGGAGCATAATGCACAGTGCTCTTCAATTTTCGCCAGTCGCGTTGTGGCCAAAGTTCTGACAAACACTACACTGCGCAATGATTGGTAAGCCAATTTCTGAAAGCGCGAATTGCAATTTGATTAGTCTTTAGACTTTTTTAGTCACTTACTCAATATGAGTGCGTATACGTATTATTCACGATTATACGAGGAAATCCTAATTTATGTAGATAAAAACTTAAACTTTTATTCGCCAGTAGTTTGAACAGCAATTCGAGTGCTCGAATATTTAAATTGCTTTTCAATTGAGTTGCGCTCAAGTAGTGTATAGATTTCACTCTCATTGTCCCCCTCTTGTTAAATAAACCCACAATAAATTGACAAAGTTAAAATAACTCTAGAAGACCTCCAGCAGCAAGTTCATTGCGAGTTCGACATAATATATTTGCCAACTATTCCAACACAGGACTCTGACGCTCAAGGATATACATCAGAATATGCGGCAAATGCGTTTAGCGTTGAGCAATAAGCTCGAGATCCTTAAGACGCCCGGCAACTGGGCCCAGCTGAAGGACCAACAGGGTCCCCATTTCCACACAAATCTGAAGATGCCACAACTGAAGCAGCTACGCAGCAGACACATCTATGTGCCAGATTCCGGGCGCATCAATGTGGGTGCCCTGAGGCCGAACAATGTGGATTATGTGGCTGGTGCCATCAATGATATAATGATCTCAACGAAAGGCGACACTGCTGTCAAGCCAAAGGAGGCGAACATCAATGCGTTGCTTTGTTTGCAACATTTAAATGGTCCCTAACTGCTGGTTATCCGAATTCCAAATTAATCGTAAATACTATTTCAAATAAAAGCAAAAAAACAAATTCTAAATGAGCTAATTTATGACTTAATAAGGACACAATAGGTAGTCCTATGTTATGCTCTGTGGAAATGCGCATAAAATAGACTGAAATGCGTCAGAATTCCCGTGGAAGTTTAGTTACTTTTAGTTTTCCTCCGTAGTCAGAGAATGATGAAAAATGCACTTTGTAATTCTCGTCATCGTCGTCATCATCATTGCTGCACATGTCGTCTCACAGCACTTATAAACGTCACATTAGAGTCAGTTGCTACTGCCAGAGATATAATGCGTTTTACCCGAAAAAACACTGCTTCCAAGGGTGAAGGGGAGGTGAAGTGACATAACGGGGCAGCTGGCGAAGGGTGAAGGTGCGAGGTGAGGTTATGGCAACAGCTCGTTAAACTCCAGTTTAAAGGATCTGTTGTCGAGGGTGCCCTCGTACACGTACTTGTGTGTTTGACACGCAGTTTGCAGCTTTATGAATTTATGCTTTCAGTCTCATATGAGTTGTACTATAAAATATGCTCCACTAAGCAGGTTAAACATTCTCTTTTATGCTGTCAGCTTTAAAAACAATAAAGATAGTTGCATATTAAGCAAAGGAAATTCGCACATTACGCCTTGAAAGCTCTTTGCACTTGGAATTCATCTTTAGTTTTCGCTAAAGTCCTTTGCTTAAAAAGCAGAAGTAAATAATCTGTATATGTATTATATGCTTTGTCCTCACTCATGCATTGATAAAACATCACTGTATACACTAAAAATAGTAAATACACAACGAAATTATTACACTACACAATTGGAAAAATTCGATCGCGTTATATATTTCAACTATATTTAATTCATGTTTAAATTTTATGTGCAGAAAGAAATAAAATGCACAAAAGCTTTGTGCAAATTGATTGTAGATCAAAGTAGCGGGACAAAAAATTATAATAAGTCTTTAAACATGTTTAGAGCAAAATATATCATATATTGTACAACATGCATTGAATATTGGGTCAGAGTTTTTTTTAGAATATGAACAAATTTGGTACACATAATAATACTCACTTTTTGAAAGTTTACAAAACTCACTTTGACATTGCGGAAAACAGAAAGACTTTTACGTATCGCAAATTCAAAGTCGCTCGATACTTGCAGCCTGGCAGCTGTTATACAAGTTTGATTTAAAATTAAAATCCGTTTATACGAAAACATATAAACAAAGTTATCACGCATTTGATGGCAACAACGTCGGTGTTTATCTTAAGCGCACTCCATAAACCGTAAATGACGCGGGTTGTGCGCCAGCTTGAAAGTTTTTGTTTAGTAAGGAACTTGTTGCGTCCCCAAAATATATTCACATAAATCGAACCCTTTTTTAAATGAATGTGTAAGTGTGTGAGTATGTGTGTGTGTATAAGTGAGTGTCTGCAATGCTGCCACTGGCGTATTTAACCGCAGAGGCCATAAATCCTCAACAGGAGCAGCTACAGCAGACAGTAGAAAATAGATTGAAATACATTTTTTATGGCAATCCGCGTATTTGCTTTTACTTTTACTTTTTTATTTTTTGGCAATGTCCCTTAAACTCTCTGGGGTAAATGCTGCTCCCGCAATTTGTCAGCGAGGGCGTGGAAGGGAGGAGTGGACACTTGGTGTTTGTGGAAGTCATTGTCAGGGTCAACTGAATGCCTTAAAGCGTTCTAATGAACGCCATTGAGTGAGTGACTCAGTGACTCAACTGCCCTTTCAAATCCTCAGCGATTGGCGTGGAAACATGTTCGCAATTCCCTGCCTTTTTTTCCACCCCCAGCTTTTCTCAATTCAATTCAATTCAATTGCTTTGACAGTATCAAAAGCAATAAAACTAGCATGTATGAAAACTGTGAACGTGTGTGTGTGTGTATGTGTGTGTGAGTGTGCCAAACATTTGATATTTTTAAGTGTGCGTGCGGTTTTATCATTGATTGAACTTGTTTAGACGCCTCGAAGAACTCAAATTTACACTTGAAGTGTCTCGGGCGACAACCGACCGATCCAGTTCAGTTCAGCTGGGTGTCTCCGCACTTCCTCGACCCCTGGCATGCCCCTCTCGACTTACGGACGTGGTGAAGCGAAGCGAAATTCCATTAAGGAATTTGACAAGAAAAATGCCACATCCACATCGAATTAAATGCTCTGATTCAATTGGATTTAATGAAGGAACAATTATCTAATCAATTGACTTTATTTGTCAGCTTAAAGTGTGATTTCCTGTTCACAAATAAACGGAAATGAAAGCCATTCAATTTATGATGGCCACAACAATAATTCGGAGTTGTCCGCATTTAATTTTTCAACACCCCCGACTATGCCAATGAAACAACACAAAAGGGCACTAAATTTAAAGACACACAGCGCCGTGCCGTGAATATCTTAGAGCTGCAGTCGCGCATCCTTGCAGTTGGTTTTACGTTTTTGCTGTCTGCGATATCTGCGAGTGCTGTGGCATTTTGGAAAGGGGGGGGAGAGAGGCCCGATGGACACAAAGGGCCTAATTTAAAGACACACAGCGCCGTGCCGTGAATATCTTAGAACTGCAGTCGCGCATCCTTGCAGTTGGTTTTACCTTTTTGCTGTCTGCGATATCTGCGAGTGCTGTGGCATTTTGCTGCACACATTTTTGGTAATCGTTGTACCGCGTTTTTGCGGTTTCACATGCATTTCTCCGCAGCGCGCAACGATACAACCGCAGCGACATGCCAATTGTGGCAAGTGTTGCGAATTTGTGGTGCTGCTGTCGCTGTAGCTGCAAGTGCTGCACTACAGCCGACACTCTGCTCTCTTTGCTGTTGCGGCTCAAGGGAAACGTGTGCGCTAAAAAGCGCAGCGTAGATTGCCATTTGGGAACACATACTGCTCGGTTGCTGGTCCGGCACAAGCCGCTGCTGCTGCTACTGATGATGCTGCTGCTCTTGACAGTCTCTTTGACTGAGCTGCTAAAAACGAACTACGTGTACTCGCTATTTTTTTTTATATATACATATCGCACTGTGGTGAAATTGGTTTAACCATTCAGCGTATGTTTTTATTGGGCCATCTTTTTCTACAACTTTTTGTCCAAGTTTACGATTCTTCAAAGTCCGTTGAAATATATTTCGCTATATGTTTTGACAAGTTTTCTTTTACTGCTATGGCACTTTTTGTTTTAGTAGCAATTTAGTTGAAACATATGATTTGCCAGTACCCAGGTTGTTTATGCCTTTATCAAGACTTTAGCACAGGCTTTAAATCTGTTTATCTTGCGCAAATATACAAAAAATACATACACAAATATTCCTCTTTTTATCAAAATTATAGCTGCTTGTTTTTAATAAATAAATAAATAGTCTCTAATATATCCTTCACTTGTTCATACTTTTTGTGAAAGCCAATCAATAAAAGTTTCGCAAATTTCCATAGAATATGTAAAACCAAACAAGGTCGTCTGATGTTCTACTTTAAGTTGTCAACGACAAAGGCGAGTTTAAAGTGGTGACAACCTTTACGGTCGCTACTCCTGCTACCTCCCATATTTTCGTGGGCAATTCGCTCTACCTGGGGGGTAATTTCAAACAGGAACAGGAAGGGTGAATAAATTGGTTTCTGTCGCATAAAGCCATTACGTGGCAGCCAGTACAAAGGACCGACAGTACAGTAGGTATGAATTTTAATATGTGCGAATATTTATATATATACATATATATATATATAAAATATTTTATAAGCTGTAAACGAGGCGAAACAAAACAAAAACAACAACAACAACACCAAGGAGAACGTTACTGACGCTTTGGTGCCGACAACAGATCAAAGGGTTTTATTGTGACCCTTGCTGTTGCCAGCGTACAATTGGACTTTTGATTTTTAAAACGTGTCAGGTTAATAGCCCCTAATGCAATCATATCCATTTTCCTTGAGGGTCACTGAATTTGCTTTTAGCGAATAATAATTTAATTGATTTTCAACTCTTTGAATAAGCAACAATGAGCTTACAGTGAAGTCCGTAATTACAAGAAAAATTCATTCAAGAAAAAATGATGTCATAGTTCTACTGAACATAGTATATTATAAACGAGCTTAAGCCTATTTTAAATTTTGTATTCATTATATATTTTTTTTTTTTTTTTTTTTAATACATTTTAAGTCGTTCTACATCAGAATTTGAAGTAGCCTCAAAGCATTATGTATACGCTCATTTAATGCAGTCCTTATACCGCAGTTTTTCGAAACGAAGCCCGGTTTTCTCTTTGATGTTCACTTCACGTCGTGGTCCTTACAAACAGCTACCATGAATACTGCTTGAAAAGGAATAAAATTGCTATTGCCCCATTTTTTATCTTTGTAATGTAAATACAAGTACAATCGATTGTCGAGCAACGACAATTTTATATTTCATTCCCTGTCATGTATATTTTAAGATTACGTATACGCAAGGAGAGCGCCACATTGTAGCATATGCTTGCAGTCGACACCTGACTCTATCCATAATGACCAATACACCTAGCTGTCTTTCTGCGTGTCTTCAACTCGACCAACCACTAAGCCGTAGGAGTCAAAGCAGCCATTTGTCCATTAACCAAACACCTTGCAGATGCTATGTCACTGGCTATGTGAGGCACTCAGATTCAGCCATGTAACAACGTGTGAATGGCGAATTGCAAGTTAGAAGTTGCAAGTTGCAAGTTGAGAGTGAAGTTTCGTAACGACCACATCCTCATTAGCATTGTGAGTGCATTTGCTGTAACTGAAGGCGATCAAGTTGCCAGTCAGCCAAGTTGCCAATGCGAATGGGGCAAGCAAGGCAGCAGCGGTCAGAGAAGACACTCGAAGCTAAAGCCAAAGTTAAGTACTTTGTTGGCCATAAATTTGCCTTTGCGCCAACAATAAGGATATTAGATGTCACCGTCGTCATGTTTGCCTTCCTCTTGCTGATGCCATTCAGCCATTGCAATTCCAATTGGTCTGCAAGTAAAACGAAACGCCAATTTCTTGGCCATTTTCATAATATATTCAAAAGGGTTTCTCTCTCTTCTTTTTTCGTATGTGTTGAGCACATTGTTCATTGTGTGCACGTATTTTATGCATGCCTTATTCTTGTTGTTCTCGTTCTGCGCTGCTTGGATTGGATTGAATTAAGCTCAACTTGTGTGTGGAATTAACTAAATTGTTGTTAAGTGCAGTGGCGTTTTATCTTTTATCGTAGATCTGTCGACCCAGTCACCCATTGAATATCGATTCAAGAAATGAATACAGTTATGAATAAACCTCAATTTTCCAATATAAATCATGCCGCTTACATGCGTGCTTCCTGTTGTGCCGTTGCCGCTGTCCCCAATCTCCAATCCCGCAATCGACTTCCCTTCACCACCTCGTTTCCTTCATCGATACACATGTAAATGTGGCGCATGTATATTGTCTGTATATTATATACGTTTTGTCTTTTGGGAAACCAAACCTACGCACATTTAACAAAATATTTCAACTTGGCTGCCTTTCACATGCAATCGAAAGGACTTGCCCCACATGCCCATATCTGCATGTGTGAGTGTGTGAGTGTATCAGTGTGTCTGTGTGTCTGTGTGTGTGAGTCCCAGTTCGGGCTGGAGTGTGTGTAGTTGCACGGCCGAACGGAAGGAAAGAAGGCGCACTGAGAGCACAGTCGGGCACAGGAAATTATTTATATTATATTTTTATGCTTCAATTTGTATTTAATTCAATCCATTTTTTTCGTTTTACTGTTTTTACATGCCAAGATTTAATATGCATTTTAATCAAAATATTAAAATAAAACAAAAGCAAAAAGCGAGTGCAAAAGCCGTTGCCGAAATGTGGCAATATTAAAAAGTGTATCGTGATCAAGCCGCACTAACAATGCCTCGCACCGAATACAAAATATAAATAATAATTTCCGCTGGCGACCACAGTACACAACATATCCTTCTTCACCACAGCACAGCAGCAAGAACAACACGACCAAAGGCATAGCAGACAACAGCTGCGTGGAGTGCGTTCAATTATTATTTTGTGCTGCTCTCTTTTTGTTCCTTCCGCGGTTCTGGCCCCTGCTCTCTTCTCTCCGTCATCGCCTCGCCTCGCCCCGTCTCGCCAGCCCAGATAAACTTTCATCAAGTTTACAAGTGCCATCCAAAAAAAAAAAAAAAAAAAAAAAAAATAAAGAACGAACAGAAGCACAACATATTTTTAAGCGAAATATTATTGCCAGAAAAACGAAAGTCACCAGAGTAGCCGCTCCAAAGTCATGTCGGAGAACATTGCGACCCAGAAATAGAATGGCAACAAAGGAACATACCATTTCTTCGCTGTTTCGCCGTTTCAATGTCTCGAATTTGTTTTGTATTCAATTGGGAGGAGATTGCGATTTGAGGCGGAATGCTTGAGGTTATTTTTAAATCAGCATCAAACTTTCCAATTTAAATGATAATTGTACGAATGATTCCTCTTTGATTCAAAACAAGATTATAAAATACTCCATTTATACATTGTTAAGAATGAAATTCGCTTTTTTTGCAATCCATTTGCTTTAGAACACATGAAGAAAACCTTTGGCAGCGAATTATGAATTATTAATTTAAAGAAGAGGAGTTATTTTTATCATTTCCATCATATATTCTATTGAGAGTATTTAAAATCCATTACCATCTCTGATGCAAAAAGAAATCGTTGGTGAGGCCAAACTGATTCACTGGTCTAATGATCTTTAATGACGTTTGGCAAACAGTTAATTGAGTTAATATATGTGAATAACAGTACACACATAACATATCATGCCAACCATGTGTATCCCCTATTATTAACGCTCGTGTGATTTTGACACCATCAAATTGGGTCGTCGACTGTGGTCTAGGCCTCGTAGGTCAACGGAGGCAAGGAGGTGTTTCTATCAGGAGCAACGCTGTGTTGCCTTGTTAGCTTGAAGGAATGAAATAGGTCGTCTGTCTGTATTACCTACCCACATAACACAATTTGTTCCGCAACATTGATTTAATCCTTTTTTCCCAGCGTCCTTCGCTCGCACACATTCGCATTTATAAATCGGGGGAAGTACAAAGGCCTCAGCGTAGTCGTCTGGCAGAATTTCTTAAATTTTCCGTTGGTTTTGTTGCCGTTTTCCGGCATTTGCGTCCTTGAATTCTTTTCTTTCTTTTCTTTTCTTTTCTTTTCTTTTCTTTTCTTTTCTTTTCTTTTCTTTTCTTTTTATTTCTTTCGCCCTTTCCTCCATTTTACACATTACCATAACTTCTTCTTTTTTGTGTTTTCGTCTCTGCTTTGGCTTTGGACCCATTTGAGCTTTCAATACATTTACATTTGCATTTACTGATTTGAAAACGTTGAAACGTACTTCCAACTCTTTCCGCACGTTTAAAGTCCTTGCTGTTGCGTCCATCCGGAAAGGAAGTCCCTGAGTTGGGGGGGGGGGGCCAACAACATAATAATTTTTTTTTTTGTGTTAGCCAACAAACAATATATGCGTAAGTAATCTCTGTTGACTTAAGAACCCTAAGAACTGATATAACAAAAATACAAAGCGAACTTTTTCGGTAGGAAATTAATAAAAAACAAAGAATCGCGAAAATTCCATATTGTTATTCTTTGAAAACGAAAGGTCTAAGAATAAAACAATTTCGGGGAAATACTTGACATGTAATTAATTTGTACCTAGAATCTAATAAAATTAAATAAATTTAAATATTGGAGTTGATTAAATTATTACGTTTGGAACAACAAGAAATAATAAACCACGTAAAAATAGAAGTTATTATTTAAATAGGTTATTAGAAATTTTTTATGTATTTTTTTAGCAATAAATAATAAATAAATAAATTTCATAAATGGACATAACAAAATTAAGAATATAACTTGTATAAAATTTTAACTAAATATAGAATGAGAATGCTAATTTATGAATATAATTATTTGTATTTTTCAATATTATAAATATTTGTGGAGAATTGTGGAGAATTTAATAAATGAGTCAAAATTGAATTTCTTCAAGGTATACTGTAATAATCAAAGTTCTTGACGTTTAAGTCCCTCTCTTTTAATTCGTCTCCTGCGAGCACACGGTGCACATCTAGCAACTGTTGTGGCAAATGCCCCACAACTCTTGCCACTTCGGCCACAGAGCAGGCATACAGATGGCCGTTCTTTTGGCTGTTCGGCATAAGCAGCCATCGAACAAACGCGGGCGGTATTGTGGTCTCACAAATCATGTATGACTCTTGGATCTCGGCCAGCGTGGCATGGGGATTGTTGACGCCTACGATGGCAATGCCACGCCAGGGCCTGTCATTGTCGATGAGCAGGCGATAGTAGAGTCGGGGCACCGGCAGCACAGCCGTGTTATTGGCATCCACGGCCAGATGGAAGCTGGTCCGAGCAGCGTTCGGCAGAGGCATGACGCCGTAGGTGCCCGCATACACGCTGACCGAGAGTTTGTTGCGTGCAACAAAACGACGTGTGGCATCCTCAACGAACGCCCACTGGCCAGCATTGAAACGCTGCCACTGTGGCGCCACATTCAGATAGTTGAAACTGCTGCGCTGTTGGCTGGCATAAATCAGATCCGCTTTGGCGGCCAAATGTCCGCGTGCAAGAAACAGGTCCCGCTTCATATTAAACAGCGTGGTCGCCAGTGCCGTGTTGCCAGCACCACCGCCACCTCCAGCGTCAGCGCCAACACCACTCGCTTGCAGCAGCAGCTGCTCGGCCCACTGTTGCTGATGGGCCTGCGAGTAGAGGCGCTGCATGTCGTAGCCAACGAAGTGGCCGGCGGTGCTGAACCTAACGCGCTTAACGTGTCGCTGAAAATGTTCGTTGGCCGGCGCCAGCTGATAGGACACATACTCGGTGCGCAGCTTCTCGGCGTCGTGACATAGCTTCAGGGTGCGCACAAATCTGCTCCTCTCCTCCACACCCCCGATGATGTTGTAGCCCACACGGTAAATGCGTGCCGCTGACGCCTTATCGCCATCGCCGCAAGGCTGCTGTTCCAAACGCTCCACGGTATATTTCAATTGCTGTGTGCAGTAGAAATCCCGCATCTCCCGCTTGCCGCCCGTCCACTCAAAAGTTGTGTCGTGCAGACAGCGGGCGTGTATGGAGCTCGGTTCTTCGTCGCTGTCGATATTCGCAAACGGGGAGTCGCAATAGAGCTCGATGGTGGCACCACGTGGTATGACTAGCTGACCGTCTCCATTAGGCAGCCAATAGCTGTTCGTATGCGGATGCAGGTAAAGTGGCTGCGCTCGATTCGATGGCGGCAAGTCGTTCTGCACATCCAGCTGGCAGGGGGCGTCTGCGGACAAAAGTGCGTGATAATTAATGCAGCAATTGGATCAATTATTTAATTGATTGTATAGTTTAAGTTGTGATTTCACCGTGAAATTAAGCACATTTTGAGTGGCATTTTCATACGATTTTAGCACTCTTCTAAACCACTGCAAGATTTGTGTTTGTTCGTGCTTCAATATTTTCGCCACCATTGTCACTTTTTATGCAGACAATAACTTTGTTGGCTCTATTAGTTAAGTGCGAAGTTCCACTTGTTTGTTTTGATTTTTAAATTTTATTCCTTTGAATTGATTTTATAGTCTCTCAAAATCTTATTTATCGTTTACATATGATGATTAATAAATTACATTATCTATATAACAAATTTATGTTTTTGGAGGCAACTGTTTTCTAACTTTTTAAATTGCTTTTAGAAAGAGTGTACCGAAAACTGTGAACTTATTTTGTTTTTATAACAGTTTAAAACAGTTTTCAGATGGTTTTCCGAAATAGCTGCATAATTAATTTAGATTGTAAGTTTGTTTGGGGGAACTGTACATTTCTATATGTTTTTTATGCTGTATTTACATTATTATTGATTTCCACTCGCACTTACGTCGCTGGATTGGTTCATCAATATGCACTTCCTCGAGATCTTTGATTATTTGACCCACATCGGGTGTTGGTCTAATTGCTTCGCGCGTTTCATTCTCGATCGCCGTCACGATCAACAGAAATGTTAACAAAAGCTTCCGCATGATCGACATTGGTTCCCTCCCGAAGTGCCACGCGCAGTGTTTGGAAAGCGACTAAATTATATGCGCGTTTTACAGTTGTTTTTATATTCATATGTCACTTGCAATCTCTCTCTCTCTCTCTTTCTCTCTCTTGCTCTCTCCCACACGCTCTTTTCGATATTTCGCTGCCTGTAGCCGGTTTTTTAATGCGCCTCATCTGAATTTTAAAAGTGTAAAGAAAGAGAGGGAGTGAGAGAGCTAGAGATAAGTATTTTATTGTTTGTTTACTTAACAACACTTCCAAGCGGGGAACTTTTGTACAATGTTTAAACAGCTTTGATTACTCTACAGATTAATTAAGATATTGTTATTAAATTCAACACACGAATTTTAATAACATTTCATTTTGAGTTTACATTCAAAACTAATCACGAGTCGGTAGTACTTTTCTCGTAGTACTTTTAACTTACGATTAGCATAAAGTTCATTTGAAAGTTCATTAAAGTTCACAAAGAGCTCTCCATATGTCAATAGTAATTTTTTGCATCAGGTTTCCTGAATCTAGTAACAATTAAATCTGCTAAGTCACTCATTATATAATTGCATTTATCATATATTTAAGAACATTTGTAATACATTGATCTTAAAAGTTGAAAAGACTATCAGAGTCGGTATTATTTCGACGAGGTCTCGGTGAGCTTCTATTGGCTCCATTGGCATAGCCAACGGTCACAGAGGTATCCCCATTGATGCCATCGGATTGCTGGGCGAGTGATGATTGGGTCACGCCCACATTGGTGTCGATATCTGTGGACACGTTTAGTCCCTGTCCATCGCCCCAGTTTGCCTGCATTGTGCCCATCGGTCGACCGTTGATCGAGTACGATGTTGTTTGCATTCCCTGGCGACCATTTGCGAATGTCGACATCTGTGCCGAATATTGAGTGTTGCCATTGTTGCCATTATAGCCAGTATTGCCATTATTCCATTGGCCATTATAACCACCCATTCCTCCACGTCCGCCCATTCCATTATTTCCATTGCCTCCACGTCCACCCATTCCATTGTTTCCCATGCCTCCCCGTCCTCCCATTCCATCATTTCCCATGCCTCCACGTCCGCTCATTCCATTGCCATTCATTCCGTAGCCGCCCATGCCATTGGCATTCATTCCATTTCCACCCATTCCGTTGGGAGGGCCCATTCCATTGCCGCCTCCTCGTCCACTCATTTGGAATCCCATGTTTATTCCATTTCCACACATTCCTCTCCGTTACCTCCACCCATTCCATTGCCACCGTTTCTATTTCCGCCTCCCATACCATTGCCTCCCAATCTATTGCCGTTTCCCATTCCATTTCCCTGTTGTGCCGCATCGCCCTGCCGCGTTAAGCTTTTCACACTGCGCTTGCGACGCCTGAATGAATTTGAATTGCCGTTCATTCCGTTTCTATTCATTCCATTGCCATTACCGTTCTGCCCGTTTCTATTCATTCCGTTCCGATTCATTCCGTTACCATTCATTCCATTGCCATTCATGCCATTACCGTTCATTCCATTACCATTCATTCCATTGCCACCATTTCCCCCACGTCCTCCCATTTGGTAGCCACACATTGGTGGTGGCCCCATGCCACCTCCCATTCCATTGCCATTTCCACCCATGCCATTTCCATTCATACCATTACCACCCATTCCATTACCACCCATTCCATTGCCACCCATTCCATTACCCATCTGTCCAGCCTCTCGTCGATTGGCGAATCCTTGCAACGATCGCTTGAGTCTCTCAAAGGAAATGCCTGCAAGTCAATTGGTAAACTAGTTTATGAAACTATATATGTATATACAAACAATATTATCTATGTCTATTTATAATTTTCTAAACCCACTCCATATTTCATAGATTTTTATTCTAAATGTATAGCTTTTTATTTTTCTCTGTGCTCTTTATCCATATGAATTGTAATCGTTATTGTAGTTATTATAGTTATTGTTATTGTAGTTGTTATTGTAATCGTAGTACGGTGTTTGAGTGGTGTACTGGTTGCCATAGGTGGGATAGTAGGCGCCTGGTCCATAATACTGATTGGGATTGTAACCAACGCCCGAAAAGCTCCCCACGCCAATGGGCAGAATAATTATGGGTTGTGTTATGATCTGCGTCGGAGGCATAGGCATTGGCATAGGCCATCGTATTACCATCGGCATGGGCACCTGCTGCACGGGAGGATAATAGACGCGACGTTGCATAGGGACGGGGTAAGGAAGAGGTCGTGCGATCGGCATTGGCATGGGCATAGGCATTGGCATTGGCATGGGTCCAGGCATATATTGTCTTTTGGTTACATTGTGAACTGATTCTGATTCGGAATCCGAGTCAATGAAGTCTGGCGAATCTGGAGGAGAAGCGGAAATCAAGAGAAGAACAAGAAGTGCGGTCAGAAGAAGCTTTTGCTTGAGCGGCTTAAGACGAGCCGCCCGAAAAGGGCAGATTCACATTGATGTTGTAGTAATAGATGGGCCGGGGACTATAGAAGCCGGGCACCGACTGCACAGCCTGACGCGCCTGAGGAGGCAATCCTCGGTTCGGATACATGTAGCCCGGATAGGCCATGCTGATCGAGAGATATGGATTCGAGAGCTGTGCTTGATATTGGGTCTGAACTTGACGGGCAGCTGGCTGGCGTGCTACGACTGGAGTAATGGGCATCGGTGACATTGCAATCGGTGGTGGATAAGGCATCTGGGGAGAGCGACGAGGTCGTCGTCCAGATGCCAGGTCTGGTGAGTAAAACAGAAACAGAAGAAACAAACACGCACTAAATTGTGATGTACATCAGATAGTTGTTGGTCTGCGATGAGGGTCGTGCGGAGCGGGCAAAGGGATAGTCAGCTGCCAACCGGGGATAGCAATTGTAGTAGCAGGGCTGCGTG
This sequence comes from Drosophila siamana, assembly GCA_035047445.1. NCBI lineage: Eukaryota > Metazoa > Arthropoda > Insecta > Diptera > Drosophilidae > Drosophila > Drosophila siamana. The sequence goes on from JAWNPP010000064.1 coordinate 2,549,925, forward strand.
GGCGGCACCAATTGCGGGACAGGGGCAGTACGGCCGGAGCCGTAGGCGGGCAGAGATCTAGAGGCGGTGGGCACGTAGGGCGAGGATAATTGCGGATAATTGCAGGCGTAGGGATAATAGGGACTGACCACGCAGCGCTGACCCCAGGGCTGGTTGTTGTTGTTGGGATTGGGAATGAGATTGGGCTGCTGGGCGCCGTCCTGCACAATGACCAGAACATTGGCCTGCCGCTGGGCCGCATGACTGGCAGCCGGATCGTCGACAACCGGGTCCGGGGTCAACAGCTCAATGTCCGAGGGGGGCTTGAGGTTCGGCTGATGATTCAATTGCAACGTGCTGGTGGTGGTGATGATGGGACTACGCATTGAGGTGGATGAACGTGTGTTTGCGGTGGTGGTTGTGATGTCGATCAGTTGCTGATCTGTAAACGGATCAGTTAACTGATTGACTGCATTACAAAATTAATCAAATTGTTTGCAGACGCACCTGCCGCACTCAACGAACGCTCCACACATCTGGGATAGAGGCCGCAATGCTCGCCATCCTGCTGATCCTTCTCGCAGGCCACGTGCGACACAACGCAGTGCTCGTTGACTGCGCAACTCACATCGCGACAGTCCTGTCCGAACTCTGAGCGAAAGGGAAGCCAAATTCAGTTGGCGTTGGACCGAAACTAAAGTCGTGCACTCACTTTTGTAGGCATTCACGTGGCCTGAGGCGATTGCAATGATGGCCAGAAGCCAGCAGGCCACTTGGCCAAGTTGTCGCCGTTTAAACATTTTACAATTACTTTCACAACTTTCAATCAAACACTGAACAATGAACCCTCCACCTGAACTCTGTTTTATACGATTCTCTTGATATGCTTCAATTCGTGTTTTAATTATTTTTAACTCATTTAACAGATGAATCCAAATTACGCATATGAATTTCAATTTAATGGCGACTGAATAATTCAATTGGTGTCGATAGTCATGGTTTATTTAGCAGTCGCTGGTTGCTAACTTAATTATCAAGTAGTTGGGTGCATAAATAGCGCACGACTATTTAATGCTCTACTTTTATAAATAAAAGCCTAAGATGTGTAAATAGAAGTACAAAATATTTTGAGTTATCGTATTATTTAATTGTTAAAACTTTTGTTCAAGTGCAGCCAATATTAACTTCTTCAAACACTTGAATACTCTTTATATGGCGCAGATTAAATAATTATTAAAAACAAACCAAATCAGCATTTTGTTACAGGCCGTAGAACTTTGCCGCAGATTAGATTAATTAAACAATTTTAATAGATTATACAATACGCATACGTGAGACCCGCGCACATTATAGATAAGTTAATGCCAAAGTCATGGTAAAGCGCCCGGGGTCAAGGGCGTTACTTGAAATTCCCAAAACCGTAAAACAAAACTATTCTTATCAATAGGCAACTTAGTTTGGCGACTATTATTATTTATTGTATTGGTTTTGTAGTTCTTAGATTAGTTTACTATGATTGCGTTTTTTGAATGTCTTCGAGTTACACTCCGAGCACTCCGTTCGTCTCCAGATCCTCCAGCGGCAAGTGTTTGACCACCGCCGTAAAGTCCTCCACAGTGCAGGCGTAGGAGTAGCCCTTCTTTAGATCCTCCTTGGTCCAGCTAATCCAACTGATTTGATCGCCAATATCTGGACAGATGAGGTAATCCTTCTGAATCTGCTCCAAGCTGAGGTGAGGATTATTCACGCCGATCAGCACAATGCCCTCGACGGCTCTCGCGATCGATAATCACACGGAAGTAGAGCATGGGCACTGGGATCAGACCGTTGTTGTTCTCGTCAAAGTCCAGGTAGAGTTCACGCTCGACGCCATCGACGTCGGGCAGCTTGGAGACACCCCAAGTGCCCGTGTAGCAATCGGCGGTAATATTTTCATCGGCCACAAACTTGCGCACGCTATCCTCGATGCGTTCCCAGTTGCCCGCATTGAAGGTCTGCCACTGGGGCGCCGCATTCACAAAGTAGAAGGTCGCCTGCTGCGCGGCGCCAAAGACAAAGTCTGTCTTGGCTGAGAGGTGGCCCCGGGCCAGATAGATGTTGCCACTGATGTTGAAATAGGGTGACGCATCCATGCCCAGTATCTGGCTAATGGTCACGTTCTGCTGCACCTGCGTATATTTCTGATTCACGTCCTTGGCGCCGTAAAAGTCGCCCGTGATGAAGCTGGGCCGGCTCACAGAGCGCTGATACTGCGCGCTGCCCGGCAGCAGTACATGGTGCACATAGCGCGTCACCTGTAGCTCCTCGTCGTGGCAGACATCGTAGAGCTGTAGGAAGTCATCCGCAGCTCCACTCTCGGCCAGCTGGAAGCCCACCTCGAGCAGATTGCTGCCAGAGTTGCAGTCACGCGTGGTGCGGCGCGCTGTGTGCGCTGGCCAGGAGCTGCAGATAAAGTCCTCCAGCTGGTAGACGCTGCCCAGCACCAGGAAGCCCTTGTCGCCCCAGCAGCTAGCGTTTAGTTGCGTGTAGCCTTGGAAGTGATTCGTGAAGCGACTGCTGCCGCTGCAGTGCAGCTCCAGCTGTTCGCCATACTGCAGTTCTGCCAGACCCTCGAGGTTGGGCTGGAGATACGCCGGCTGCCCGACAGCATTGCGCAGCACGTAAAGCGGCGCCGGGTCTTTGAGATCGCCATTCACACGGAAGCTGCAGCGTTGCTCGTCGTTGACCGCAGTTACTCCGAGCAGTCCTGTGGTTTGCAGCTGATCCAGCGGTAGATCCTTGACAACCGCCGTGAAGTCGTCGACGGCACAGGCATAGGCATAGCCCTGCAGCAGCTGGGTCTTCTGCCAGTCCAGCCAAGTGAGCTGGGCGCCTACATCCTCGCACACCACGTAGTCCTGCAGTATTTCCGCCAGGCTGGCGTGCGGATTGTTCACCACCACCAGCACAATGCCTTTGCGGCTCAGCTGGTCGATGACCACGCGATACACCAGACGTGGCACCGGCAACTGTTCCGTTTCGGCGTCCAGATAGATGGGCGTCTGCTGGCCAGCAGCATTCGGCAAGCTAGCGACGCCCCAGCTGCCCGCATGCACGCTCACGTTGAGCCCCTCGTCGGCCACAAACTGACGCAGACTGCGCCCCACGGCCAGCCAGTTGCCAATGCCAATGCTGCGCCACTGTGGCACGGCGTTCACATAGAAATGTGTGGCACGCTGCGCCGAGCCGTGCACGAAGTCCTGGCGAGCGGCGAGCTGTCCACGCGCCAAATACAGATCGCGACTACTGTCCAGATACTGGCTGGCATCGAGCTGCAGCTGCTCGCCGAGTGCCGTCAGCTGATGCGACAGACCGTAGTAGACATTCACATCCTTACCCTTATAGAAGTCGCCACGCAAGTAACCTGGCTGTGCCACGTCCCGCTGATAGGCGACGTTGGCAGGCGTCAGTTCGTAGCGTGCGTAGCGCGTGATCTGCGCCAGTTCATCGTAGCACAGCTCCAGCTGCGGCAGCAAACCCGCAGCCACATTGAAGCCAATCTGCAGCAACTCGGTGCCGCCGTCGCAGGCAACTCCGGTGCGCAACGCCTCGTAGGTGGGCCACGATTGGCAGCTGAAGGCTCTGATGTTCGCTTGCTGGCCCTCCGCCTCGTACAGCTGGTTACCCAGACAGCGCGCTGTCAGCGCCGTGTAGCGATTGAAGGGCACCGCCAACGCCGAAGTGCAGTGCAGCTCCAAGCTACCGTCCTCCTCGATGGTGTAGACACCCGACTCGTCGGGCAGCAACCAACTGAGCGCACCCTCGGGCGTGAGCAGGGGTGCGGGATCCTTTAGATCGTCGTTGATGTTGAAGCGACACTCCTTCGGATTGGGCGTGGGCGTTGGTGTGGGCACTGCGCTGGTTGTGGCCGTGGAGCTGGATTCTGTGCTGGCTGTTGGGGTGGCAGACGATGCCGTTGAACTAGACTCTGTGCTAGAGGACTCTGTTGAAGTAGACTCGGTGGTGACAGTCGGTGTGACTGTGCTAGAGGACTCTGTAGAGGATGACTCTGTGGTGACAGTCGGGGTAACTGGGAGGAGTCCGTGGAAGACTCTGTGGATGACTCTGTCGTTGCAGTTGGAGTCACAGTGCTTGAGGACTCTGTAGACGACGGTTCCGTGGTCTCTGTTGGCGTAACAGTAGAGGAAGACTCTGTTGAGGAGGACACCGTTGATGAAGACTGCGTTGATGAAGACTCCGTCGAGGAAGACTCTGTTGTAGAGGGCTCTATTGTGGAGGGCTCTGTTGTGGAGGGTTCTGTTGTAGCCGGCTCCGTTGTAGTAGGTTCCGTTGTGGCAGGCGGCGTGATCGTGCTTGGCGACGCGGTGCTCGTGTCCTCGTCCAAGCCCAGCACGCCATTCGTCTGCAGATCCTCGAGCGGCAAGTCTTTGACCACAGCCGTAAAGTCCTCCACAGTGCAGGCATACGAATAGCCCTCGTGCAGATCGTCCCTCAACCAGCTGACCCAATTTAGGCGATGTCCAATGTCTTCGCAGAGAATGTAGTCCTTCTCGATTTGCTCGAGCGATACATAAGGATTATTCACGCCGATCAGCACGATGCCCTCGCGGCTCTCGCGATCGATAATCACACGGAAGTAGAGCATGGGCACTGGGATCAGACCGTTGTTGTTCTCATCAAAGTCCAGGTAGAGTTCACGCTCGATGCCATCGACGTCGGGCAGCGTGGAGACACCCTAGGTGCCCGTGTAGCAGTCAGTGGTGAGATTGCGATCGGCGACAAACTTGCGCACACTCGACTCGACGCGTTCCCAGTTGCCGCCGTTGAAGCTCTGCCACTGCGGCGCCACGTTGATGAATAGGAAGGTCGATTGTTGCATGGCGCCAAAGATGAGATCGGTCTTGGCAATCAGATGACCGCGTGCCAGAATTCGATCCTCGGTGTAGTTGAAGTAGGGCGACGCATCGAGGCCCAGGATCTCACTGATTGTGATATTCTGCTGCACTTGTGTGTACTTCTGATTCACGTTCTTGCCACCAAAGAAGTCGAGCTCGAGGAAACTGGGTCGCGAGACGCCATGCTGATGGTCGTAGCTGGAGGGATAGAGCACATGGTGCACGTAGCGCGTGGCCTCGTTCAACTCGTCGTGACACACGTCGAAGGTATGCAGGAAACCGTCGTCCTCGAGCTGGAAGCCCGCCTTGATCAGATCCGTGCCGCCATTGCACTTGCGTCCCGTGCGCAGAGCCGTGTACGTGGGCCACGCATTGCAGCTGAAGTTGGCAAAGGGATAGATCAGTCCGTCGACGAGAAAGTACTTTTGCTGCAGACACTGCGCGGTCAGCTGGCTGCGATTGCCGAAGGGCGCCGCAAATCCCACGCCCGGACAGAACATATCGAGCAGCTCGCCGTTGGCTAGACGCACAGTGTCCGTGGGATCGGGCACGATCAGTTCGTAGGATGCATGACGCGCGAACAGCGGCGCGGGATCATTGAGATCCCCGTTGACGCGAAACTCACAGTCTCCGTAGACGGTCACACCTTGTTCGCCCTCGGCGAAGGGCAATACGCGCGGCAAACGCGCCGTGCAGCTGCCGAGCAGCTGCAGGATTAGGATCACACTCACAGTGGCAGTCACGTAGCACTTCATGGCGCTGTCACAGCTAAGGCCAATATGCCAACGCTCCCATCGCATTACCACATTCTTATATGAGTTTCCATTTCGCACATGGCATTATCTTGACACTATCGTTATCGTCAGCATTATCGTTTTTGGTGGACGAACACTTGACGCACTTGTTTATGACCATCGATTGCCGCTGATGGAGACATCGTGGTCACTTTTTAAATAAGATATCTTGTTTCGACGCAGAATTCACCAAATCAATTATGTAGAGTCGCTGAAATTGATATCATTTCGATTAGGTCAAGTGAGGTGGTAAATTAAGCAGATTTCAATTTTGAAATTGTGTCATTGCGAGCTTAAGTTTAAAGAAGCAAATGGCATTATAACTGTTCTTCGACTTCCACTTGGACGCTATAAACTCTTATCGAATTGTGGATTCAATAATCCAAATCATTTTATGGGATGCGTGTAGTTGAGTTTATACCCCATTTTTGTATATTTAGAAATGATTGCAATCGTGTTCATTGAGTATCAATCAGTTCTGAGAATGGCCGATTGAAATCTTCACTCGATTGATCTAAAAGTATTCAGAATTTAATTACATTTAATTACATTCATAATGCAGTAGTACTCAACTGATAAAAAAAATAATTTGCTAATTGATGACTATGCCATCCGAAAGCTGTCAGCAGCAAAATATCGAAATCAAATGTGTCTCACTCAATGTGAAATGAATTCCATCACAATCAGCAGCAGGAGCACGCAAATGTATGAGTGATTTTAGGACGTTGCCTACGCAAACCATTCCAGCCTGGTCAACTAACTAATTTGCAGCACTGTACGTGCGTATGGATTTCGTCAATTGACTGCGCTCGAGATTTGTGTGGCGAGCAAATAAGGAAACGACTAAATACAATGTATAAAAATAAGAGTAGGGAAAGCTAGGAAAAGTGTATGTAAAAGCAAATCATTAGGTAATTGGATTTGTGGGGAAATACAATTTATTCGCATTTGCTGCTGACAGCTGCCGCTTGTCAATAAAATTCAATAAACATGTGTATAGTTTTGTACTCCACTTGTGCGTCAATTTAATTGAAAAGAATTATTTATCACTAACACTGGCACTTGACAGATTTTTATTGTTATTAGTCGTTTACTAGGGGCCAATCGAAAATTATCAGCACATAAAAAGCATGTTTAAGTGAATTGATAAAACACATTATCTGCATATTAAATAATTCTTCAAAACTGTAGTTGTTTAATTATTTGTATTATTTTCTTCCAACTAATGAATGCACTAAAGCTTTATTTATTGGGCAAATGCTGCCTCCTATTTAATGTATGCGTTGACATTCTAATGCACGTCGTTATTTAAATAAACTAATTGCCGCATTTATTTGTGTGGTCTCTAAATTTGGGAGAACAATTTTAACAGATTCCCATTAATTAATGTGTGTTTTGGCTAGTCGGTGTTAGACGGCCTGAACATGACAATTCGCGCATAAATTCTAATGCGGAGTGTACTCAATAATTTATGCCAACTAATGGTAACACATTGCGTATGCGTAATTTACTTGTCATTGGCAACCCATTAAATCGACTGGAGAGGGGCAGCGAAGCGAAAGTGGATGTTGCATCTGCCACTTTACCCCTTGTGTTAATGGCAACCTTAATTATAATTTCTTTTTCAGTTGCACTTCTTTTCAATTTCGCCGCCGCGTCGCGTCGCAGTGCAGCGCATCGCATCCCATCGTCTCGCTCTCGCCTTCGTCTGCGCTCTAGACAGGTGGCACAGGGCGCAGCTCAATTAAAAGTGCATTAAGATATCGCATCGCAGGACACAAGGTTAAGCAGCAAGCAGCAAGCAGCTAGCAGCCAGCTGCTACTTGATAATTTCTTGCCTGATTGCAGTTACCTAATGAAAGTGCATAACTTGCTCGACTGGGGAAATAAGTGCAACAAATGGCATTGAACATTGTCGATGCCATAAAGTTGTGCTATTAAATCATCGATGCCATTCTGTGTCATTAACTTATTTAATAAACGTATCGAAAGCAATCGCAAAATATTGAAATTCGCGTATTATCGTTGGTTTAAAGAAATAACTAAAGGAAATTAAAAGATACACAATAATATGCATGGCACAGCCATACACGCACACACACACACAAACACATACACAATCAGATCTTTATGGCTTTATGAAATTTTTGTTTCTTTTGGCCGGACGAAGAAGTGAGCTGAAAAGCTCTTGTATGGCACATTAAGACCCCTCGAATAACACTGATACGCCGTGTTGGCCGACGCTGTTGATGGCGTCGCGGCGGCATTGAATAAATGAAGAATAAATGTAGATGGCAATGCTGCTGACTGGCTGTTCGCTGTTGGCTGCTGTTGCTGTTGCTGCCGCTGGCTTTGGCGTTGGTTTTGCTGGGTGTTGGTGTCGACGCTGGGCAACTCGAACAGTGGCCACTGCCAGTGATGGCCAACAAGGCGGCACTCAAGTGCAGCTGGCAAACGCGACAACTGCAAAAGACAGCGCCAAACAGGACAGTAAAAAGAGCAGAGAAAGTTATACTCTTTTTTTTGCATCCATTTCGGTTTCTCTTTTGCTGGTTTTATTTTTTGTTTAAAAAAAAAGCACAGTATGCGGCTGAGATTGTGTTTTATATATATGTATGTATATATCTGTATTTTTTTTTTCGTTGCTTTGCCTTTTTGCCAAGCGTAAGCAATTTTTGCAGCTTTCTTTCTCTTAAGCGAAACATTTTAATTTAAATGTTAAAACGTGACAATAGCCCAGTCACTGGAGAGAAGCGTGCGATACAAGAGACTTCCTCATGTGTCGGGACGTCAGTCAACGACACATGCAGTTACTCAACTCCATACTCTTCTCAGGGCGGCAAGCCTTTCAGCATAATTATTTGGCATTTAATATTAAAAGAATATAAATGAATTTAGTAATACAAGCGAACGTAGTTTTAATATATTAATAACCTTTAAGATATACTTAATATTTACACATTAGTCACATAATAAATCGTCGAAATTTTACAAGAGTTTGCATCGATTTGAGATTTAATGCTGCTCTTATTTTTTTTATATAGCTTTAGTGTAGGGTATGCTCCTGTTACTATTGTTTCATGTTCGTCAACCTTGTTGCTGTCATTCTCAGCTTTGAGCTGTTTGTTGATGTTGTTGTTGTTCTTGTGCTTGTTATAGCTTGTTATATGAGTGGATTACCAGCAATGTTGAGCGTCCAATGTCCAAAGGGGCTGACGAAGCCGACGGATACAAAACAAAAAAAAAGCGCTCTTAAATTATGCCTGCTCAAAAAGTTGAATGACGGCGCGAGCTTTTGGGATGAGCTCTTCATGAACCACGAACCACGTTTACTGTTGGCCGAGACTGTTGGGCTGTGTGCGTGTATGTGTGTGTGTGTGTGTGTGTGGTAACCACAGCTCAAGTGCCAATTAATAAGTTTTTGCCTTTGGTATGCGTTTGAAAAATAACAAGAACAACAACACCAACAGCAAACGAGAGTCACAATAAAATGAAAGCCCGTTCGTCAGCAAACCAACCCTTTGGCCAGCAGACTCCACTGATTGTTGTTGATGTTGTTCAGTCGTTGGTCAGCCTTGTTGTATGCATGAATTATTCAAAGAAAAGGATATTAAAAGCAAATACACACACTCACACATACACACAAGTATTTTTGCATACTTGTGTGTGTGTGCATTGCAGTTGATGTTGTCGTTGTCGAAGAATGAGTACGCGCTTGAGTAATTGGAAGTTTTTACTGCCGCCTCGTTTGCTTCAATTTCGCTGTTGTTAAGCTCGTACTTCTTCCTCTTGTTGTTCTTTTGCTCGTTCTTGTTCAGCTCCAGCTTGTCACTGCTGCTGCTGTTGTTGTTGTTGTTGTTGTTGTTGTCGTTGCTCTTGTTGATGAAGCAAATTTTAATGAATAATGTGCGGCTTCACACATTGTCATAAAATATTCATGCTGTTGCCAGGATGTTGTTGAATTTCATGAGCTCAAATTTAAGACTCACATCGCTGTCGATCCTCAGCATTTTCCTACCCGTTTACGACTTCATAGACGCATTTAGTTTGACTAGCAAATTGTGGATGTTAGTTACTTGGTTACCTTCTTGGTAGCGGGTACTTCAACGAATCCCAGTCGGCCGTTATCAATAATTTGATCTGCTTAAAATCTTGCAGCGATTATTTGCAAAAGATTCATTCCAATTTCCTTTTGCCCTTTTGTTCACGATTTGCATAATAGAAATGCTAAGTTGTCGCATAATATACACTATACCATACTATAATATCATATCAGCTTGGTCTCGAGTGCATTGTTGCCATTGTTGAATGCTCCTTGCTGCTTGCCGCTTGCTGTTTTCTGCTTGCTACTTGCTGCCTGCTGCCTGTTGCTGTTTTTCTTTCACTTCACTTTCCGGCTTCTTCTGCTACACCGCCACATCGCCTCTCCACTGCTCCACTCTGCGTTTGCACAAAAGGAAATTTTTGCAGCAACAATGTCTGTTGATTTTCACTTTACTCTGCTGCTGTTGTCTCGCTTGGTCTTGTTGTTGTCCTTGTTATTGTTGTATGCGTTATCGTTGCTGTTGTTATCTGTAATGCTGCCGTTGTGTTCGCTGCAACGTTTAATTCAATGTAAACGCGTTAAAGCGTGCCCAGCATGCGGAAAACAGAAAAACTGTTTTAAATTGAAACAAATAAGCGATGACGGCTCCACTGACGCATTGGATGACGCCTCTTGGTCATCTTATGGCCTCTGCTCTCCACTAGCAGCTGCACCACGCAGCATGCTGCATCATCATTAAACATTTTTCACGCCCGACGTCTCATCAACAACAATGCGATTGTTAAAAAATACATGCCCATTAATTTGAATTCAATTTCAACCCATTGCATTGTGAACGCAACTTGTGGCAAGTGCCACTGATGCTTGGCCAATAATCAATCAGCCTGTAATCAAATACAAACACCTCAACTATCGACAGATGAGGTATATTGAAGCTTTCTGAAAAAGGCATAACGTTGAACAAAAGGTTTTAAATAATAATTTATCAAAACTCACCCTAAATATTAAGCTTAGACCGTACTTATTTCAAGCGATTGCTACAATTTCCAAGCGTCTTCCTCAAAGGGTGAACAGTTCAAGAGCCTGTTTCGAAATGACCATTGCTATAAGTAGAAATAGATACTATAACAATTTCTCTAGTTTGCACACAGTAAATTCCTTACATCAATGGAGAGCGTGTAGGTGGGAACAGGAATTTCCAGCTGCAATGGCTGCTGAGTCGCCTCGTTGCATCGGCTGGCAAGCAACTTGGCCACGTCAGTAGTAAAGTCTGGTGTCACAACTCCCGTTGCAACTCGCAGCAACTGCAGCTGCTTGCATTCCCTGAGAACTTTGAGGAGGGCATTCGAGATGTCTGGTCTGCTGGACATCCACACAGAGAGCTGTTGCAGTTGCTTTAGTTGCGCCAGCATTTCCACACATTCTGCCGTCAGGCAAAAGCATTTCAATTGCCGCAGGCCGTTTAGACGAACAATTTGCAGAATTTCCTCTGGGCTAAGGCTGCCGCCATCGATTTCCAGCTGCTGGAGCTGCGACCGCACAGCCAAGCCAGCGAGCACCGGCTCAAAGGAGCCTTTGCGCCGAATGCCATAGTGCAGAAGCCGCTTCAATTTGGGCAGCCGGGCCAATGGTTTGTAGGCAGCGGCTTCAGCCATCATGCCAAACTTTAGCGTCTCCAGGTTGCCGCAGTGGGGCACTATGTCTTTCAGGTTGCCCTCCACACAGTCGTAGCCAAGCTGCAGCACACTTAGATTGGGATTCGATTTGCAGCATTTGACCAGAACTGAGGAGAATATCTTAGGCACATGCAATTGCAGCTCCTCTAAATGTCTTGGAAACCATAGATTATCAAAGCTCCAATCTGAGCAACAAAACAATTTGTAAATATTTATTTCCGAAGTCATTTCCAACCTATGCTTACCATTTATGGTGCGTATTTCTAGTATTTTCAATTCATTTAAATTTTTGAGAGCTGCAAAAATGAGCTCGAATGGTTTATCAACTGGCGTGACTATATACAAGAGTTGTATTATCAGCAAGCGCCTTAAACTGACCATGCCCTGCAAGACGTGGCAAAGTGTGTTAAAACAATTGACGGGAGTTTCGCATCCATGAGATCGATAGGTGCGCGCAATATCAAAATAATCCAGATCGATGGTGAGACTCTCAACCGATTCACGGCAAATGCAGAGTTCAACCAATTGACATCTTGTGCTGCTTGCTTTAATCGTAAATTCTCGATTGCGCTTTCCATAGTGATCAATAAATACATTCCGAAATTGCTGGCAAACCTGCGAAAAACTATTAGAATCGACGGATGGCAGATAGCTCAGTATATAGCCCAGACAATCGTTATTCAACTCCAAAATATTCATGACGCTCATCGTTAGAACCCGCACGTTGTGTTATAACCAAGAGACTAAAGTAGCATTTATTTAAAAATTGCAAACGCAACCTAAAGGCCACGTGTCTTAAGCGCATGAGTAATCACTGCTAGATTAGATACTCGTATACCCACCGAGCATGTTTACTTTTGTGGGAAGTCAATGCGGCGAACTGGTTCTGCGTTGTACTGTATGTGTAACTTACCTATCACAATTTCACCGGGTAACGAAATGTAAACAGACGCGTGTTTAGTATTCAATTGGCTATTGCTAATCGTTTTTAAGAGATTGTGCTTGTTGTGTTTGATCGTATTGCACGATTGAAGTGAAGCTTTGCAAATAATTGTTTACGTTCTCGCCAAGCACGTGAAGTCAGCTGCACCTCAACCTGCCGCAATTGCGATCGCTCCAATCAATATACATATATCGATTACAATAGTATTGGAAACGTATTCGTGACACGAACTGACTACAATGCCGCGTAGTACGTTCATTCACTGGAAAAGATAATGATTTTAAAATACGCATTTCCACTTATTTTCGCAATGACTACGACTACAGCTATTGCTAACTAATTAGCAAATATGTTTATTATGAGTATTTATAAAACTTTTATTAATTTGAATAAAATATACAAAATCACTTAAGAGTAGACAATATACATGATTTGTTATTGATTAGTTAACGGGCACAATATTCAAAAATTTAATAGTTGTATTTTTTCCGAATATTTGTGAAGATTTTCAAGTTCTTTCAAAACTTATTATGGATTACGCAAATTTATCGGATACGCAGATTTTGAGTTTCACATTTCTAAACACAATTTCAAACTTATATAATAACCATACAAAAATAATAATTCTTTAATTATTATTTGAAACGAAATTTAAGTTTAAATTAAAAGACAAACAACATTTTTATTGTCACAACAAATTTTTATTTTATTAAGTGCTTTAATTGATAGCTGTGGCTTTGGTTAGTCTTTTAGCTTTGCCCAACAATTGAATCCATCACACGAGTTGATTACCAGACGAACAACAGCAGTTTATTTTTTTGAGCCTTAAGCAACCTAGGAAGCTACTTGCTAGTCTTTACATACGTTACATTAATTTGACAAACAATATTAGACAATATCTTCTTGATAGTACATTTCCATATAACAAACAAAAGCAAATAATACGAATTTATATTCAATGTTTTCGATAATGATGCTAATTTCAATCCAAACCAGTGAGAACTTGTCACATCCAATAGCTTGGAAGAGGACTTAAACTCGGCGCTCGAACAGCACTAATAAAAACGAAAAACGATTGAATGCGTTAGGCTACGTTATTATATTAAAAATGATAAAATTTAGATATACTACATTTTCAATAAAAATGAGCCGAAATTCACGTGCCACACAATGTAGGCAAACTGCGAACAATGAGATACGCACGTGACCCTGCGGCAGTCATTTTATTTTATAATTGGAATTTACTAATGGCTATGAAGAGAATTCGATCCTGTTGCCTTGCAAAAGAGATTCCGTACCGCATCAAAAGTTGAAGGTTCCTTGGCATCTGCAGTCGACGACGATTTTGGCGTGTTGAACTTGATTTCAGCAACTAAGGGCGTTATAGATGGACCGCGAACAGGCGTTGGGTGCGTCTTTATAGAGTTGCACTTCCCAGTCGTATCCGCACCGGCTCGAACCCAGCGAAAGCTTTGACTTTTAACCGGCAGAGCGGCATTTACCGTTACCGGCAGAGCTCCGCCCCGTTTCCTGGACCTCGCATGTGTGTTGACGACCTGTGTATACGGCGCTGGCTTGAGAGTCACTGGCATTTTGATGATTGGCATTGTTGGCCTTATTCGGTGCGGCAATGGTGCATTGTTATCAAAGACGATGTTTTGGAGAACGATGGAACCGTCGAGGATAACGGGCATAAACAATTGAGCTTCGTGACCCGGGCACTCGACCAACAAAATGTTCTTTTCTAGCAGTAGCTTCATTGAGAATTTGTGCTGATTGTAATTGGATTTGAAATGCATCATTGCGTGGGCCAAATGATTTCAATTTACGAAACTTTAATACAATTGCTTTACATTACTGGTTTGAGTGAGAACACAAATAATTTGAAGTCTGAGGCCTATGTAGGTATGTGATGTAACGATGTGATGTCGGGTGATCAAACTTGTCACAACTTGTAAGTTGAAGAGTTCGACTTATATTTGGGATACTCTTTAATTCTTGCATCGCCAGCTGCTTTCAGCTGCATTTTCGATTTCTTCCTCGGTCTGTCTCTCACTGACTGTGACGACAACTTATCGCCGTCCATCAAATCAACCTCTGTCGGTGCCACGAGCAACTTGGTTAAGCCAACGGCCTGAGCTGCCAAAGAAGCAGCCATTGCCACAGCTGAGCCTTTACTCTTCTCGGAGTTCTCATTCATTGATATTTGCCAAGCATAGCGCGTCAGTTCGACAGCGGAGACGCGTTTCATGGCAACGGAACGACTAGAAATAAGAGGCAAGAATATCTCAGATTCGTAGCCGTTACATTCCACAAGCACCACGTTTCCATTCGAAATGAGCTTTATTTCGAATTTAAGTATTGTAGGAGCGGCCTTAGCTATACAAGGCGACAAGCCAGCTGTTGCTGTGATCAGTCTTCGTTGTGCTAGTCGAGTTGGTCGATAGAAGGTCGGTCTAATGTTAATCCGTGTATTACTTTCCTCATGTTTCGGCTGTCGACTGCATACGACATTTATCAAAACAATGCGGTTGATTTTCAGCTGTGGCACAAATATCTCAGACTCGTATCCCGTGGCTGCCACCAAAACAACACTCTTATCTGAGAGAAGTTCTATGTTGAATTTACAGAAATCTGAAGTATCTAATTTTTTGCCCATAATTAGAACGAGAAACCGAAGCAGTTATGATTACTAAATTGACTTGAATTTGGTATGAATCAATTCCCGCTGATAACGATTATATTCCTAAATAGGATTGTCTTCGATTTTTATAGCGTTTGGGCGTAAATTAGTTATCTCGAATATCCAAAGAATTTGTGAAATTTTGTAAATAAAAATACATGCTCAGTATTGTCAAAATGACTTTAAAAATTTCAAATTTGCTAACATTAATAATTTAAAGTAGGTGCTCGAGTTACCAATATGTTGACAACAATATTGGTGTAGATGTCTCCTATTGATTAGTTATTCAATAAATACACTTTATTATTTATTCTTGTTTTCATTTATTTTTTGTAACGTCTGTTCAGTAGCGATGTTCACACTCGACTGACTC
The DNA here is from genome assembly GCA_035047445.1 of Drosophila siamana. Taxonomy (NCBI): domain Eukaryota; kingdom Metazoa; phylum Arthropoda; class Insecta; order Diptera; family Drosophilidae; genus Drosophila; species Drosophila siamana. The sequence goes on from JAWNPP010000064.1 coordinate 2,565,313, forward strand.
AACCGAAAAGAATCGCCACTTCGCGATTCTGTCTTCTCTTGTCTGTTTATAACGGTAGTTACCGATTGTGTCCAGTTGGATCGTGCCTCTTCGAGTTCGTCGCAGACTCTACATCTCTACGAATAGGGTAGAAAGGGTAACTCTCGCGCTTGCTAAACTCTCGAGGCTGCACTAGCGACCATTCAATTTAAACCATTTTGCGATGGATAGATAAGAAAAACTTCTACTATTAAAACAGAATAGCAGCGCACTCCAGTGCAATTCGATGTTCTTTTAAAAAAATCCTTTTACTTTCGACATTGCCTTTCAGTTTTACTAATGATTTTTCTCCACCTCTTTTTTTTCTGACGATGGGGCATCCACACATCCGGTTGCCACAAACGCCCATTCAATATCGCGTCGAAGCCACCGAAATTTAATGGCGCCAATTCACATCAGTTTTCCACGAAGCAACCAATAAAGAAAACCAGAAACCAACCACGTTAGGCTATCAGCGATGTACTAGAATCGAATAGCAAGCATTTCTCCTAATTGTATCAAAGAGCAGTCGAATTTATGGGCTCCAACTATTAAATGTTCGAGCTTCTCTGGCCGTGTGCCGGCTGTGTTTTATGTGAAAATGCCAGGAAGTTGTACAAAAAACGACAAAAGCGAATACTACACAGACCACTCGTGGCTGGTCCGAGCTGTTTTAGTTGTTTCAGTTGGTTGGCTGGTTGCTCGGTTGCCCAGCTCAGCGAATTATAAAAAATTCAATTATAAGCTTTTATAATGGCATGGGTTCGGTTACACCTGGGTACCTCTTCTTTTTTATTTATTTTATTTCGTTCACCTCTACTATACAGCATAATGCACTTTATCTACTCCTGCTACTAATGTCAACCTGGGCTACTTTAGCTCTGCATTTAAATTTCGCTGAGGCTGAACTATATTAGCTGGCGGCCTTTTAAAACTTTTCTAGGAATTCACCATTCCCCATTATCATTTTTTGTTGGAAATATTTCTTGAAATTGGATAACCTAATAAAAAGTCACATTTTATTACGAATTTTTTAGATGTTTTTATTAATAATTAAATTCAATTGAAATCTCAGCTAACATTGAAATAATGCGATGACCCGAAAAGTATGCTGAGTATGAAATGAATTTAGACTTTAAATATTTCATGTCAAATATTCATATATACGCATAACATTATTCCTTGATCTACCAATTGGCCAGCACTTTTAACCAGGTTTTATTATTGTATCGTTTGCCTCACAAAAGGTGTAGAAAATTGATTTGTTGTGTTTGACATGCACTTGATTTGTATTCGTTTCGAGGAATTGACGTTAATTTGCCACTCTTTGGATACTGAAGGGCCACGAATGTTGCCAACATTTCAACGGTTGTCGTCTGGCCAAGTAATTTAATCTGACACGAGCCAAAAATAAAGTAGGCTTAATGTGCGAAGAAGTTGACAGCTCTCCGTTCCCAGCGGCGCTTTTCAGCTGTCCCAGCATTATACTCCCACATATATTATTATTTATCCTGGTTACACTCGAATCGCCTCAAAGACACGAAAATAAGCAGAGCATTTGCATACGAAAGTGTGAAGCAGGCTGTGTGTATGTAATGTGAATTTTCCATAAGCCGTTTTTGCAGTTTTTGACAAATGACTTAAAGCCTTAAGGGTACACAGCTTTGAAAAGGGTTAAAGTAATTTGTTGAGACTGTTAAATATTGAATGTGGACCAGTTGCAGGGACAACAAGAAAAAACAAATACATACATAATAAAAATGAAATATTTCCTTACACAAGGACAAGCACAAGCATCCATTCATCCAATCGCTGACGCATTTTCTCACTTTCTCACTGGTTTATTTTACCGGGGGGTAAAGAAATAAAATATATTTTATTTTCGAATATTTATAGTTGTCTTTACAAATGACAATCAAACTTTTATAAACCATTAAATTTCTGATTCTGAATTAAATTTCACACAAGACTGCTTAATATACATATATATGTATGACTATTTTTTTTTGGAATACACAAAGAAAAACTGAAGATAACCAACTTTGCAATTTTTTTTTAGAAAAATACAAAATTAAAGTTTATAAAAAAACAAAACGAGTTTTGTACAAATTATTCTTACCAAATTCTTACCAAATTAATATTTGAATTTTTTAAGTCTGCGTTCTTAAATTATTTACGATTAAAGTTAAGCTTTGCAAATAATATCTACAGATGCTTAATCTTACACAATATTTCAACTTAAATGTGTATTATTCGATGACCTCAAGCAAATCTTGCTGTGCATATGACTTATGCCTTTGATGTGCGCACATAAGAAGGGAGTTTCACAAACACACATGTGTGCGACACACACATATACGCATACACATATCCATAAGTATCCGGCCAAATGACATACTTAAATGAGGAAACTAATGTGGAAAATGGAAATGATCAATATCAAAATGCCCTGTGAGTAAAAGAGAAATATGTGATTAAATGAAGAACATTTTTAAAAAGAATCTATGTATAAAATATTGAACTGTAAAAATGAAATGATAGCTATATTCGCCTAATATACCCCAAACATAGTTATGTGCGCAGAGGGTGTAAGAAGGCGAAAGTTTCATGCACAGTTTCATTTTGGTTTTATTGCGCCAACTTGGGCTGATGACAATGGCGGTCGAGGTGTGCGTTTAATCCGGAAACTTATTTATGTATGTACATGAGCATGCATGTGTCTGAGCGTGTACGTGTGTGTGTGTGCGTGTGTATCTTTGCCTGGCGCATTTCTCGCATGTGGAAAGGGAGTGAGATTCGAGACGGACACTTTCTTATGACACGAACGCGCACACTTTCACTTTACATAAGCTCTTTGTAGTGCTTACAGCCTGACACCCTCAATCGTCTTTGTCCATGCGTGTGTGTGAGACAGTGTGTTTGTTTGTGGTTGTGTGTGTGTATGTGGTTGTGTGTGTTCGTGTTGACAAACACTTGATAATTCCTTGCATACACGCACTTTGGCTCGTCTGTCTGTGCGATAAGTAAGTACGAGACTATCTGCAGGATAATCATACGCAGAGAGGAAGAAAGAGAGAGAGAGGAGATATAGAGTAAAGCCTTTGCAGGACTCACCCACGCGCTGAGTCGCCTGCTTGCCATCCTGTTTGTGGCTGCCCGCAAGGGTCTCTTGAATTATTTTAAATTGTTTCTGCCATGCATTTTGATCGACTTTTTATGTATTCATATGCGTGTGCACATCTACTACGAGCATAGCTTGCAAATAAAATAAAAATAAAAATAAAATAATGGGCCTCCTCCTCGCCAAACTCTTTTGTATTTGCCAACGGGCCATAAACTGCGATTTAGCGTTTCCGATTCGGGCTTCTATCAGCATTTAATCTGGCAGCTGGTTACTAAACAGTTTCCCTTTTGAATTTACATTGTTGAAGTCCAACTGCCTAGATAAACCAAATGTAAAAAAGGATGCTATCTACCACAGTCTATATACGTGTCTTTCAGAGGAGGTTTCTCCCTGATATGCATTTTAAAATAGTCAGATTTACTTTGGCATTGTTTATCTAAATCGAGATGGACGCTCATGTTGATTTCGTTTTTAGTTTTCGGTCGTTTGCCATTCAGCTTTGTGGCTGCCAATGATGAGCACTTGCTGTGTTAATTTAATTAACGTGCAAATGGCTGAAATTACTTTATGAAAAGTTTTTCTGTTTATTCTGCCTGGTTGGCAGGTAGCAGGCTTCAGAGCTGTAGGGCTGGGCTATAGATCAAAGCTGCTTTCGTGCTGTGCAATTTATCCCTCTCTCTCTCTCTCTTTCACTTACTCACTGTGTGTGTGATTTGTGTCTGTTCTGTCAGCAGGTGTGCTTTGCTGTTTGAATCCATCTCTCTCTCTCCCTCTTTCTTTCTCTGTAACTGTCTGCGCCCAGCTTCGGTTTTTATACCCGCTACAAGGGGGGGTTTATAGTTTGGAGGAATGTGAAGGGGGTTTCCGTGTTTTTTGGGGGGGTGTGTGTAATTGGAGGGTTGGGGTGGGGTGGGGGTTGGGGATTGGTGTTTGTGTTTATTTTTATTTTATGTTGTGTTTTGGGTGGGGTGTGAATTTAAATTATAATATATTAAATTATATAAAATATTTTTTTTTTTTTTTTTTTTTTATTTTGTTTGTGGGGGGGGGGTGGGGGGTGGGGTTTTATAAAGTAGGTCAGTAGTTGTGCGATGCCAATAAAACTTAATGCATCTGTGTGTGAATGGTGTATGGAATGCCGGTATTTGCGCCAGCTTGTTGATATTTTTTAATATTTATGGAATTTTTAAATGACAGCTAAAAGTAGTTACATACATATTTAACATTTAAGCACAACATGCCCAGAATTGAAATTGTATCATTTATTCCAAATTGCCTTCCGAATTAATACTCTAAAAGAGGGAATCATTGCGGTTACAGAAATCTGTTAATATTAAATTATTAAGCCAAATTCAATTGCAGTGCAATCGTTTTATTATTTGAGCTTATTAGGTAAGCTATTTAAAAATCAAGAGACTTCACAAATAAAAACAAGCGAGAAAGCTACAGTCGAGTGTGCTCGACCAATATACCAAAAAGTATTTTTGGTATATTTTGTATATTTTTACATTCATATTCCGTCACATCCTAAATATCACATAAAGTATAAAATATACCAAGCACGGTCACTTTGTTCACCAGAAACAAGCCACGTGCAGGACTTTTCCATGGATTTTTCCATACAAAACTGTTTCTTAAATAACTTCCAAGTCTCCCAATCATGGAGACTGTTATTATCTTCGTATGTACAAAAACTCAATCTTTAAAATTGCGTTAGTAAATCGTTTTCTTTTATTTTAGGGGGCGGAGAGGGGCGTGGCAAAAATCTAAAATAAACTTGATCTGGGTAGGACATACACCAATATTGGTACCAAGTTTGGAATCTCTAGCTCTTATAGTCTCTGAGATCTAGGTGTTCATACAGACGGACATGGCTATATCGACTCGGCTGGTGACCCTGACCAAGAATAACACATAGGCTAAAAACTCCCGTTTTTTTTGCTGCCACCTTTTTTTCAGTTAATACTATCCTTTAAAAGACTGCTTTTAGAATATCATGTAAGTAAAAGTACTAAAAAGTATTTTTAGTATTTTTGGTATATTTGGTGTATTTGTACATTCATATTCCATCACATCCTAAATATTGCATAAAGTATAAAATACTAGGGTAGTCCGATAAGTACTTAGCCTCAGAATCAGACTTGTAGTTTTGTTTTGACTGCGTGTGGAATCGGACGTGTCCGCGGCCTCGGCGGTGAGGCTAAGTACTTATCGTATTCCCAGATGGTGAATGATAACATATCGTTATCAAGCTTTCTTATCTATCTTTTTTTTGCTTTTGAAATTTCTTTCCAAAGCACGAGGTTTTTAGTTTCTGTTCGAGTTTCTTGCAATGAACGCCACTCAAAATATTAGCAATATATTGCAACTCGATGATTACACTCTGGAATACGTATTACGGTTCTTGGAATTGGAGGATCATCTACGTTTCGCAGAGACCTGTTCTCGCTTTCGTGTTGTCTTCGAGCGTTGGGTAAAATGTTCTTATAAAAGCCTAACATTTATTGCTGTGATATCCATGAATGAATTCAAAATGCTGTCGCTGGTGTATGAAAATGTAAAAACATTGAGTTTGGATGTTAATGACTTGAGACTTTCTTTAGACCAACATTATGGTAATAAGCGAAACTATTACTTTAAGCAATTCTGTAAAATAATTAAAAACATGCATCAACTACAAAGTTTAAAAATATGGCAATATAATGATAGTGATCGACATTACACTAAAAGAATTTTAAAAGTTGCCTCCAACTTGCACCAGTTACAAAAATTACATATTTCCGGAGACAGTGAGTTTTCATTCCCTTATCGATTTGTGCAGTAAAATTTACTTATCATTTATTATTTGCAGAATATGGCCATGCACTACTAAGACGCTTTAATCAGCTGGAAGTACTCAGCTTAGACGTTCGGCTTCGTTCTGCAGAATTGCGAAAATCATGTTATTCGATGTCGCATTTGCGTGAACTACACTTGAGCTCACGTGTGAATACTTCTACTCTAGAAGAAGTTATTAAGAATAGCCCGCAATTGGAGAAGCTTACTTTTTACATAAGGCCCAAAATAAACAATTTTTCCTGCATACCGAAACAGAGGCTTCTTTCTACACAAATATTCCAAAGCCTGACAGACAGATCTATGAACTTAGTCTCGCTTCACCTGAGGGGCACAATATCGGAAACAAGTGAGGCTGAAATGTTGGCGAATATAAGTTCGCTTAAGATCCTCACCTGTAGCTTTACAAACCGCGCGTGTGTCGAGTTCTTATCAAATCTGACTTCCTTGGAGGAATTGCGCATTTCATTGCTGGACACTTTTGATGATATATCTGCGGCTTATCTGAATCTGGTTAGAACGTGTACGCGGTTAATATTGCTACGAATATTCGATTTTGGTATATGCGATGACTTTGCCATAAAAGTAGCAAAAGTCTTGGAAGAATTCCACGATAGACGTCCTTTGAAACTGCTTATTTACGGACATCGTGATTCAATTATTGCTAGAACATCGAGAGAAATAGATAGTTCCCATTTGATATATACAAGTTTGAATGTCCAAGAGCTAATAAAACTAATGTGATAAAGCTTGTAAATCCTCATTCCGGCTTCAAAAAAATAAAAAAAGCTTCAGGCATTGCGAAGGGAAAAAAAAACAAAGTTGTAATGATAATCAAAACAAAGCAGATTTCGTAATTGAATCAACGTTTTCAATTATGCTAAATTTCGAGCTTTTAATTAAATCTGTCAGAAACAAAACATTCATTGAAGAGACAAAAAATACTTTATAATTAAAAATCATTAAAAAATCACAAATCTTTAAATTATTCAACACAAAAACACTCATATTGATGGAATGCAAAGAGCATACGATTAGTTGTTGCAGATATTGTAACAAATATGCCCAGCTTCCACATGATGGGCAGGGTATAAAAAATTGAAGTGCAGAAAATGCGATTGCGTTTCACAACAAACAGACAAATGAAATGTCCATGCAACAAAATAGCAACTGTCGGAGCCCGTCGGAAATACATCAAGTGTGGAGGACCCTGAGAGCGTTCGATGTGATGAGATGAGATGAGTGGAAGAGCACGGTAGCCGGATAGGAGGTAGAGATGGTCAGGAAACAGCCAGGAGACAGTATCCTCAAAGCAACCAAACCATTGTCTGTCAGTCCGTCTGTCAGTCCAACTGCGAAACGTTGACAACAACGGAAATTATTGTTTCTATTCTTGTTCTCTACTTTCTCTCATCGATTCACTTGCCAGCCAAGATTATAGGACTGTGGCAGAGTCCCAAGTTGGCTGTCTGTCTCGATACTTGGGCACACTTGGGTAGAAGGTATTATAGCTTTGTGACTTCAGGCAATGTATGTAACAGGCAGAGGAACTTTCCGCTGATAAATTATATATTTTTTGGTGGGGGGGGGGGGGGTTTTTTGGGGAATTGTGCGGGTGGGTGTTTTTTTTTTTTTTTTTTGTTTTTTTTTGGTTTTGGTGGATTTTTTTTTTAATATATTTCAAATATTTTTTTTTTTTTTTTTTTTTTTTTTGGGGGGGGGGGGGTTTTTGCCTTTTTTTTTTTTTTTTTGTATTGAAATAATATCGAAATGGTAACATAGATAGGTGTACTGTTACCTAACTGGCCAACTTAAACAAATCAGGAATAATAAAAAGAAATTAATTATGTCAGCAGCACATAATAAATATAAGCTAAAGAAAAAATTATATACATACATTGAGCTTAAGGATATGTGAGAAATTAAGATTGCATTGCTGATAAATATTATGTCAAGACCCGAGCCAGCAGGTCTTGGGGATGATGGCGTTTTAGTCTTATACGGACTGTAGCACGATGACTCGGCGTTAGGCGCCTATATTGTGAAATTCGTTTAATCTTAGTAGATTGGGTATATAAATATTTATTATTGCCGATAGCCGTTCGACTTTTGAAATCTAATAATTTCATGTTCAAAATTTACAATCGATTGCACCACATCACATCTCTTAAATATTCACCGTATTCGACTTTGCACTTAAAACTTTAATTAACTTGCCGTAAATATAGAAACTAGTCAAGAAATTGCTCATGTTGTGGATTTTTCAAGAAGATTTTCTTGTGTCATAATTGCATTGTTTGACAAAAAGAGGAAACTGTGCGACCTTTTGACAGTTTATAGTCTTAACTTATGTATGCTGCCATAAAGGGTGAAAAGTTTCCGCAAAACCCTTGTTGACTCTTAAACTTAGCCAACAGCTAACAACCAACAGTAGTTGGCCGTCAACAGCCTGCAGTTGATGCAGATCTTTTTGGCACCAGAATATTTCAAATTTTGTTTTTTTCTTTTTGGATTTTCCCCTTTTTTTGGAGAATTTTGTTGAAATTTCTTTGACATTTCATGCAAAACTTGTTGAAGTGTTTCAATTAAAACTTGAGAACTTGTTGACATTTATCGAACACTGTGGTACGCTGGACAATGTCGTTCTGCCAGCAGCTTGACAAGTACTCATTCACACACACAAATACACATGCAAACACAGACTCATATATACATACATTTTCTTGCTTTTAGAGAGTCAGGCTGCGACAGCTTTCTTAGCTCGGCAGCAAGACATTGACTGTTTTACTTAATGTCATTGTTGAGGTCCTGCAAGATGCATTGTTTGGCACATCTTGCATTCTCAATCTTTGTCGTTGAAGTTCATCAAAGGGTTTGCAGCTCTCCTTGGCAAGTTTGTTGATCGAATTTCACTCGAAGTCAATAACAAAATCAAGCATAGTTTAAAAGCCTGTCAGATTAAATAGATTTCCATTCGAGTGGCTATTGAAGCTTGCATTATTATACGCAATTTTCATATTTATCCATTAAATGTGCAACCATTTCAACAACAATAGGCTTTATGTATATTTATACAGGTTAGTTCACTCCCTCGACGCGTCGCAACATTGTGACGCGCATATTTAGTTTACGCTAAAAACAATAATTTACAGCTTAGTTTACACAAAAAAATACAATTTTGTGGCAAATTAATTAAAAGCATATACAATAAATAATCTCGTTGTGGTCGATGTCCTGCAAACAAACAAAATGGGTTTATAACACTTGCAAAATGTAATTGAGATAAACATGCTGTTTATTGTTAAAGAGTGTAACAATTACTCAATAAACTCCGAGCTGGTGCTAAAAGTGCTGATTGCACGGTATCGTTTAGTCTAACAGCTGAAACATTTCTGTACATTGTAAAGCAATTATAACAAATGCGTACGAGCTTGTCAAATGATACATTAACAACTTGTTCAGTTTGCTGTATTTTAGTTAAATTAAGTAAATACATACGTATAGGGAAATTTACTGACCCAGAATTCGTTACTGTTAAGCAAATATGACAAGGGTTTAAATGCATTTACTCAACATGCCACTGGAGCTGGCGTGGATCTGGCGTATTCCATCTCAATATTGCTCAGACGTCCCAACTGCCGCACACTAATTGCTGGGAAATTGATATTTTCGCCGTGAATCTGAAGCTTTGGTATCAAAACATTGTAACCCAAAATCGTTTTGTTCCTGTTAAACTAGACATATATAATCCAATTAATGTACAAGGACGTCGCGTCGCTCCTTTTGATACTTAATTGGTTTACGGCAAAAGGCAACGCAAAGGTAAAGGTAACGGTAACGGTAACTGTTACGGGAACTGTAAGTGCAAAGGCAACGCTGGAAACATCTCAGTTCGAGCGACGGCGCCGCGTTACCGTTGCTCGGTTTGAAGTTTCAGCTTGTGGCATCCACTCACGGCTGGCTATATAAAACGGCTAATTGGTTTTCCAGAAAGGTAACATAATTGGCATGTGGCTAACGGCCAATCAGACTGTCTAATTGAATGTACGCCAAAGGGTATTAATGTCTTGTTCACATACATTTGTGTTAAGAAAGATAAATTCATGTTACGGCCAAATATGACAAAGTGTGTAAACATGTGTGTGCAACAGGAGCAATTTTACTGTTCCATTTGGTAAACTTGTTTTAAAATTTGTGTTCAATATAAAAATGTTCCCCTCAGGCGAAAGTTAATTAATGTGCAGGATGTTTTGCACGTCCAGTGGAGCGTTAAGAAAAAGGTAATCATTTTTCTCGAACGCATTTTTAATTAACTGCATAAATATTTATGTTTGACAAAGGGGAAATAATTTTTAATATTGGTATTTAATACATAATTAGTATGGTCTTTGGCCTCTGGCACATACTCGTAATATGTATACGCATGAGTTCGAGCACTCGTAATGTAATTTAATAAACTTACTGCGCACAAAGTTTACAGATGAAAAATTCCAGAAATCAAACACATGTGTGTGTGTGTGTGCTGCCTTTTTACATGCTTTAAAATATGTATGCACTTGTTACAGTATGAATAAAAGGCTAACCGGTTTGTTTAAACATAAGAGGAAAATCAAATAAAAATATATGAACTCAAATATGAGTTAATAAATATTAATATTTTACACACACACACACAAAAACAAAAGCGCGCTTCATGCTCGAATGTTGGGCGAGACATTGCTGAATAAGTATGTAATTTGGCTTAAGTCCTTAAATGCAAATACCTGTATGTTTAATTCAAATGCAAGCCAAATGGAGATATATCAATTCTCTCCTACTGTCGCATCGGTTGGATGCCACTTACAAGTAACGTAATGTTTGCAAAACTAAGCCGATGCGATAAAACCGACAACAACAGCAAATAAACATTAGGTATTGTGTGTCAGAAAAGTGCTGACATTGTCTGATTGCCAATTGCAACTGGACAGACCACAAAATCCAAAATACAAAATACAAAATACAGAATACAATACAAAGTGGAATGCATATACTTGACCAATTCTTTGGGGTTTGCTTTTGAATCGCCTCCCCGGAGCAAACGGAATGCAATTTTGCTTGATTTCAATTCGTTTGCTATTTGTTTTGGCACTCAACGACAAGCACTTTAGCAATTTATTCGACTCCTCGTTGGCATATTTAATTGCCAGTTCCTCAGAACTGACAATGGGCCTGACAGAAAGACAGACGAAACGGACGTCTGTCCGACAAAATATGTCAATGTGAGCAGAGCGCTAATGCACTGGGCCTAAATAATTTATCCGGTATTGTGTCTGAGTTTTCAATGTGTAAATAAAATGCTGCATACACCACACGCTTGCAGTTCCTTGTTATTTTTGTTTTTGGGCTGCACACAATCGACTCGGTGCGTATACGCAATTTGTATATAACGCATCCGCCCCAAGGTACGCTCAGCACACTCGCTGCGTAGAACCAGGCCACCTGATGTCTATTGTCTATTAGATGCCAATTTCAATTTGCAGCTGACGAAAAATTTCAATTGGTTAACCGCTGCGAGGTGTGCTTAGAGACTTTCAAAGCAATTGACATTTGAAATATATTTTCTCTGATTCATTTAATAAGATAGTAAATTTATTAAATTATTCTAAATGCCTCCGAGCAGCTGTCTGGTTTCTATCTACTAAGTTAAGCCTTTACCTTTAAATGTTAACCAAACCCCAAGCCATTCATCCATCAAATTTGATTTGAAAGGCGATGCAAATGCATTTGATTTTAATTGAAATTCAAAATAAATAAATAAATAGATACATTTAGACTGCCCAAAGCAACTAATGCAACTGAATAGCTGCAATTTCTGCTGAAAGCTGTAAATAAGATTTGATAGTATAATTGCCACAGCTTGAGGCATTTAGAGTCATTTCAATTGTTACCAGCTGTTAAATAAGTTCCATTAGTTTTAATTAAACTACTTTCGAGATATGCAACTGGTGTTTATTATTTATTTCAATAAAGTTACTGTCTTGAAATTACTTAATTTATGTCACTTAATACAGGAATGCATGCGAAGAACTTTAAATAGGCTTAAAAAGTTTGAAATGAAAATTTAATTTCATTTTAATTACACATAACTTTTTATTACATTTACGATTTACAAAAGGAGAAATTTAATTAAAAATTATAAGAGCAGGAGAATAAATAATTATTTTCATCTGCCCAATGCAATAAAATAAGCGCAAATATATGACTATATTACTGGGCACTGAATCATGTTTGCAGCGTATGAAACTCTCTCCATTCGCTTGTTCCTTTCCATATTTGCATTTCGAACAACAATTTTCACACAGAATTTAACACATTCCCGAAAGCTCTGGGAGTCACCTGAAGGCAATAACTCTTGGGCTCACCTGGGCAGCCAGCTGCTGAGCATTGAATGGGATGGGAAAGGGGAAAAGGGAATGAGAAGCATGTTACAAGACTCTGAGCTTTGCAACTGGATGCAACTGTTGCGGTAGCCGCTGGTGATTAACTGTGGACTTGTGGACTGCCAGCCAGGCATCATTAAGTCCACGAACAGGAACGGCAACAACTCGGTCGAGGGAGCGACTTTTAATGCAAAACTTAAAGCGCAGTTAAAGTTGTTTGCCTTGCTTTACTCCCAGATAGCCAAAGTGAAACTGGCAGCTGCACTTCATTTTCAGGCAAGCAGCTCATTTTTGCTCTCAGGCAGTATTGTTCTTCTCCTTCTTTTGCTACCTTGGGTGGAAAAACTTTAGACGTCAGCTGCTCATCTCTTCCTCGCTCTCACTCTCACACATTCTTTCACTACCTCGCTCTCTCTCTCTCTCTCTCTCTCTCTTTCTCTCTCTCTCTATCTCTGTCGTTGCATACCGCGTTGTATGCGTGTAATCTACTCAAAGCAAATAAATTTTTAATGTTGACTAATGTAGAAATTGTGCGCAGAAATTTACCTGGGTTCTGGCCATCTTTCATAACACTAAGCCAAGGCAAATGCAGCCAAGGCGAAGCAGGCTCAGCTACCATGCAACAAGCTTCACAAATTGAAAATGAAATCCTGGGCCAAGTTTCCAAGACATGCAAATTTACAGTATGCAAAACAAGCGTAAAGTGAAATCTCAATGAGATTTAGCTGCGTTTACAACATCAGCAGTGCAATAATACAGGCAATATATGTATTTGTAAAATGCAAAACCAGCTAAGGTCAAGTGAAATATTATTAACATGGGAGCATCAAGTGAACGATTTCATATAATTAGACCGAACAAAAAGCAAAAAGAAACCAATCTGTAAGAGAAAATTAGTACACAATTGTCATTAACAATCATTTTAAAACAAACAGGACGAAAAACTTGTGCCTGCTGCTAGTAGCTGCCTTGTTAAATGTTGAAATTCTCAAATACAAGAAAAATACTGAAGAACAATAGACAAAACTCATAACGAGGCAAACAGACGCCAGCGACAATGAGCTGGAGATGGAACTAGAGTGGATGGCAAACGATACTTGGAATGGTTTGCTGGACGGTTGTTTTGGTAATGAATAACTGAGGGAAGCGTATTGGGTTGAGCTTGGCAAGAACTGGAAAACTGGCCCAAACATTAACGAGCATCAGCGAAAAACTTGCAACTCGCAGTGAGAACTTGTAACTGGCAACTATGCAAGCAGTAAACCGGGAAGATGGGAGTCGGGTTTGTTGTTTGCATTGTTTGCAAAATGCTTCAAGTAAATTATGCAGAATTGCAGCAGCCATCGCAACAGCAACAGCACTAGCAGTGGCTGTGGCAGTGGCAGTGGCAAAAAGCAAAAGTTAAGCGCACAACAAAATAGAATTTACGCTGGCTTTCTACTCTCGCGACTTTTTCGCAGTGATGTCTTTGTAGTAGCTTGTGCTGCTGCTCCTGCTTCTGTTGTTTTTAATAAACTTAATAACTTTGCAATTTGTTGCTGCAATCAGCGAAGGACAACAGTGGCCAAAATTGCCATTCCGCAGGCATGCAAATGACCAGCGCACCATGCGACACATGGCGTATACTTAATTCTCGTACAAATTATGCAGGCGCCAAGCTATAAAATTAATTTCTAACGAACACTCTGCAAACTTGTGTCAAATTTACATGAAAATCCCTTCGGTCAACATTAATCAACATGATTATCATTTTTCTTAGAGCAACAGCCGCTCAACATAAGAGACCTGTTATGAGTGTTATAATCGTTTAATACATACGATTTTATATTTAGTTTATTTGCAATTGAAATTGATATTTACTTGTGACCACAAACTTTGGTATTTGCACTTTTTACTTGGTTTCATAAGCTCAGCACATAATTTGCCAAAATGCTTAAAGCTAATACAGGTTTAGGCCCAAAATAAACTGGCAAGTTAAAGCGAAAGAAAGCAAAGAGAGGGAATGAGAGATATTGAAGGTGAAGCCTTAAACAAGTTAGCATATGTAGCGAGCGAGGTCTAGAGAGCAAATTGAATTTTCGCCCAGCGCCAAACAGCATAACAAATAGACGTTACGCATACGCCAAGTAAGCCGCCGCGTGGACAAAACCAACCATACAAGGACGCACATGGACGCCAGTTGATAACCAAGACAGTGGAAAAAAGAGCAGAACACGACAACAATAACAACAGCAGCATCGAAAATAGGAAAACACTCACTCAACTGGCCGGCCAGTCAGTTAGCTAGCCACGTTTAGTTATTTGGCATGCGTGGCGTTAACCGAAGCCGACTGAAGCCTGGTCACAGCTGTTGTTGCTGCTGTAAACCAAATCCGAACAAGATGGGAGCAGTGACTGGTGAGTGGATACTGGCGGTTGATGTCGCCGCAGATGACAGTTAACAGTTAACAGCCAAGCCAAGGTAAATAAATCAAACAAAAATGCCAGCTTCGGCTACGTGACAGACCAAGTAGCAAGTACCAAGCATCCAGCACAGAGCCGTGAGCAGTCATAGATACAACGTCATTTGGCTACAACGGTCTGAACAGTTTGACTGATTATCGGTCAGCTGCTTATGACACATGGCCAAGTATCGAAACACAAACCGGAACTGAATCCCGTGCTGTGCGTGACACAAATTGCAGACCAGACAAGTCCGGACAAGTGCAGACATGCCCAGTTACAGACAGAAGGTTGGGCGAGCAAGTTGAGCTTGCCGAGCAGCTGCTGCATTGACAAATGGCTACCTGTAAGATGTCTCTGTTCTGTTGTCTGTGTCGCCTATCAATGTCCTGTCGATGAGATGTTCTGGCCCTAGACTCGGCAATATCAACACTTGACTTCTATTGACACACGACGATGAAGTGAATTCGAAAAGTGTGACAACAATCACACGAACACAATCACACACTTTCTATACATATATATGTATGTATATGTATAATCGACAACTTTAAACATTATCTACAATTTAAATAATGATGCACTGTTCACTAGCACTCACTAATTGTATGTTGGCAACATGCAATCGAAATTTAAGACCTTGTCGTTGACCTCCTTTGACCTGCTGAACTCGGGGTCTCAGAGACCTTTTGCCTAAGCCAGGACACTGCTGATATACAGTGCATGTGCATGCGATTTTAGTCGAGTGCCTGCAAACTGTGCTACGCTGCAGCACACAGTGTGTGCAGTAATAATAAGGCTGCATATATTATGGCATATATATTGTGCCATATATTAGAGGCTAACGTCCATTCGCACACATTCCGCCTGTGTGGTGGCTGGCCGATTGTTGCAGTTGTTTGCCTTGCGGTGATCACTCAATTTGAATTAATTTGCGGCTGTCATCCAACCCAAAATTAGTTTATGCCGATTTGCATGTACCCAAATGGCCGAAACTTTGCTAGTGTTTCGCCATTAGCCACTGGCCCTATTGTGGTCGCGTTGTTGCAGCTACCTGGCAAATAATAATAATCAAAATAATAATAACAAATGAGTAACTCTCCTTCGATAGGAAAATATTATTAACGCGAAAACAAATATTGCAGCGATAACTGCGTGCCTAGGCCTTTCTTTTGTTCTAGAGTACAGCGTAAAAAGTTCACAGTTGCTGGTCTGCTCGTAAGCCATGGCCGTTTGAAGGCTTTGTGGCTTTTGGTGCCTTTGGTGAAGACCAAAAAAAGGAAAGAAAAAAACAATACAAATATGTTGACACTTTGCTTTTGGCCTTTTCTCGACTAATTCCGTTTTTATTTATCTCTGCACACAACAAACACAAAACACACACTTTGTTTTTATGCCGCATCGCATCGCCTTCTGCGACAGCCACTGCTGAGAGCAAACTGCAATTTGGTCGCTTTAGAACCAGCTCAGAGCAGCTGCGTCTCCGAATGCATATGCTGCTGGCTGCTGCAGAGGATTAACGTGCCGCAAGGCCGAACGAGTGCAGAATTTTATTTGCCACTCGTACGAAGCCACTTTAAAAGTTTCGCGCTATAAACTGAAGCGTTATACGATGTGTTTGTCCTCGCAGTGTATTTTAATGCACTTTTTTCTAAGCTCGTAACTTCATTAAATTGCACATCAAATTTTGTCAGGTGGCCTTGATTCGTCTGTCTGTCCAATACAACTCAGTTATCCACACAAACCACAACTCAAAACGAATGAAACTTGTTTTATATTTTTAACATTTTTTTATAATAAAATTAAATTATTTTTGTAAAAGACAATGGAAAAGGTTGACAAGAAGACAGCCATAAACGAGGACGCTGTCCGTCGATTACCACGAACACCAGCAAAATGTCCTGTGAGCAAGTGCGATGCAATTGTCTTCCCCTCCAACATGATGATGCACATGCTGGACAAGCATTCCTATGAAGTTGGTAACACCAACTCGGAGATCTTCGACCACAAGCCAATAGTGTTTCATATTGATCCGACGCGACTGGAATACGGCGACAATCGTTGTGTGGCTACCTTAGCCTATGGTGGCTCCAGCGATCGTCCAGAGACTCAGCCGGGCTGCAGCTACTTAACGCTGCCGAATGCTGCCCTCATCAACTATCAGCGTAACTACGACAACTTTCTGCCCATCATGATGATGGTGTGTCGCTCCAATTGGTTTGCCCAGCTTCAGAATAAACAACTGGAGCAGCAATTGTCCACGCTGAGTGGCAACAAGGCAGGCATCTATGTCTTCTGGCTGGTGGCGCCCAAAACAACCCGTAAACTGTACTACACGTTAACCATCCATGATCGCTACTACCACAACTCGCGAAGTGTTATACGTGCAGTGCGGGACTTTACTTGCAGCCAGAATCCCAGTGACTTTATGGTCGAGGAGGACAACTATTTGTTGTTGCGTGACTCTGAGATACTTGAGCTCATGAGCAAGCCCAGTTCCACGACATGGTGCAGACAGAAACGTGGCATTCCCGTCGAAATCATAGTCTACGAGAACCCGTTGCTGCCCAACAACGAAGCACGGACATCAGACCAGGGAAAAGAAGTGATCATCAAAATGCCACATATAAAAGGTCAACTGCAGCGCACGGTTAATGGCAAGTTGTCGCTCAACAAAAGGCCTCTTTCGAAGACGGCTGTTTAGTCTCGTTTTTACCAATATTTTGTCTGACTAAATTTTAGTGTTCATCTGCCCCAAATAAACAAAACAAACATTCCAATTCAAATGCGATGATTTATTCGGCAATTGGAATATTTCTCTAATTAGCCACTCTGATAATTGCAATTTTTATACCCGCTACCCATAAGGTAGAAGGGTATTATAGTTTTGTGACTTCAGGAAATGTATGTAACAGGCAGAAGGAACCATTTCCGACCTCATAAAGCATATATTATATATTCTTGGTCAGAGTCACCAGCCGAGTCGATATAGCCATGTCCGTCTGTCCGTCTGTCTGTCTGTATGAATACCTAGACCTCAGAGACTGTAAGAGCTAGAGATTCCAAACTTGGTGTGAGTATTGGTGTATGTCGTACGCAGATCAAGTTTATTTTAAATTTTTGCCACGCCCTTTTCCGCCACCTTAAATCGAAAAAACCATTTACTAGCGCAATTTAAAAGATAGAGTCTCGAATTTTGGCACATACGAAGATAATGACAGTCTCAATGATTCCCGAGAATTCGGTCGCGATCGGATGAAAAGCTTGTAAGTTATTCAAGAAACACTTTTGTATGGGAAATCCATAGGCAGCTGCACGTGGCTTGTTTCTGGTGGACAATGTGACCGTTTGGTATATTTTAGTATATTTGAGCTGGGTAGCGGGTATATCACAGTCGAGCACACTCGACTGTAGCTTTCTTACTTGAAAAACTTCAAAGTAAAAACTTTAGAATATTGAATGATATTTATAATTTTTATGAGGTGGCTTTTAAGTGCAGTAGCTAACTTATAATTCCATATGGCAGTTATTTTTCATTTATTATTCTTATTTAGGGTCGATTACTTTTAATTTACTGAAAATTCGCAGGTTGCCAATTATAATCAGATTTTATCTGAACTATTTTTTACTAGACAGGAGTTATAGTAACGATTGTAAAAACATATTATTCGCGGACTTGCAAAGCACCCGTAGCAAGTAACTATGTTAAATGTGGCATTTCGGATATCAGTGACCCATTTATGCAATTTAAGTGCTGAGCACATAATTATTTAATAAGCCGACAGCTGATTGCAACTCAGTCGGCGGGAAGGGTAAATAAATCTCACTGCTGCAGCGGTCTGAAGAGTGTCTAAGCGGAAGCTGGCCCTTCCCTGCTGCCGCAAGGTGTGCGGACTAAGCAGCTTTCATACACACTCACACACACACACTCACACACACACGTAAACACACTCAGTTCCATACGCATGCAAGCATGAACCATACCATGTAAATGACGCTAATTGTATTACAATTTGCTTGAATGCCTAAAAGCAGGCAGTGGCAAATCACAAACCGCTTAGTTCAGATATTATATGGGCATGCGGTTGAGTCGAGTACGCCTCGGCTGGTGGGCAGTGGTGGCGAGTGCCTGCCTGGAGGGCTTCGCAATTGTTGCGCATTTCAGCTGCGCCTTGCCCTAAACAGTTATCGCCCTTGCCACCAGTAACACCACCACCACGACCATCACTTGCCACACATGCAATTTTAATCATGAGAAACAGTACACACAATACAACATTGCACCCGCAATTGCAATGATGAAGTGGTTTGCAAACTGTGTGCCTTTCATTCGAGTTATTCAATGTAATCGGAGGTGGACTCAGAATGCTTAGACTGCCGCTGCCGCTGTCAATAGGCGTCTTAAAATCTCAACTATCTCGACAACTGGCAACCGTTGTTGAGTTGAGCACACATTTCCCATATGCCGCTAATTTAGTGACAGACTTTGAGCAGTAATAACGTTTATTTCTTAAAATTAAACGGTAGTTATTTTGAAGTATTCGCGATATGGAAATTAATTCGAATTATTTAATTTAAGCTCAAGCTCAGCAAATCGAAATGTGGCAGGTTACACAGCTAAAACATGAAATGACAAAACATTAGTAAATGCCGGTTAATAGTCGTTGTAACTGACCTTTGTGCAAGCGGCTGGCGAGATACTTGAGCCAGTTAAGATCAGTTTAAATGGATGTTGAGGACTTACTCCATTGCGGAGTAAAATCCCCAATGCTCTTTTAACAAATCGCAAATTAATCAGATGACAGAAAGTCACTTTGAGCAATACAAGGCTCCTGCATTCTCGCAATATCTTTAACAAATCAATATTGTTCAAGTTAATGCAATCGTAGAGCGACAATTCACGCAACTCCATGTTGAAAATATGCTTGATGCAACGCATATCGGGAAGAACACAGGCGAGTGTTCGAAGCGCCCTCAATTGAGAGATGCGTTTTGCTTCCTTCACAAAGACACATTTGCCAGGCATCACTAGCTTCTGCAGTTGATTATTATAGCGGTGATCCAATTTATCTATGAATATATATGCACTCGACTTTGGATCATGAATTTCCAAGCACTTTAGATTCTGGAAATATGGCACGCCTCTCGGTAATCCGTTAATAGCATCGTATAGTTGCAAATTCTCCAGTCTTCCACAATGTGCGGGTAACTCGCGAAGTGTTTCTGCGGTTGGCATGGTGAATATATACAAACTCTTTAAATTGTTCAACATTGATGATATATTCTTTAACCACTCGTGATTCAAGCAGCCCATCTCTAAATGCGTCACATGTGCTAAACTATTTAGAGCAATACCTAAAAGCAAAAATACTTGTAATGATGCGTTTTGTGTATGCCCCTAAGACTTCTACATACATTCCCCATGCGTGTAGTCAAAGTTTCGTAGACTGAGCTTCTGCAAACATGGCAATTGTCTGAGGGATATGATCAACTCTTCAATTGGGGCTGGACCGCTGAGCGCAATCTCCTCTAGACTTTCCCACTGTGGTAAAAACTGTTGTACGGACTGCAGATTTTCCGATGCCAACGATATGTTGATTGTCTTCAGTTCCGGGCAAAATTCTTGAGCTAGCGCGAAGCACTCGCGGCTCATACAATAGCCTCCGTCATAGATGTGGGTTAGATTTCTGCCGGTGCACATCAAAACATATCTCCAGTCGACACTTTTGTCGTCTTCTGCTGCGTGCTGACAGAATGTTTTGAATAGGTGCAGATTGTTGTCGAGGAACTGCATTGCATATGGCTCTTCAAAACTGCGAAACTCATTTGGTCTTCGAAATCATCCTCAAATTTATAGTTTAATATCATACACTTCTCCTCCAACTCGAGTAGATAAATTGCATCAATTTCGCTGTCACTCTCCATCACGTCAGTCAAATTAATGTGTGGCGCAGAGACAGTGTTGTAAAATGCATGCAAATGCAATTTGATTTTTATCGATTGCACATAATCGATATTTATGACTGACCATTTCGAACACTTTCAGTAATCGAAAAGCGTGCAAATTTTTATACGCGTCGCTGCAGCTAACAAATGTGAATGAATAGCAGGAAAACGATGCCCAGCGCTTGACAAATTCACAGCGATATTCACATAACCCCCATTCGATGTTATTCCATTTCCCACTACCCACCACTGTGCTTTATCACTCGGCGTTCTGGCAGTCGCTTCCTTATACTCCCACTTCACACACTCATATTCCTACTTTCGGTTTTCATTGTTTACTGCCGCCTGCTTGCAATTTTCTTTTATTTTTTTTCTTTTTTTGTGCTCACAAGCTGAGCACAGAATGTGTCCATGTGCCTTTGTGATATACTACTTTTTTGTGCTCTCCAAACTGTCATCTTTGGGTATACTGAACGTGAGCGGAAGCGGGTGTGGAGTGAAAGAAGAGCTGCCAAGAGCCAGTAACTGCAGCACTTGAAGTTTGCGGCATGGGAAAGTAGCAGCTCACTTTGGATCACTTGGGGATTAGCCGATTGCTGAGCAGATGCAGTAGACAACGATGCTGCCATCAACAGCACGAAAAAAAGCTAATACGGAAAATGCTGAAGTTCAAGTGATGCACCAATTTGACTAGCAGCAGCAATAACAATTTCAATTTTCCCTAAATGTGATTAACATGTAAGTTCAACAACAAGCACTCAACCGAACACACATTGTGTGTTGTTGGACGTATTTAAGAAATTGCTTTTATATTCATTTAAATTGACTTTCTAATGATATCGAGGCTTTAATATGACTTGCCAAATTGGAGCCAGTTTGTGTGGAATTTTCTAACCTCAAGCTATTTGGAGAACATACAAATGTTACACTGGTGGCCAACAAATTAGGCCATGTGCACTTTTTGCGTCTTTATTGAAAGTGTAAACCTAATGTCTTGAATAATGAAAATTTATTGCAAATTGGGCTGGCTAGAATTGGCCAACTGTAATCTACACACGTGCGAATTTGCACACAACCACTGTAAACTTCCTAAAAAGTTTCAGATCATAATTTTCAATTTAAATCGAGTTATTTGTAATTGGACTAGTGCTCTGCACATCGCACTCCTCCATAGGAAGTGTAGATAATTAGTTGGGATATTTATTAGACATGTAATAAATATTTACTTTGTTAGTCTTTTGATTGGTCTCTTTGCACGTAGTCAACAAACTTGCGAACGCTTTGTTTGTGTTTGCTGTACATGAGCATTAACACTTTGCCCCCTTAATGATAAATAGCTGTGGAAGTGGAACAGCTTCTGCGCAATTGTGTGAAAGTGTATATGTGTGGGTGAGCTGTGTCTCAATTACTTACACTCAACAATAACAACATCAAACAATATAATGTTATTAATAGAGAAGTTTCCCCAAGGAATGAAGTTTCTGTTTTGATTGCGAGCTTAGTTAGTTGCCAGCCATCAACTTACTTGTTTACAACAATGTAATCTGACATCATAATAGTTGTCGTTACTGTAAGCAAATTTACTGGAAAATATACTCAATAGATATACTAGTACTCCTTCGAAAGTAGTGCGCGCTCATAAATTTGTTTTATAACTTTGGTTAATTGAAATATATATTTTAATGTGCTTTCCTCAATTCTATGAATACTTCATTGCACTACAAATATTGTGGGATTTTTAAGACTAAATCATGCATTATTTATGACAGCATTTGGTTGAAATTGTCATATAAAATAATTTTTCAACAGATAAATGCAAAAGTGTCACACTCACACACGCATACGGAGAACAATTGATTTGCGAAAAAATTATGTTATTTTGTGGAAATTTATGATGCCATTCGGAACGCTAAAAATTGAGCAAGTCGATTATGGATTTCAACTTATACATTGCCTGTTGTTCTTGTTGGTCCCAGGACTGTTTGGTTGTGCTGCTCCATTGTTGTTGTTGTTTTTGTTGTTGCTGCTGCTGTTGGTTTTATCACTTGAACGGGAAATTAGAATTATTGTCATGGCTTTTATTACGGTCATAAATTGAGCAAAGCCAATGCAGGCGATTTCACCGTTCTGCATTACGGATGAGTTATTGCCCAGATGGTGTTAAAGTGTGGCTCAAATTTTAATTAGTTTGCTCATCAAATGTTTCCAGTGTCTGTTTACAGTGCACGTGTTCAAGTGCGCCCCATCATATCATTGGGATTGAATAAATGGAATGGAAAATATACGAAAGATAATGTAAACTACTGCTAGCTTCAATTGTTTACTGTTTTGAATTGCTTGAATCGTTGGACCTTTGTTTCTATGCATATCAAAAAGGGTTTTTGTCCCTCGGTTCATCCCATTGCCTTTGCTCGCTTGGCGCTTTGGTTGCTTTGAATATTTGCATAGGTAAGCGTTTGCTGTCCAGGGATTTTAAAAGAGTTTGCATATTACCACAAGCTCTGGGGAGGCTCAGTGGACGTTCAAATATAACCACATATGCGATAGGAAACGAGAAATTCTGTGTTTATCCCGTACCTAGTGGAGGGTAAATCAATAAATCTGGGAGGTTTATGTATAAAGACCATACAAGTTGCGCTTTTTCGATTGGATTCTTGACTTTGCTGTGGATAATGAAAATCACACTATATTATATTTATGATGAATATGATGATTGCTGGCGTAATAGTTGCAAGCCGTAAGCAAGCAATAATTCGACTTTATAGCTGACAACAATTAAAACAAGATACGATTGTCTAATAACCAAAATATTTTGATCTTGAGGCAAATTGCAAAAATAACATATAAACACCACACGATACTTCCTGCATCATTTGAGAAGTAGTTGTTGTCTGTTGACTTAATTCATTCCGAATATATTCTTGAAATGACATTAAAAGCAATTGCAATTAAATAATTAGATAATTCATGACTAGCATAAACACATATTAGCTCAGCATATTAGCCAGCAAACACAACTCTGCTTTAACGAATACACTTTCGTAATGTTTATAAAAACAAAAATACAATTTGGAGCCACCAAATTAAAGCTATGTGATAGTCGCATTTACCCGAAAAGTCCATTAAAGCACATGAAAATACGTTTGCAGTCAGTTGCCTAATGGGCAACATTTCACAACTCACACACATTAGCACTCCAAATGGCCTAAAAAGCAAAAGGTGCAGTCCCAAAGCCACCTCAATTTACACTTTTCACACACACACACACACATACAGCTGCTCACACAAACATTCACACATACATAGTATGCTGCATACTCAGCGTAACCTGACGTGCAAAAATCTAAGAATTTACAAAGGTCTATGCCGAAAGAGGCATAAAACAGGTCGCACACTAACGTATATTCGACAGTTTAACTACGTTATAATGAACCTAGTTAAAGTCTAAATTCGACTACAGTTATCTCCGATTTAGAAGTGAAATTCAAGTGAATTCCTTAAAGCAATTGCCAAATAAAATCGTTTAAAATTACTACTACTGTATAAACTAAATCGATTACAACAACTGAAGTTCAAATGGTCATAAAATTAAAACAATCGTAGCTAAAGTGCAACCGAAAGTTGACTTTAAAAATCAAGTATACGCAGTGCCGTAATATGAATGTTAGTTGCCTTTGCCACTTTTGTCTGTATGCTTGTTTTTACATTTCTTTTCTATCCTATTTTTCGGGTTTTTTTTTATCATTTTTGTTTTGTATGTAAATGTTTGAACTGTCTGCACGAGTGCCGGCACAAAGTTGACCAACAACAATGACGAAAATGGGGGCCAGGGGTTCGCACAAACATCATGCACACACGTGGACACAACACACACACACACACATGTGTATATGTAGGGAGACACACTCACACATGTTGCATTAATATGCAAATATGTGAGAGAACATTTTTGGCATGCACTCAGCCACTGCATGACGTGCATACATACTTCTGTTGTCCTGGGCGGTGACTGCAGATATTTTATGTCTAGCGTTTGCTTTTTGTTGCCAAATATGAAGAAGCTAGAATTATGAACGGATGCACAAGCGTTCGTTTCGGCATACACTTGTAAATTGCAGGCTGTAAACTGTAAACAAATTTATTTCCCATATTCTGAGATAGCATTAGCTTACGCAGCGTTTGCGTAATATCATTCAATCAGTTGTCTGGTGTTGTGCGAGCACAGTCAAATAACTGTGCAACAGAGCACGTTGCATGCAGCCCAATGCGGTTGTTCAGCCCTACGGCCAGACTTAAGCTATGCTGAAAGTCAAGTCATCAGCCGCAATTGAGAGGCAACAGCACTAGCGGCAACAGCAGCAGCAGAGGCAACAAAAGGAGCTAGCGAAAACAACAACGACAATCAACTTCAGCACGTCTGACAGTCGGTGGGGTAACCTGAAATCGATCAGCTAAGTGGGTTGGCCAAGCATCCAGGATACTGGCTCTTGGCTTCTGCTGGCTGCTCGACCGTTTTTGCTTGTTTTTCAGCTACAATGACAGTGGCAATTGAATTTGCTTTGCGCTTCGTTCCTTCGAGCAGCGATTTGTTGGCGCTTAGTTTTTGGTACTTGTTGTCGTCGGCGTCGTCGTCGCTATAGTTGTTTTTGTTATTGTAGTTGTTGTTGTTGTTGCTTTGCCGTTGTTGTTCTCTTGGCGTTAACTGCACATTAAACAGCTTGATTGCAGAACCCCAATCAACCGAATTTCTTCTAACATGCTGTTGACCCGAATCATTTTCTTTCTTAGTTGTCCTTTTCTCCATACGTTTTTTCTGTTCTCACTCTCACTGTCTCTTTTACTCGACTCTCCTTTGGTCTATGGATGTTTTTGTTTTCACAATTCGTTGCAAAGACCCAACCAAATGAAATTATCCTAAAGAAATAACGTGCATTGTTTACTTTGCCTTTGTTGTCTCAACTCTTTCTTACAATTGATTAGAATGTGCTTTTGTTTATGCCCAAAGAATCTTTTGCCGAGTGCTTGGCTCTGAATGCTCCGAAATGGGATTGCATTATCCGATTTGATTTGAAGTGATCTGAGGAGTATAACTAAATTAAGCCCATCGTTTGTATTTAAGCTAAGTAGTTCTTCTGCTCTTGTCAACGAGATTACTCGAATGGTAACTCTATTCGCTGACAAGCATTACAACACTTAGTTCCTCCCTTCTACCTGTCTGTAGCTGTCTGTTCGTGTCTATTAATGTTGGCCAACAGTTAAGCTTTCACAATGAATAACTCGTCTGTAGACTCCAAGATATGTATCTTGGACGGCACCGGAAACCGCACAAGCACACTCACAGTGCTGAGAAACAGACGGCAGAGGAAATGCAAGTTCGGCTCGAGTCTACCGGAAGTCGCATTCGCACACTTGTCGCTCATAACTCCAAGTTGAAGCCGCTTTGGCGGTTTGTGCTCAGGTGCAACGGAGACGGGAAGGGAAAACGAAATAAAAAACATTTCGCACTTTGTACACTTTTTTGGGTCAAATGCAATTTAAGCGATGATACTATTTTTTTATTCCTTCTTATTCTTTTTTCAACATTTGCCTTCTTTTTTTTTGGGCTATGCTGCAAAAAGTGGCAAGAAAATGTGCTGAAAAGAGGGCGCACACTGAAAAAGCGGAACCGCATTTGAGCCTTTTTTATCGAGCAGCTATACAGAGAAAGACAAGAGAGACAGACCAAGCAGCAGTGCGGAGCAAAGCAAATTTATATAGCCATAGAGCAAAGCAAGAGCATGGTGAGAATGGAGTCTTTTCTACCGACTGTAGATGGAGATGGAGCTCGAGCTTGGACTGCGGACTGAGGACTGCGCACTGGGGACAGTGGACTGCTGGTTTGGTGGCGTTTTCGGCTGTCGTTGCCGTTGTACAAAGTGGAAAATGTGGTTAAAAACCGCAATACGAAATAAATTACTTTTTCTGCTTTGAGCTGCAGTCCGAAGGCTATCGTGGCTCCTTTAGCAAAAGCAAAATGCAGCTTGAAATTGAAAGCTTCCGTTACCGCCGCCCAGTGGCAGCCATTTATTCAGCCAACTGACCCCACCGCCCCCTTCAACCAAAGCCAGAAACTAACGCCCACCGAACATTAGGCCGCGCTCGCCATTGCTCGCTTCCGTTTCCGCTCGCAGTCGCAGTCGGCGTTGCTCTCACATTCACATTCACATTCGCATTCTCTTCCATTGTCTCAGAGCGACCCAATTTTGGTCAACTTAAAGCACGCTTTAAGGCGACTTCTGTCCGGCCTATTTGTCAGTTGGCCCTCGCGCCCGACGAATGCGACTTCGCTTGGGTCGGTGGCCTAATTTGAATTATGGCCATCAAAAAATGGCTAAACTTGTTACTGGTGCTGCTGGCCCAGGGCCAAAAGGCGAAGCCTTGCGGCCATTTCTTGGCATCGGCATACGTTTCGCATATTGCGGAGTTCTTTGCGAGAGCTTTGCTCTGGCTCAAATGGCCATATCATTTGCTCATATCTTCCAATGCCAGATTAGCACTCCGAGCGCAACCCAATATCTTGGATTATCTGAAGATTGCTATCTATGTGAGAAAAATAAATGTTTGGGCAGGAGTCAAGAACTATATGTCAATGAATAATATAAAAACTTACATTTAAAATTAAGTAAACATAACATTATAGATATTTCTTTGACAATTTATTTAGATCTATTAGTATTCGACAATTATCTAAATTTTTAAGGAAAATCTTAATTCTCTTAATTTTTTGTCGTTATTTTTTGAATTTTTAAATATCAACAAAAGGACAATGCAGAACCCCACCAAATTTCTTTTTATGAGTATATTATTATCAACAATTAAGAACAGCACTCTTGAGTATTTTAAAATGCAAGCTTTTAAAGTTCTTACTCAATTTTGTGGAAACTTTCCAAACTACTTTATCCTGTACTTGAAGTTTATTGGGCTTTAAGAAATTAGAGTTGCTACTTCGGTAATTGGGTCATGGTTTCATACTTGCCAAGGCTAAACAGTGCAGATAGCTTTTAATTAGCTTTGCATACACTCGCAGTAATTAGTTTTAAGTGTTTAACGGGCAAATCGTATAGTGCAAAAACACGTATTGTTTGCGTCTCTATATTGACAAGCATTTGTTGCAAATGAAAATAGTTTTCAAAACATTTATCCAACACAAAGGCGCACACAATGGCATTTGAAAATTGCAAAGTAAGTCGCATTAAAGTAAAATAGCGCTAAGTGCGCAACTACAATTACAATTACTGTCCGCGACCCCGCTTTGCGTCCTGTGATCCCAACTTTCCTCATTCCACATTCCGCCCTGTGCTGACAGAGTTTTCTATGACAATTCTTGCCTGGTCAGCCCCATTGTACTAGTCAGTTGGCCTGGCCTCGCCTGGTCTGCACTATGCTCTTCTGTGCTTTTCTTTTCTCTTCTCGAGCTTTGCTGTGCCGTGCCGTGCTGCGCCGTTATGTTCTGTTCTGGCGAAATTGGCAGGACAGACAGGACGACCATTTATTTGCCGTTTGCATTCAACGAGCTGATGAATGGCCATTAGAAGTAAGCACAACGCTCTACGAGATTACCTTAAGTATGCGGCAATTGCACAAGCAACTTTCTGATGCCTCCTCCCCCTCATCCCTATACCTGATGCCAATACTGAAGCTGATGCTGATGCTGATGCTGATAAAATAAAGTGCCCCTCGCACGCACCCTTTGCTCCATAATTTATGCGAGACTTGGAACATCTCGACATTGGAGTCGTTGTAGTACTCCTGCCCGCCTCTTCTCCCACCACATTGTTCTTGCCAAGGGAACTACAGGAGAAATGGGCAAATTTATGGCCTACAAACAATAGACAGCTGCCGGTCAATGTCTAAGAAAACTAGTGGCACTTATATGACAACGCCCAAATGGCTACTAAATAAACGGAAATTGATGACGCATAAAAAGCCACGTTGACAATTTTAAAAACTTGTATTGCCATTCAATATTATCGTATAACAAGTATACTTAGCAAAAGTGAGAATTCGGCAATGCCTGTGAATGTGTATCGAATAAAGAAACGAATTGTAAACTTCTGGACAACTTCTTCAGCAAAAGTGTGCATCAAAATGTTAAATATTCCTACATACCTTTTATAAATTATAAACAAGCTTATTTTAGTGAAATATTTCCACTTTAATTTTGAGTTTGAGAGTTAACGTAAAGTTGTTATTGTACTTAAACTCAATGGCAGATTATTTAATATTTATTAACTTTTAGTCTACATAATTTCTGTAGTTTATATCAATGCCAGAATAAACAGGGCAGCTTCTAGTCGAGTATTACTTCAAGTATTACTCTTCCCTTGGTACTTGCTTCGCACACACACGCATTTATCATAATCGAAGTTTTGTGTGGGCTGCGAGGAGCTGCAACGACAGCGACAAAGCGTTGAGGACGAGGACGAGGATGATGACGATGGGTGCCATTTGTTTCCATTTTGTGTTAACGTCAGCAGGCTGAGCGCGCTGGAACAAAAGGCTGAGGCCGAAGCTGCAACTGAAGAACTCGAGACTGAGGCGCAGGCAAAAGTTTGGTGACGTCGCTGGCGACGCACAAAAGTAGGCAACGGCAATGGCAGCGGCAGAGGCAACGGCAACGGAAGTGCAAGTGCCGCTGCATTGACATTTCCGCTTCGCAGAGCGTTTGGGCGCAGTCACAGGAGGTGCACAGGCACATGGCAGCATGACAACGACAAGAATATTGGACAGGAGGGAAGTGCGGCGATTGGGAGTAGCAAGAAGTTGCACAACTTTGGCAGCAGTTGCCAGCAGCCCGGAGCTTATTTTGCAGTTGGTGGCTAAGAGAAAAGAACAAGAACAAAAAAACACTCCCACAAATAGTAATAGCCAGAGTTAGTTTCATATTATTTTTAGCGTTTTTATTGCATTACCTATTGATTTAGCTGTTTCTCATGCAGAAGGAAATCAGTTCATTTTCGTTTTCTATTTATTTAAAAAGCACATCGCCACCACCGTCTGCACTGTTTCATCCTGCTGAGGCATTTAATGAAGCAGTCAAATCGCAGTAAAAATCTTATTTCGCCAGTTCCTTTATGCACTCACTTTTTGCTGGCTCTTGCTCGATCTCATACTCATTTGATTTTGGCTGTTGCTTTTCTGTTTTTTTTTTAAATTTCTTATTATATACCAAGCGCAAAAATGCTTAATGGGCACAAAGAAAAAAATATATATGTATATATGCAATGGGGAGAGTGAAAAAATAATATAAGAAATACTTTTTGCGGCTTGCGGTTTGCTCTGCAGTTCATTTTGTTTCTACTACGCAAGTGAAAATTCAGATAAAGTTGCTTCCCGCACTGCGTTGAGGTTGCAGTCTGCAAGTTTCGTTTATATGTTGGTGTATATGCGATATTTTTCAATAAATTCAACAACTTCATTTCCATTCATATTTAATTAAGTTTTTATACCGCCAGACGAAGAGAGGAGAATTGGAATTTTGAGCGCAACAAGTAGCTAAACCAAGCTATAAAAACGTTACGCAAAATTAAACAACTTATTGGCTTTTTTCAAAGTATTTTGCTGCGCTGCCATCGCTGACTTTGCGCTCTTTAATTTATGCAAATTTTATGCTACGCGTGGCGGCCTAACCAAGAGTGCCACCCGCTGTCTGAGCATTGACACAATTTTCCGCCACTCAACATGTGGCAGTGGCAAGCAAAGCGGAGCAGCAATAGTCAAGCCGAAGTGAACAATGGCAGCGTCGAAAGCTGTTCGAGTGTCAAATGTCTTTGTGTTAAGCGTTCAGCTCAGCTTTAAAGGACCCCGTCTGCAGCTGTTGCCCTCATCCGTTTTCGTTTTCCATCTCGTTGCCGTCCTTTGCGTTTCGATTGCTCCGCCTTGCGGGGACGCGAATTTGTTGCAATTCCAACTTGCTTTATGTTGAAATTAGTTGATAAATTAAATTTCCAGTTGGCGCTGCTCTGTGGCGAGTTTTCTTTTCGCTTAATTTTTGCGCCCTTTGTTTATGCAACTTTCCCTCGCGCTCACATACATACACACACATACACATTTTCACAGTCACACACAGACACGGTAAAGTTTTTAAGTTGAAATTATGCAAAACTCGCAGTGCGCTGTTTGAAATATTATTACGTATACGCCATGTGGGCGACGTTCGCTGTGCGCTGCTCGCATGTTGCACGTTGCACGCTGCGCGCTGTACGCTGCACATTGCACATTACATACCTGCAGGCGCCGCACGAGTCGAAAACTTTGAATGCAACAATGCGGGCTAACTGTACCGCAGTTACTTCTATTAAATTTTCTTACACATTTTTCATATTAAAATAAAACAAAGCTGCAAACCGCTGCCCCAACTTTCTACTCGTTCGCATACTTAAAATTCAATTTTCACTTGTACCTTGTACAAGACATGCAACACAAAAAATAAAATAAAATGAAAACTATGAAAATTCGAATTTCGTGTGTTCATTAACACGCAAATTGGCAACGTAACTAAGTGAGTTAATTGATTAACAAAATAATAAATATTTTCAAAAGGCACTTTTTAAGTATACACAATTTTGGGATTTTAGTTTGGAAGAGGTGGGGGTTTTGTTGTTTTGGGAGGGGGAGGAGGGATTGGGGGGGTTGTTTGGGTTTTTTTTGTTTTTTTATTTTTTATTTTATATAAATTATTATTACTGACCCTTAATACTAAATGACTTCAATCGTTCTTGTTGTCTGATTATGAATGTAAATTAAGAGAGTCAATTTGAAGGAGAGTGCAAAAGTACAAAGCTACCCAGACACTCTTCTATACACTAGAGCAACGAAAACAAATGAGAAAACTTATGATAAAAGGTATACAATGAGATCATTTATATTGCTGTCTCTATCGCTTTCGTTGTACAGTTTGCACACAAGTTTCGTTTGTTGCCGACGGTTGTTGTTTTTGCCTCGCTTGTTTATCATTTTTTTGAGCGAGAGCGGTGGCCGCCAACTACGCTTCTCCGTCTCTCTTGAGTCCAATACTTCGCCAGCTGTTGCTTTAGTTATCAGGGAAACGTTGACGGTAAAGCACACCGCTCGATCATAAATAGCTATAATTAATCGGCAAACATTTATGTAAGAACAATGCGTCATCAGCATTAATTACGATCGAAAGTTGAAACGCTTGCTTACAAATTAAAACGTCATTGAAAATTAGGTTCGCATTGAGAAGTTAGTTAAGTGAAGCAAATACAAACAAAATGGTGTTGTCTACAACGAATTTTGACAATTTGAATTCCGTCTGTATTATTGAAATACTTAAGCAGATTACAACAAATTGTGAAATCAATAAATTAACCCATAGCTTTGATAAACTTAATTACACTGACCTTATAAACTTTGTGCTATCATGTGAATGGTTTCACGATGTGTTTTGGGAATGGAATTCACATCTATATGAAAGTCTCGAAATTGAGCAGACTTATTTAGCTCAGTCAAAAAGTATTATTGTGGATTTCAAAAAGCTCTATAAACGCCTTGAGAAGTCGACTCAAAATGACAAAGATGCAATTTGGAAAACTTACGTGAATAGTATTAAATCGAATACTCGATTACAAAAAATAGAATTAAGATATTGTTCAAATGAATGTGATAAATATCATAGTGAAATTGTTGACCTAATTTTTGACTCTCTGGAAGATAAAGGCCGGATAAAGATATTAATTATTAATATGAATGGTGAGTATTTGAAAAGAATTTCTAAGTGCAATGTGTTAATTTGACCTTATCATTTAAGGCTGTTCTCTTAAGAAATTACCCAAGCTACGTCATCTGCAACAACTGACGATGAATGTGAATATCGATGCAAGTGCTTTGGCTGATTATTGCAGGTTAAATAAAAATCTAACCCGATTAGACGTAATGAACAAAAAACTCTCTGTCCAACTCGTTTACATTATACGGCATTGTAAAAAGCTAAAAGATCTAAGCTTTGTAATCAAAAAGGACTTGAGTGATTCAGACTATATAGAACTGTCGAAATACTTTAATTTAGTTAACTTACGCATACTTGGAGTGCACGAAAGCGGTTCACTCAGTCCATTAATCACAGCATTGGCTACAAAACAATCCAGTCGCCTTGCCAAACTAGTTATAGACGTCGCACCGCTCGATATTATTGAGATTGCCAAAGCTTGTGAAATCAAATCGCTGGAAGAGTTCAGATGCAGATTTGTTAATTTACCGCATTTCGATTTGCTCATATATCGTGTCAAAGGCAATCATTATGTCACTTTAAACTTCGAGCAGGAAACAGATGCTACGAATCTTGCATTTCTCGCAGATTTGCCAAAACTTCAATCTCTTCGCACACATGGAAGACACAAACCGGGCACATTGAAGTCGCTCTTTCAGGCTATTGCTGCAAAAGAAACGCCGCATTTGCTGCGTTTGAAAACATTGAAACATCTAGGAGGAAACAAGAGTAGCCGGACTGTGTTCAATAATGATGAAATCCAAGAGCTTTTGAAAATCAAAACTCTAGACAATTTAAATTGTAGCTTCGTTGATGAACGTCCAAAAGAAATGCCCGAACAATTGCCAAATCTCACTGCGCTTACAATAGAAGCCCACAAGGATTCAGCCTTACGTTACTTTTTTAAGGCATTCGCCCAACAGATGAATCCGAAACTAGAGGACTTGACAATAACAGGATATCCCATGGACAAAGAAGATTTGTTAGAAATTGCAAAAATTCAATCCATAACTGAGCTTAATTGTGGATTGGTCAATATTGAAAATATTTTTCTACTCACGCAACTTTCCCAGCTTAAAAAGCTTGCGATAAATTCGACACATCCACTATACGACTTTTCTGAAGCCGTTGTAAATTTCATCGAGGCCTCCGAAGGAAATATCAGTATCTACAGCGATGGCAATGCGAATGGCATTTGTTTTGATCGAAATTTAAGAGCATTAACAATAACAATGTCGCACAAAATGGATTCATCGGGCCTAACTCCTTTGGCTAGAATCCCAAACATGCCAAATCTTATTTTCTATGGAAACCATCGGCACACTTCTCTGGTGCCAATACTCGAAGCGTTTGGGAGTGCAGAAACTACAACTCTTCAGGAATTATCATTTGATAATGCATCTGTTCCTTTAAGTCTGAGCGAAGTTAAACAAATTGCCAGGATCAAAACATTGAGGCATTTAGAGTGCGGATTCTCTGATCCTCGAAGTTTAGAACTTTTAAAGCACCTGCCACTACTTAAGTCAATAAGAGTGACATCTCCGCATCACTTGAGCGAAATTTCCAACGAAGTTTTGGATATTCTTCAGGGCTGTGCAAATGAAATAACCTTCACAAGATTTTTCAGAGAAATTACCTACAGAAAGAACCAAAGGAAACTAACAATTACTAATAGTTCTTATGAAAATGATGTCTTCGATGCTCAGGAATATGCTGAACTTGCGCGATTGCCACATTTGAAGTCTTTGCATATTGTTGGAAGGCATAAGCTGGGAACATTCAAAGATCTATTTGCAGAATTAGCGGGGAGCGCGAATGAAACACTGCAAGAAATAATCTTTAGGAATGAATTTGAATGCGATCTTTCTCAAAAACTATTAGTTAGTAATGAAGAGACCGAGGAAATCGTCAAAATATCGTCAATCAAGAAATTAAAATGTGGTTTCTGTGATGAAAAAAGTATTAAACTTCTAGCTAAACTTATTAATCTGCAAGAATTAAATATTACCAGTTATCCGGATGGGTCTCTTGAACCATTCCTTCAAGAATTGGCCTCACTGCATTCCTCCAATCTTCAAAATCTATGCTTTTCAGGAAGATCGTTAAAATTTGAAGAGATTGCTCAAGTGGCTAATGTTAAGTCATTGAAAATATTGGATTGTGCATTTGCCGATGGGCAGAATGTTGAAGTTGTGGCTCAATTAAATCAATTAGAAGATCTTAGTATAACAGCTGATGAGTGCAGCTCTTTAATAACATTATTTCAGACATTGGTTTCAACAGAGTCAAAAACTCTTCAGCGATTAAAAATTTCTGCTCGGTCGATATCATTTGAGGAAATGCGATCTATTGCAGAGATACAAAATTTAAGAAATTTGTGCTGCACCTTTAACAATATTGAGAGCATAAAATTATTAACTAACTTACCACAACTGAGAGAACTCTCAATAGATTTCGATCAATGTGATGCAGAGAGCATCGAAATCTTGGCTCAGCTAAAAAATTTAATTGGCTTAGATATTAAATCTACAGAAGTGGGCTCCCTAGAAAATCTTTTGTCACAACTACCGCTTCTGGAAAGCTTAACAATTAGGGAGAATGACATAAATTCAAGTGAAAAGGCTGCCATTAATAGTTTAACATCACTAAGAAGGCTCAAATGTGGATTCATTGAACAATTTTCTATGAAATTTTTAGGTGAATTAAAAAATCTACAAGTGCTGGAAATAACCTCATATTTTTCTATTGACGACAACTCCGAATTTGTATTAAACTTACTGGAAAACTGTCGTGAACTGACATCTATAGTTATTCATTACGGAAACCGATTCGTATCACTAGAGTTTATGAGGGATGCCTTGAGAATTCTCAGAGAAGTAAGGAATCCTCGAACACAAGACGCACTCACATTGCACATTGCTTATTTTGGGGACTTGACACCAGAGCAAGTAAGTCGCTTACACGCAAATAAATAAATTTGACAATTATTTACGCAATCCTTATTTGGTATATTAAATTTCAGATTGCCATAGCGAGACCAGATTTGATGGTTATGCGCAGATTTGCAAAGGAGCTTGAGTGAATGCCCTCATGAGTTGAAGACTTTTTTTTGGGATTGCCTTTAAGTGGTTGCTCTTCAAGTTTCCAGCAGATTAAACATTATCCTGTTAAAATTTATGATTGTCCATGCTTATACAACCAATTGAGTAAATTTTACTGCCGAGAAAGCCTAAAAGTCAATTAATTGTTAATTTTTATGCCTGAAAAATGCAAACAAGCGAATTTTTGTTTCGATATTTATCTTGCGTTGTTGTGGGAGCTGTCTTCTTATAATAACTTATTTGGTCCGGCTTTTGTTCGGTTAGCAGCAGTATTTTAGGTATACGAGACTATAGACCAAGATGAAGAGATTGAAAGATATCAAGTTAAGTGCTTAAATTTAGCTTTATAACATTTTAATGGTCCCCGTACTGGCGTTTGCCAGTAGACGCTTGTGTCTTTGGAGAAGACCTTGCTTCAAGTTTTAAAATGTCATAAAATTTTCAACAAGTACTTTAACTTGTTCGCTGAACAAGGACGAGGCGGGATACTTGGTTGCTGCGAGTGCTGCATTGAGCTAAAAATTTGAAAATTGCGCCGTTTGCGATAAGCGTCAAGCACTTAAAATGCTTTATTTCCATTTTGAGCTACAAAGCAATTTTATTAGCTTTAGAAAATTACAACAAAGTCGCAAGTCGAAGGCAGCTGCAACAGAAAATTATGATGACTTTTTAATTAAGCAACGAAGTGGCAACAAAACAGCCAAACAACAAGAACAACAAACACAGCCACAATAACAACAACAACAAATACAAGGAGAGCGAAATTCGTCGCCCAGTGAAAAGCAAAATTGTGCAGCTTCTTCTGCTCTGATGATGACGTTCATAATGAAGTTGTCGATGCTGCCATGATGCTTTGCTATGCTCTGTTGTGCTGTGCTGTGCTGTTCTGGGCCAGACAGTTGCCATTTGTTGTTTGGCCAGCGCCACGTGATGCGCAAATTCACAAAATGAGAGCTAACCAAGCAGGCCAAGAGCAGAGACAACACCCGAGGCAAACAATTCAACAACTCGAGATGCATATTCAATCAGTGCCTCTGATACTGACTGAAATAAAGGCATGCCATGCCGCCTGCTCTGCAAACGCATTAGATAATGCTGCCCATGCTGTCCTTGAACAGCTGCAAAATCCTAGGATTTTGCTACAGTTGGCAATGACCAGCTGCAAATAAACATTTGCTGTAAATATGTATGGGGAAAAGTCTGCGAAAAGTCAGTTGAACAATAAAAACCAAAGCCAAAGCCAAAGTCAGCGAGCTGCCAACATCGTCATTGGATTCCCTGCTTCTCTTCGTTCGCCCATTTTCGACTGTTAATGTGGTAGCAAGTCTGTCTCCCGCTGTCAGTCATTAATTTTCTGCGAATTTTCAGCAGTCTAAGCCACAGCAAAAAGTGGTCAACAAAATTAACAACAGCAAATGTCAAATGCTATTGCAATTTGACTTCACAACCTATGGGGTGAAATTGTATCAAATATTTATTAAAAATAATTAATGAAACAAAGCAGAAATAATGAATTAATATACATTTGATAGTTAGGTTAATTGGTTATTATTAGTTATATAAGTTTCCATGCAGTGTATTTAACTGTCATGGCAACTGTATATTTCGCTTCATTTTGAATATGAATAACAATTCGTTGAAGCGGATTTCGCATCAGTATTTAATATTATCACATTGGCATTCATAATTTGCAGACTTGTAATCCTATGAGTCACAAATAAATGCACAGCGTATTAACTTTTTATTTTTATTTTTTAATCTGCTTGTTCAGTGAGTTATGTTTAAGATACTTTGAAATAAAATTTGCATAGTTTAAGTATTGCAAAAATGATTAGATTCAATTATTAATTGTCGTAAACGGCGTATGCGCAATTTTAGTTCCAATACAAAGGCAACAGTCTTTTTTCTCTACCCCGAATATTGGGCGGTTCTCTATGTCTAAAACTGTGTAAAATTATACAGAGTCAAACAGCCCAAAAACGAACCAAGGATACTAGATGCACATGGCATTGATAATAAACGATGCACAATTTTGCATATCAAAAGCAAGAGCAAAAGCAGCAATTAAAATTAGCGTAGAGCAAAAATGATAAATGATGAAGGTGGATATGATGCTTCAACTTGTACAATAATGCACCCGATACATACATACACTACGTTTATGGTGTGTCTATATGTTTTAGTTGTAAATTCTCATGATTCCCCCCTTTTTGCCCATGTTTAACCTGCATTATGTAAAACACAAATGCGACACACTCTGTTAATTTTCACGAAATTAAATTCGCAATTTCCCAGGGGTTGCTCCAAGAATTTCTTCAATTTTTTTTATTTACTAGTTTATTAATATTTTCTTCTCAATAAAATTTAATTTGTGCTGCATTAATTGTACGCATATTTACTCGGATTACATATTGTTGATATTCCTGTGAATGTCATAAACTTGTCGTTTGCACCTCGTTTTGCGGTGCGCGGTTTTGTGTTTATTATGCCGCTCATTTTCCCCACATGAAATAATTATAATTTTGTGCGTGCTTTGATTTTTCGTCTCTTGACAATTTTCCGTTGCGTTTCCTGTAAACACAAAATGGCGCAGTGCTTAGTATTCGCTTTTGTTGTTGCTGTTGTTAATGTTGCTGCCACATTATAATGTGTATGTTGCACACTAATTTGGGAAGCAACCGCTACAGAGCAACAGCTTACAGCAGCGACTGCTGATTGGGCTCACTTTGATTGCTGTAAATTGTGCTTTCAGAGTGTGAAATGAATGAGATGGGAAAACACATTGTAGGCAAACTCATTTGAGGCAACCATCAGTTGTTTTAAAGCTGCATGACATTATTCCTTCAAGTGTGCTGTACAACGGATTTTTGTAAACTGCAAACTTTTTAAATTAAATTTGACTTTTTGTAAAACACTTTTGAAATGTTAATTTGAATCATGTGCAGGGTATTCCCTAATCGAGCGCAGCTTTATGTGTTTTCAAACGATACTTTGCGAACTCCCAAAAGTATTTCAATAAGCACATAGTCAAATGTTTTTATATATTCCACAGTCACAACTTGCTCGTCTGGGTGCAATAGTCCATGTTCCTAGACAAGGCACGTAGCTGAGCTAGCTTGCTGGCATGCTGGTGAGACACGCGTCGTATGCGCAATTTTTTTTTAAATTAGTTTTGCCAGGTAATTAATGAACGTTGAACTTGGTCGGTTTCATTATTTTTTTTGCGTTGCTTTTCTTTCACGTTTACTCCCTCTATTTGCCGAGTGTTGCCTTTTACTTTTTACTTTCGCTCACATGTTCGTCGTCTACTTTGTTATGCAGTGAAGCTGTCTATACATGTGTGTGTGTGTGTCTGTGTTTGCTTATACGTGTGTGTTTGTTAATGTAATTGCGTAGCTACATATTAAAAATTCATTTTCTTTCAAATCCAATTAAATTTCTAATTAATATGCGTCGCATATGGGCTGAAGGAAGTAGATAAAATACAATAGCGACAGCTGTGC
Organism: Drosophila siamana; assembly: GCA_035047445.1. Taxonomy (NCBI): domain Eukaryota; kingdom Metazoa; phylum Arthropoda; class Insecta; order Diptera; family Drosophilidae; genus Drosophila; species Drosophila siamana. The sequence goes on from JAWNPP010000064.1 coordinate 2,604,468, forward strand.
ATACATACGCAAAACACACACCCACACATATACACTCATGCACACACACAGGCATAGCGACACACTCAAGTGACAAGTTCGTAGGCAAAGTTTATAAATCTCGACAGGAAGTCAGGATAAGTGAGCGTAAGCTTATCTTGTATGGCTTAGATAATGGTTGAAATTTCCATATTTGTCAACTAAAAGCATTTAGAGTTTTCGGTGACCTATGCAACGATAAATTACCGCAAAGCCCTACGTGTGTTGACAGGTGAGCTGAGCACTTGACCTTTAACACCGGCGCTCCATAAAAGTTTTTACACCGCTCCACTACCCGCCGTCCCCCCGTCCACGTAATTTTGTGGTTTATTCATTAAAAACTGCTTAGTTGGCGCACTAAAATGAATAAAAAAAACAGAGCTTGGGAGGGATAGGAGACCAGGAAGCTTAACTGAGGGATGTCGCTACCATCCCTCGCTTTTATGCGGTATGTTGACATAAAAATTACGCGCATGAAAGTCAACATGGAAAATGAGTTAAATAAACAACATAAGCGAAACGAGTTTAAGTGCGGGGCAAAGCGCTCAAATTAAATTAGTTGCATAAATTGTGTTTCCCTGGTCTGTATAAATACTGCAATCAGGGCGCAAATACAACAGCAACATACAATAAATTATTAAGCTATGCTTAAGATAGCTTTCATCATTCTCTCGGCCTTCCATTGAAAATGTATCATGGGGCAAATAATCGTCCGACAAAACAAAACAAAACAATTGAAATAATTTGCTTAACGAGTTAATCGCTGGAAACCATAGGCTCTTCTGTTTCCATATGATGCAATCATCCGAACAATTTCAGTATTAACAACGAGCCAATATTGCATTATCGAAAACAATTATACTTGCCTTGAATTTCCTCCGTTTTATTGATAGCATCTCAATGCGAACGTAAATTATAATTGTGAACGGCTAGCAATGTAGTAATTATAAATGATTATTAATTGAACTGCTGCTCACTTGTGTTTGAATCAAGGCGAAAACCACACGCTTCCAAGTATTTTAGTTTTACTTTTAGAAACTCATATTGTGGGAAGTCCACCAACTGTCGTGTTTTATACTCTTAAGCCCACTTAAAAAGAATAGAAAAAGAGAAAATCACTTTGGTTTACTTTTATCATTGCCCTCAATATGTTGTTGAACTGAACAACTGCATGAAATGTGTTTGCTTTCGGTTTGGTTTCGCATTCGCTAAGCTCTTAAGCGCATTTTATTTATATACATCAAAGTTTTCATGTTTTTTTTTATTTTACGTTTGCAAATTTTTATTTTTTACGCTTGCAATGATAAAACATATTTAAGTCTAACCGTGCAATCGTTTGCATAAATAAATACATAAAATGAAAATGTTTTAAGCTGATTTCCGCGTGGAAATGGATGATATCACAATAAGATAAGCTCTTGCAGCTTGTTTTCACCTGTTTTTTTTTTCGCTATTGAGTCGTCAAACGAACTTAGCAGGAAAACACAATATATATTTTATAAATGTTGCAATATCATTTTGTGGCATTTATGCGCTGGCCACAAAGTACCGATAAATTGATTGGTTATACACTTTATCAATAATCTATGTGTTTTATTTCGACTATTATCATAGAAAAAGTACAATGCTCTTTAATTTCCTGAAGCTATTCAATTTGAAAACTTTCACATTTGCTAATGGAATATTAAATATATGCAATATATTTGGGCAAATAAATGGGTAATTAAGATATGAAAGAGTTTAAACTACTGAAATAACGGTGAAATGCATGTAAATGTGTCATTCACTAATTAATGACTAGGAACGTAAGCGAAATTTACAAAGGAAAAAGCAACATTTTAGCAATTTAATTAAACAATATGTCAGTTTATTTAGAAAATTTAGGTATAGCCTCTTAAAACTATTATTCTCTATGTCGTTAATTACAGAGTATCAAACGAAAAATGATATCACTAATTGCAGTTACCAAGTGGAACCATCACCAACCAGTTGTCAGGTCATATACAAAGTGCAGAAAAAAGACCGAAAACACGTCACGGGGTGCACATTGCCAATAAAAATGAGAGGAGATACCCCAAATGTTAAATGTGCATATGCCGTACAAGGCAATATATTGTTTCTTTTTCTGTTTTTTAAAGAGAACATCACAAAAAGTGTGTCCCACAAATCAGGACAAGCCGAAAAAGCAGGCGAAATTGCAAATAAAAATATATTGCATATTTTTGGGCGCATGACCTTTTTTTGTGTTTGGCATAAATATAAATATATACATGAAAATATATGTATGTGGCGTAATTGTTATATTGATAGACGGACTTTTTGATTTGTTGAATGTGACAATTTGGAATGGCGTAAAAAATATTTATTTGACTTTATTGATTACCCACCATCGAACGCCGCCCTATTTATTTGTTGTGGTCAACAAAGCGTCTCTTTCAGGATGGTTATTTATTGATTGATTGCAACTAATGGTTCGAACCTCTTGAATAATTATAGAGCTTAACACAGTTTTTACCAGCAAAGCTAGAAATTGCTGTTACAACTGCAATTTAGTTGCACATACGTAATATTTGAACCAACTGCATAATTCGATTAGACTGTAACGACCCTCAGTGGTCGTCAATGGGCACAACAAATTGTTTAAATCGTTATTTTGGGACCAATCGTTTAAAATTGTTTTCAATTCCGATAATTAGCTCAAATTGAAATGTTTGCCTCATTGAATCCCAATCAATTATCGCAACAAATGAAAATTGTGTTTAAAGCTCAATCAAATTTACATTTTCCCATCTAAATGGGCAAATTTGGAAAATGTAATTATGATGAGAATCGATAAAATGAGTTCTATTCAAAATTAAATTTAAAGCAAACGTTGTCGCCATTTCCGTTCGATTAACACGCATTTCCGGAAAACATATGTATGTATATCAACGTGCAGAAAGCCAACAGATTCAGCAAACAAGAAAGCCAACAACTAACAGCAACAACAACCACAACAGCAGCAGCAAGTGTGCTTCTGCTGGTTGAACTTTAGTCTTCGTTTAAGAACAAACCCTGCTCGATACGATGTCGATGGCAATGGCGTTGTCGATACGATGGAAAAACTGTAAATTAGTGTGCGAAATTTCATTTTGAACGCAGCCAAATAGTTTGACCTCTGGCAAGCCAAACCGGAAACAAAACGCTGGACAAGCAAGAAGGGGGGACGGGAAGGGGGAGCAGCAGCTGCAGCGACATGACAATGGTCGGGCCAAAACTAACCGCAACAAAACCGAAAAACCAAAAGCAAAACGCAAACTTCAATTGCAACTAATTTCTATTTTATGGCCACCGAAAACACAAAACATACAGAAAAAATGGAAAACTTTTGTTTGCGCTGTTTGCCACATTGACCGCGTGGCTGAGTTCTCGATTCGCTTTCAATTTCCTAGCAGGGTCACTTTACAAAAGCCATAACCAGAACCTCAAAAAAATAACATATCGATTCATGAATGCTGTATCTGTGTGATTTTCTGATGTATAAGACCGGAAATATTTGTAGAATAAATACATGTTTGTTACACTCGCTTTAACATGAAATCATCTTCTAGACAAGCCAAGAAAATAACAAATAAAATGGTTGAAATATTAAATTTAAAGTTTTAAATGGTTAATTATTCTAAAAACTTAGTATTTAAATAAGAAATATACGTTTGTTACACTCGCTTTGAGTGTAACTCAAACTCAAACTCTAGAGAAGCCAAGAAAATTTCAAATACAATTGTTAAAATGTTAAATGTTATAAATGATTAATAATGCTAACAACTTAGTATACATATATGAAATTATCTACAGCAATTAAAAATATAAAGTTGTCCATTGTTTTGGCGGCTGTATGATTTAAATGAATAAGTCAAACACATCAAACAATTTGCCTTGTTGCAGTTTCTGTTTGCAATCAACTTAACTTATTTGTGAACAGACTATATGATGTTTACAATTTGCTGTGTGCGTCAAATATGTGCAACTGTTTTGCAATTGTTTGCATATCATTTAATTATTCTGCATTGCTGGCCAGAGAGTCGGCAAATCCTTTAATGCATTTATTGTTGATTGAAAGCAGAGTCAAGTCTTTGCAGTCAACTTGCAAATGTTTAAATACACATAAATAAATAAGCAATTAATGAGAAACAAGCAAAGCGACACAGTAGCCGCAAAGTCTGCTTAGTTGATTTCGATATGCCTCAAAGAATATCCATAAACAAACCAAAATGATTCCAAGGACAAATTTACATGCCGCAATCGACTTGCATACACACTATAGAGCACACATAAGTAAATCGTAATCTAGTAGTAATAATACTTTAGGATACTGAAGTCCCGGCGCACATTAATTAGACACAAGTGAAGTCGTTGAGCTCGTCACATGAGCTCGTATCTCTTCTTGTTCTGGGTCACTAAATGAGCGCTTAAGTGAATGACGCAAAGCTGTTGCTGTTGCAACACTCGGCGTATAATTAATTTTAAATGCGATTGGGCATGAGATTCCCCGCATGGAACGTCACACGACACACGCAACTCACACTCAGCTGCTCATCCCAGCTCTTTCCCTCACTCGCTCTCACTTCCCGTTTTTGCGCTGGCTGTTGACAGTTTTGTAAGTTTGCGTTTTTATTTACACAATTTAACAAGGCCATATTTATTGTTTAATTACTGTGACAACTTTGAAATTAATTTAACAAACAGCAGCAAAATGTTGGTTGAGGATTCCAGTTGCAACTGGCCAAGGACATCATTTGAACTCAGTAATTAACTGCATCAGTTTAATTAGTAATTGTTGGCCACTGGCATTGCATTTATCAATTTGGAAAACCTCTACCAATTAAAGCACTTGTCATCCCTTTTCGACATATTGTTTCAATACAAATAATTGACCACAATGTGCAGTATGAACTTTTTCCACATTTATTTATAATTTCACAATTCAGTTGACAGTATTACTTACCTCCGCTCTAAACATTTTATTTCCTATTTTAAAGTGCTTCAAATGACAGTTATTTGAGCACACGTTGTTAGGTATTCTTTTCAAGTGCATCTACGCTAGGATTGTCCATTAACTTACGTGCAAGGGCTTTCGACTCATGCATAAAGTTTAGGCAGCAATTATAAACAAGCGCCGGGTCCAGTGAAGCTTATAAATATTCAACAAAAAAAAAAAAACTAAATCCAAATGGCCAACTGTTGTGAATAAAATGGAAACTCTCACTCAAGGAGTGGAAAAAAGAAAAGTTGATGGGAAAATGTTTTATGGTCACACCACACGCAATGAAAATTGTAAGTGAGGCGGCGGCAAAACCAAACTTCAACAATAGCAGTAACCATAATGAAAAGGACGAGCAAGGAAAACAAGAGGAACTGAAATGTTTTAGCCGTCTGACGGCAAACTTGACAAGATGCCAAGAGCAGGCAGTGAGGCAGTGTTGTGGCCAAAAACACTAAAATGGGTGCCTCCATATACATATATGTATATATATGTGTATGCTATATACATATATATGTGATAGGGGCGTGGAGGCGTGCCTGCAGAGGTGTGGCAACTGTTGCCGTGCTTGGATTGGTAGGTGTTGCTTAGATAAACTGACATGATTTAAATAGCAGAAAAACTTCTGGAACTCTGACAAGCCACCTGGCACAAATGTGGAAAAACTGAACAACACACACACACACACTACATACTCTTAGGTGTAGTTGTGACATTTTTCAACATGGCAACTGTCATCTTGCGTCTGTCATGTGCCTTTGCATTGTGACATTGCGGTCCTGGATATTTTCCCGTTCCCGTTCCCGTTCCCGTTCCTGTTCCTATTCCTGTTCCTGTTCCACTCTTATCAAGTTGCCCGTTGTTGATTGAATAAACAGGTCCAAGCCGAGCGTATTTTCTCTGTGTGAGTTGTTGCCCTTTGTTGTTATTGTGTGTGTGAAAACTTTTCTCACAGAGACCAACACCCCGGCAGCGAGCGAGATGCTGCCTCATGTGGGCAGAAAGTAGAAAAAATAATATTTACATGCTAACCAAAATTGTCAGAAAGCCTTTGCTTTAGCGTTGTTGTCATGCGGGCTAAGAGCGCGCAGTGCGCAAGCAAAACTTCAAATGAAAAATGGCCGAAATGCTGCAAAATCTCAATGGAGTCAGTTGGCAAAACATAAAGCTGAGTTGCTAATAAATCATTTCAAACGTCCTTAGCGACAGTAATGTGTCAGAGAAATCATCAAAATGAGTTTGCGCAAAACCAACTCAATTATTTAAATCAAAAATAACTTTTTTGTTGTTTCTTTCTGATTGCTGAATTAAAATAATAAAATCAATATTTTGTTGTATGGCAATCATTCAGAGAGCAAATTGAGAATGTGTTTATTAGACTGCAAAAGCAAAATGTCGGCTGCCTTTATTGTATTTCCATGTTTTTTACGTACTCAGCTGCTTTATCAGTTTGTTTACATCATTCATTCCTTTTTTGCATATTCCTAAGGTCAAAGTGCCATGTGATTTATGTCACTCTGATAATTTTCAGTTTATTTGTTTACTTTTTGAGAATATTCATCCCATTGTTTTACACACACCAAGCCACCAAACACACACACACACACACACACAGACTGGTGGATGCTGCTGGTCTCAGATTCTGGTGTAGTCAGCATCCAGCTGCTGTTTCATTTCTTGCCTTTTTTCGTTGTTGTTAGTCAGGTTAGGCCAGGGGACTAATGATGACAAATGTAGAAAAAGTAAAAATAGCAGACGAGCAGGCCAGGTGGCTCGTTGGCTCGTGAAGGCCTATGCCATTGCGTTCAAAAGTCAGGCAGTAGAGAATAGTCGCATATGTTGCGGCAGCTTCCACGCTGGACATCGTAGGAGCGTCTGGAGCGTTTGGTCTGCTCATTGTGTCTGCATGCAAATGACTTTATTTGAATTTTAAATGTGTAAATTGCGCTCGTGTTGCTTGATTTCTACGGTTCGCTTTCTCGGTTTACGACCTGGCCGTTTGTCACTGATAACGGTGGCAAGTGAAGGACAACGGCCAAATGAAAGTTGCAGCCGCATGGCAATGGAACAATGGCCGCAATGACAACAATGTTGCCAACAATGGCCTGAACACCTGCCTGCCTCGACTGCCTCCTCCTACTTCCCCATCTCCTTCTCCTCCTCCATATCATGCTTCAGTTGCCAGCGTCACCTTCTCCAACTCCATCAGTTCTTGTGCTTATGGTTGTGCTTGGGCCGTGCCAAGGAGATATAATCATTTCCGTTGCCGGCCCACGTACGTCTTTTATCTCTTTCAAATTTTCGTTATTGTTATGCGTTTTAAAAGGTTTCCTTGATAAAGGAGCTGCAACACACACCAAAAGGTGGGGAAGGTGATGGAGCAAGCGCAAAAAAAATTAAAAGATGTTGACTCACCTGGTAATTTCCGGCGCCTGCCTTTTCTTTTGCCGCCACACAATGCGTATACGTAATGCGCGTATACGTAATGCGTGTAATTTGCTATGGCTTCAACTTCAACCCAACTCCGCACAGAGCACAAAACTCCGCTGAGCACGTTAGTTGTGAACGCCTCCATCTGCTCTTGACAGCTTTTTAATTAATTTCAAATGTGTTTCGAACACCATCAACACAAATATTCCAACTACTCTGCAGCATGGAATTTTCTTCTAGTCAAGTTCACATGGAGTTTTAAACACGAGAAAAATAAAGTTTGAAAAATCGAATCACATAGCGAGTAGCAATTATCATAGAGAACGTTATCTGCAACCGTTTCCTTGATGTGTATAATTTAATAGCAATCTATTAGTGTTTGTATTCGCTTGCATAAATCCTTTAATAATTACCTTGATAAATCTGAATAATTTGCGCAAGTTTTGAAGTTTCCATTGTGTTGCATATTGAAGTTGCTTTGGCAAAACTTTTGACAATTCCAATATTTAGCCGAACGGAAGTTCGCCTTGTCTTTCATTTCGCGCTCTATCTCCATCTGCAGAAACTTTTTGCCAACTATTATCGAAATCGCTTGAGCAAAGCGCCAATAAAGCGAATAACTTGTAGCTTTTGCCCAACGCCCTCCACTTTTGCTTAACGGCACTTGCACGGAGGACATGCTAAAGAATTACGGCGGAGTCACAGAATTTATGATCCATCGAGAGAGGGTGCAAGCCACAAGCTCGCAGGACCCAAGTACGGATGCGGAAAACCGCTCAGGCGCTGAAATCGTGTGCGTGTAAACATATTGGCTGCCTTCGGAGAATATTTACGGTCTTCGGCCCGTACGGGCTTGTGTGTCATTGATGTACGGCTGCCGTATGCAAAAGGTAACTGTAGGCAATTCCACTCCACTCCACTGCCCCCGAGTTCAGCTCCACCTTGTGCCAAATGTCGTGTGGCAGACATGAAAAATGGCAAATTAACTGAAATTAATGGCAGGCCATGTGCGAATTTATTAAAATTGATACCCGCAGCCAGAATCGTCAGCTTTCTAACTTCATTTAGGGGGGATTTATGCGGCGACCTAATCAAATAACCAACCTGACAACGCGTGTGCTTGTTTCTTCTTTCTCTCCGACTCCCGCTGGCAGTGTCCTCTGTGTTTCTTTTGGCTAAAATCCCAATAGCAACTTGTGTATCAATCAAAAGTCAAATCGATAAGACTTAAGTCTTACACTGTGAGTGCTGATTGAGTGACCTGCTCGCCGTCGTCGCGCGTTCTCGCCTTAGAAATTTACCCAGCCCGTAAATCATGCAGCTTATGTTATCAATATGAGCATTAAGTTCCGCCACGCAGTCATTCATTCATTCATTCACCCATTCACGCATTCAATACGAGTTTTTCCATTGATCGGAGTGTTGAAGTTCACTTGCCTTCAGCGCTGTGCATTTGCCGCATTTTATTTATTTATGGCTTCAATTTGATTGTAAGTAATTAAGCCGAGTTTGTCTGGATTATCGACGTACACAGAAATTGGTGAAAAGCGTGTCAAAATGCCGGCCTGGTGGACTGGCATCTTGGGCTGATATATATTTGGCTAGAATATATATTTGTAAATTTACTCCGAGCAGGTCGTACTAAAGATGTAATGAAATTGATATAACTGCATAAATACCAATTAAAAAAGTATTATTAAAAATGCGGAAACTAATTGCAAATGAAAGTATTGGCAATTATTGAAATGGCTTCGTTTTCGTTGTCTACGAACGTTGGCAATACAAGTTTAGTCTAAGCTGCTTATATGTAGAAAGAAGAATGGCATTAATTAGTGCACAATTTCCCAATGCTGTCTCATTAAAAAAATATGATAAAAACGTTGCAATGCTGCTGAAAATACAAGGAGAGTGAGAGAATAGAATAGCTAAACAGAATACAATTGTTTTCGATTTTTATTTGATTTTTGAAATTTCGTTTTGCTTCCAACTGAGTAAATGCAAATGATTGAACTTAAGTAATAAATTTATTGCACAGTCAAGCGCATAAAGATACTTATGCAGTTAGCTGCTTTTTAGTGCCCTTCAGAGACGAACCTCTTGATGTCAGATTTATGGACTTGACCTCCAATTGCCGCGTGGACGTTCCCCTTCGAAGCGATATCAGACTGGATGTGGTGGAAGAACCCTTAATAAGCCCGGGTGCCATACACTGAAAGATTGACTGCTTGCGCCGTTGTGTCTCGATCGCCTTCGACATGCGATATTCGTCCCAGTCACTGGAAATTTGCTGCATTATCTCCACATTGAAGACCGTAAACTGTTGCCCCGATAGCTCCTCATACTGTCGCACAAGTTCGTTGAGTTTTGCCTCAACCTCCGGCAATTTGTTCTGAATGTAATTGCGCTCTTTCTCCTCGCGCAGTAATTGCCCGCCACGATTGCGATATCGAGTCGGTTCGCCGGCCAGCTCATCCAGTTCTCCCATGCGAGTCCAGAGCTCGACGCGTTTGGCGTACGTCTGAAATATCTCCGAGTTCTTTTCATAGAAGCACTGCAGATCAACGACCTTCTGCTCCAGCAGCTCCAATAGCTCCACAGACGGACAGTCTTGTTTGCAGTGCGTCAGGACGGGATGCTGCAGCGTCATTTTGTACCAAATAAGTAGTTCCGACCACACATGCTCGACGAGAATCGCAAGATTGTCGTGACGAAGCGCCTCGCAACGCTGCAACTCCTCGCTGAGCACTTCGTAGTGCGGTTGTGTGTACTCCTCGGCATCGCAGAGCTTATCGATCTCCAGCTTATCGATCAGTCCAACTTCGCCCAGACTCTTGGAGATCTTTCGGATCTTGGCACGCATTCTGTCCAGTGACTTCTGCCATTCGATCAGTCGCTCCTTGGCGCTGGCTTCGTCACGCCGACGCTGCAACTCTTCGGTCAAGTGAACCATCAATTCGTGTAGCTTGTGTTGGTCCTGTGTCACCGTCTTGATGTTGGTATTGCTGTTGTTGTTGCCGTTGTTCAGCTGATCGGCCAACCTCTTGGACTTCTTGAGCAGAGAACGGATGTCGTATTCGAATTCGCGTTGTTTCAGTGACCAAAGCTTGCACAAAGTATCGACACTCATGATGCTTTCTTGTTTTTATAAATATTATTATTATTGTTTGTTATCGTGATGTAAATGTATATTGTGTTTAGTTTTGTAGAAAATTGAAACTATTATCACTGTAGGTGAATGTTTCTTCGTGAGATGGTTTCAGATTTGAATGTGTGTCTGTGTGTACAAATTTATCAACGCCAACTCTCTATGAAGTTCACTGCGACGATTGCTTGAGCTTCTCAAATTCCCAACGTTTAATCGAATGCTTCGAGAGCGAGGGCTGAGATATTTTAAATATGAATGCAATTTAATTTCAATAAAATATTTGTATTGCATTTCATAAATTTAAAACGTGAACGTGTTTGCATATTTAAATAGCATCACAGCATGCTGCCACACAGGATTTATTTGCGCAACGCGTTAGAAAAAAACCTTGAGGTGTCAAATAACTTCGGGCTGACAAATGGCGAAAACAATGCGCAAAATAAAATCCAGGTGATAATTTGCAGCAGCTCCCAAAAAAATTGCCATTTTATTAAAAATGTGAACCTTTTTGTGAAAAAATAATCAAAAGTTGAGAGCATATAAAATGCACACACACACACACACACACTCACACTCACACACAGCTTGGAACATTCACAACAAATTATTCAATTGAATTGAAGCAACCGCTGCAGTTGGCAGCCGAGTGGATTCCCATTCATTGAAGCTGACGCTACGTTTTTTCGCCAGCAACTGCGGTCTGCCGCTAACCCGCTAGTAGTGATGTCTATGATGGACGCACATCATGCACCCCATCGCCCACGAAGGTCCTAGGGCTTGCGGCAGTGATTTAAATGCACTTCAACTTCAAGAAGAACAATCGACAGAAACGAAAAAAGGATAAAATAAAAACAAGAACTCAACTAGCCGTAGTCCGCGGAAAAAATCAATTGGGTCGAAAACCACGAGCGTAATTAATGTTTAATAAAGCCACGCTGAGTCCTTTTATCAGTCGCTGAGGCGACGGTGCCAGAGAGCGCAGAAGTCTAGTTAAAAAGCTTGTGTGTGTGGTTACAAAAAATTCCGCTGCAAATTGAATAATGCGTCGCTTGGAAAATGCTCTTTTGTGAAAAGTACTTTTAATGCCACAAAATAAAAAGTGTAGATACCGCAAGCGAATATAATGGAAGTGCAGATAAAAACATTTATAGATACAGAGATGCAGATATATGAATACATTTACAGATACCATTCACCAAATACGACTTTCATTCATGACATCTGATATTGAAATTAAAATTGGTGTATTAAAAATGCATCACATTTTTTTGAGTTTCTACCAAATTCATAAATCATAGACAAACTACTTCTAATGCTTGGAGAATGATGATAACAAATAAAAAAAAAAGAATACTTTCTTTTGCATACTCAATTAATTAAACAAAACTTATTTGAAGATATTCAAATGGTAGGTTGAAGCAATTATAATAAACTCATGATATGTAGAAGTATGCCATGAATACAACTTATGTAAACTAAGTTTAATAAGCTTCAACTAAAGCTGGCTATTTAGAAATGCAGACCGCAATTGTTGCACTTTACAATTTGCTTTTGCCCCATGTTTTTTATGGTTTCTAATTAAGTGTTTAGCTTTTAAAAAGCGTCGCACACACGTTGTTGAACTGAACTGAGCGACGCTCAACATCCGTAGCTGTTGTTGTTGTTGTCGTTGCTGTTGAGACTTTCCGCCGTTTAGCACTGTTTGAATTTCCGCAGAGAAATGAACTGCTTTCCATGCAAATCGCACCATATTCAATAATTGTAGCACGAGAAAAGGAGCAAAATGTAAGCAGAAGAAAAGCCCGCCACAGTATTGTTATTATCATTTTCATTTTGCGCTTCCGTTGCCAACACCTCGTGATGGTCGTGATGTTATTGTTGCTCTTGTGGTACAAATTTCTCTGTGGGGTCGCACATGTTTCACATCCGTCGACGCAATTTACTTGACTGGCGAAGGAAAGTAGGCAACAGTTTTTTCTTTCTTTTATATTTTTTGGCTTGCTCGTTTGAAAGCAAATTGCGCACATTTAAATGCAAAAATCGTCGACAGTTGCGCTTATAAATGTAAGCGTCTAGGTGTTCATGATTGCGATGCCACGCCCACAGGTTTTCTTTGGGTTATTTACTGGCTGTCTCCGTCTCCGGAGCTACACACTACTATGGATTTTTTTGCTGGATTTATTTGCCCAAGATTTATGTCACATGCAAGCAGGCGACGCACAGACCACGCACAGCTCTCGCAAGTGTGAGGACGAGTGTGTGTTATGAATATGTATGTGTTCATTATGCTGGATTATTGTTATATCAGCGGAAATGGAGCAGAACTTTGACTGCATTTGAATATTCGCACTTTGTTAAGCTCTGCGTAGCATCAGACATTTGCACTCTGAAGTGCCTCTTGCTCTTTGTGCAGGAAGTTCTGTGTCTCATAATCTGTGAGTCCAAATAAAGTCTTAGACAGATTTTGGTTATAATATTTGTATGCGTGTAATTTATGTATAGAGCGTTGCTTGCGTGCTGTTTTAAATGCGATAACAATTTCGTTGTTTCGGTTGAAAACTGTTAAAATGCGTCGCTAATAAATTTGCCGCATTATCAGATAAGAGCGACAGATGCATAAATTTAAATTGTTTGCGTATGCTGCAAGCGTCAAGTACTCGACAAGTTTGGCAAATTGTAAATTCACCATTTTCTGCGATCATTGATGCGGGACGTTGGTTGCGAAGGGGATAGAAAGGGAGATTGGTTGGATTGGTTGGACGAGGCTGGTTCATTTGGCAGCTTAGTGCAGTTTTTGCATTTCCGCTTTGTACACGCTTTGGGCCGTTGTTTTAATCTGTTCTTCTGGCCAACACGACATTGCCATAGCAGTTACGGCAATCGCAACAGCAACGGCAACATCATTGGCAACAGCGACGGCAACGACAACAATTAAGCCGTGCGTACAAATTCCCTTGCAAATTTCTCATTCATCGCCACACGGGGCCAATGGAACCGCAAAAGCGAACGCCAAATACCCAATGCCCAATGCCCAATGCCAAATGCAGTCAGCCAGGCAGTTAGGCGGCCAGCGAACAATTCCAATTGCAGTTGCATTTCCATTTCGCTGCTGTTACTTGGCATAATGAAAGCGACTCACGGGTGGCATTCATTCACAATGTTTTTAACCCTTGCCCACTTGCCAACATGTCCAGGAACAACCACAAGGCTGAAGCGGAACTGTGATGATGATGCGATGACGATACGATGACGATGATAACAATACAACGATTGTTGGAGTGATTAACTGCATCGCAGTGGCGCATTTTGGTTTGTAGCTTTTAATTCTAAACATCAAAGCGCTAATTTGTGAACTTCAAAACAGCAGAAACAAATAGCGAATGAATGAATAAGAGTTGCGTTTCACCTTCTATCTTATTGCTTGGCGTTTTCAGAGTCAGAGCGAAGTGCTTTCTGCCCTGTGGCATTTAAACTGCTCATTTTCCAATTGCCTGAGCAGCATGCAGTATCGAAATCAAATTACACGCAGCATGAAATCCAATGAAAGGTACACTGCGTTTCACTTGAATAGCACACTTTTATATGCAATTTCAAATCTTGAAACCTCTTAACCAAAAAGAAAACTCGCTGATGTTTAATTTTCTATTTATAGTGTAATTAATTTTAAATATAAGAAAAGTAACAAAACTTTAATTAAATAAACAATTAATAAATGTTTACCAAAAAACTTAAAAAACTCCATAACAATTTTGTTTCACATGAATAGCACATTTTTTTTAAAGTATATTTAACGAACTTAATTATTAGGAAATGTGTTTTTATTCAATATTGAGTATTAATATATACATATTTGTTAATTTAATAATGGGTTGAGCCCCCCTTATTCAATATCACCTCGTAGATCCTGTTGGGCAACTACGAGCTTCCACTCGTTGCACCATGGCATATTGACGCGGCTAAAGGTTTCAAACGTTTAAGATGTTTAGCTTTCGAAATAACTCGCAAAACAGTAGTTTTGCTCGCGTCAACACCTGCTTTTGCTCTTATCTTGCTCAGAGAGTCATGAGAATTTGAGTCTTCCCGCAGAATCGCACGCTTATCTGTGTCGCTAAGAACACTACTTTTGCTACCTTTCATATTTTTTCCATAGTTTTGTTTGTTCTTGATGAAATTGTATACGACTTTTCTGCTTCTTCCAATTTTTTTCGCTATATTAGCTACAGAAAGGTCACAATCAATATAACTTTGTATTTCGATCTGTTCTGTGTGACTTAGTGACGTTCCGCAACCCATAATTGCAGAAAATGATTAAATTAGCTTCATAATTCACAAATTAATCAAAAAACCTTTATGATTCAATATCTTCGGATGCTGAAATGACACTAAATCTAAAATGTGCTATTCAAGTGAAACAAAAAAAGTGACAGTTATTGAAGCAAGTTGAAAAGAAAATTACGGTAAATTTCAACGGTACATTTCCAGACTTCCAATTTTTGTTGGAAAAGAGAGAAGATAAGGAGACGAATAAAAACCAGCAACAATCATTGCATCCAATAAAATGTTTATCTGTCTCTCTCTCTCTCTCTCTCTCTCTCTCTCTCTCTCTCTCTCTCTCTCTCTCTCTCTCTCTCTCTCTCTCTCTCTCTCTCTCTGTCTGTCTGCCTGACTGCATCGATTGACAGCCAAAGTTCAGAATCTGTCAGTGAAATGTAAGCAAATAACCAGGCCAACGAGAACAACTTGAGTGCTCCTCACACACACACACACATAGCCAGATACACATTTAATCAGCAAAACGAAGCAGAAGTTAATGAAGGTAGTCAGGCTGGGTACAAAGATGAATCCAGAACGTGTGTAATGTCAGCACTTTGTCTACGCATTCGGCTGTAAAAGTTTTGCAGGTGTCTGCTGCAAGGCAATCGCAAATTAATATGCCAGCAGATACACTTAAAACACGATTCTCGCATCTACTACTACACGCATATATATTTTCGTATGTACGCATCTCTGGAGCGCTTTTTCATAAACATAAACCGGGTCGACAGCCCATTTCATTACTTGAGCACAAGCCCGAATTCCACCAGCTGGGAGATGAGTCATGCTTGTTACTCTAGACGTTAATTTCATTAAAGACTCAGTCAATTGACCTAGTGCAAAGCAATAACTAACGAACGCATCACACACCATGCAGCTGCATATTGGATAATAATCAAATTAAAACTCCATACATCCTTTAGGTCGCAAAAAATAGTATGCATACACAAAAGTATGCTAAACATATTTACCATAATACTTTTTTGTTAGCAAATGCTAACGAGCTTGTTTGGCGTTTGCAATATACGTTAAACATAAAACAAACAGCAAGCAACGTCAAAATTTAATTGGTTAATTACAGCGGCATTCAAAAACAAATTTAGCGTAAAATGAAAATGAAAACTTTTGAACAATGCACACAACATATTGTATATCAAATGGTATGACAACACACTCAGCAGTTTATTTTTCCTTGGGCCTGGTGGAAAAAGTTTTCGAAATTAAAATAAAATAAATGCGCTATTACCAATAAATGTAGAACAAGTGGTGTGTTATTGAACATATGAAAAGTTTTGCCGATGACATTGCCAACTATAGCAAGCTGTACCATTAACAAAATAATAAAAACTAGTTTTTCAAATCTATGTATGCTAAATATTCGATAGAAGCAAGCAGGAACAAGAGTCTGTTATATATATATATATAATATATATTAGTTTTATTTTCAAATATATTTGCTTGAAACGATAGCATCTTAGTAGTAGTTTGAATCAAATCTATAGTCATCTTATTTATTGCAATGGTTGTCTATTTGCCAACAGTAGCTTGGGGCCAAGAACAGACAGCAGTTCGTAAATAAGGAGTAAAAAGTAGCGTAAGCAAAGCAACAGAAAGTACCAACAACTGAACGATAAAACTGCTTGAAAAGCAAGCAACGCAGCAGGCAAGAGGCAAGACAAACTCTGGGCACCCACATACTATTTGTTAGTAGAAAAACTAACACGCAGTATGGCAACAACAGCAGCAACAACAACAATAACAGCAACAATAATAATAGCAACAAGAAACACAATTGTCTGTCGGTTGGTCCGTCGTGTCTGTTATATAAAAAGCAAAATAATTGGCGTGTCAGACATTTTGTTACGCCCAATTTAAGTGCTTCCGCCTTTGCATGGCAGTCAGTTTTGCTCTGATGCTCCACGGCTCTACGACTCTGTGTGGCAGGGCACGCAGCGTCAGACAAGTGGCAAGTGCACTCACAAGACAAGCAAAGGGGCGTCCAGATCGAGGGTCGAAAGTCACACCAATCGTGCGCTCAACCCACGATACTCCAGACTTCAAGCTAAGAGAAATTGGGTAAGCTGCAGAAAAAATGTAAATGTTTTTCTGCTTTGTAGAATGCAATTTCATATAATTACTCGGATTTATTAAATTACTTTGCTGAATTGCTACTATTTACCTGCCACATAAAATGCAAAAATTTATTTGTTAATAAACTGATATTTTTCCCCCACAAACAGGATTTGCTTAGATAGTAAATTTATTGAATTGCCAATGCTATGCATTTTTTATATTCCATATTTGCAATAATGCTGCATCATTAATAAATTTTTCGTAATTACCAGCGGTGGCAAGTCATTCATTCAAACTGTCTTTCGAATTAATCAAGTGCATTCAGACGGCATATTGACATTGTCGCCATTTATATATTATTATTAATATTTTTTCCCTCCATTTGTGCACACTAAATTAAAATGCATCCGCCCGTTTGTGTCTTTGATTGTGCAATAATTAATTTCAATAAGAAAATTTGCATTAATTAAATATACCAAAATGGCAATGTCAGCATTTAAATGTAAATAATTAAATGAAATATTATTCAATTGCCGCGGGCCAATAAATGCAATTAAGATCGATTAAGAGATGACAATAAAAAAATGGAAAACAAAATATAGTCGTATCAATAATACCAGTCGGATGTCCGTGTAGCACTTTACGTGATTTTAATAGTTAATGTAATAATTGAATTTTAATGAATTATTTTATGGGATAGTGTATAGATGTTCATCAAATAGCAAATTAGTTAAATTTAAAATGTGGTTCTGAAATATAAACAACATATACTCTTTAAAAATGTAAAAAATTACTATGTATATCAACCCCAGTTTATTGTAGCTAAATACAAATAAGGTTATCGCACGATTTGTAATAATAGACGCAAAATATTTCTTAAATAATATTCAAGCTTTTCTCTGGAAAATAATATACATTTCTGAACAATTTCCTCGTTTTACGATAACTGAAAAGTTAAATGCCAGCACAGTCATCGGTGTTTGGAAAACAAACCGTTTGCGAGTTTGCATGCGATGCAAACATTTTGCCGTCAATCCATGTAATTACCAATATGTACACGAACCTGTACATATATAAATGTGGTTAGAAAGCTGCGTACTTCCGCTTAAAACCTTTGACTTCCGCTTTACAGTGCAGTTCACATATATGCAACAAGCCAAAGAAGCAATTTTAATCGTGTTTCACTTGTTTTTTTCCATTTCATTGCATGCGACACGCACATATAACATATAGTAAATATTTTCCATCCGATACTGATGTTTTATATTGGAAAGTAAAAATGGAAAAGCGTGAGATGATGTTGATATTTGTTTGCGAGCTGCGCTGGAAAGTATTGAAAATGTCGCCGTTTGGGGAACTGCGATGCGTTTGCGTATTATCGTCTGTAAATTATGGCGACAAAAAGCAATCAATTTTTAATTTGCGTTTAATTAAAAATGTAGCAGACGAGGCGCAATTTAAATTGGGAACTGGCCCAAGAGGCCGCCACCAATGTCAATAATGTATTTGGATGCGATCCTGATGCTGATGGTGATGGTGATGCTGATGCCGATGTCAATGGCGCTAGCGATATCAAAAGTTAGCAAACCCGAAGCGACACTTAAATGACAGCAACCAAAATCTGGTTTTGTTGCAATCAATCATGTCCCTGGCGGGTGCCGCCTCTGCCAGTTGCCAGCAGCACACACTCACAGTCAGCCGTACGGTGCAGCGTCGTCAGCGGTAATTGGAAATAGGTGGCGTTGCGATTGCGTGGTCAGCGTATGCCATCTGACACATGGATGTGCCACATATGGCTGCAGCTGCTGCTGCTGCTGTACAGATGAAGCCACCGACCACCGGCCACCAGCATTGTGGTTGCCACTCAAAAAGTTTCGCATGACACTCACTCACTAACTCACTCACTCACTTTGATGGGTTTATTAGCGAGCAAAGTGGCGTATGCGTGATATGCGCATAATAAGTCTACGCATAAATTTGATAAACAATCAGCAAACATGCTGCTGGCAAAATTAAGTGGTTGCCAAATGTTGCTCAATCGAAACGCGCAAAAGTCAAAAGGATGACTACAAATACAAATGCACCTGTTGCCACGGAAATTAACTGAACTGCGTCTCCGAAATTCGACAATCCAGTCGTAGTGGAAGCTACAGTCACAGACGTAGCAGCTCGTTGTACAAATTATGAGCCATAAATTATATAAAGTGGCCCGAACTGAGACCATTGAGAAATTCCATTAACGTTAATGCAAATGTGCCTGTCGCCCAGTCCCGTCGTCTGTCGTTTAAAAATGTCACAAACATGAAATTTAATAATTCTAATTTGTTAAATTTATGAAGTTTATTACTTGTTTAATAGACATAAATGCTATGGTGCCAATGCCATCCCGTCGCGTCGGCTGCCGCATTGTTTCGAATCCATCGCACCACAAACAGAAACAACAGCAACACCAACACCAACGCGGACACCAGCAACGAAAGGAAAGCCCAATCAAGCCACAGCAGAGCAAACGCTAAGCATATATTTACAACAGCAGGCGGCAAAATACATGTATCCATGCCTGGGATAAGTCTGTGTTCTTTTAAATACCACGACATTAAAATACGCTAACTCCAAGAGTTGTCGTGAATTTCAGTGCATTTCAATCTTAAAATAAAATAAATGAAATTACTGCTATGACCAGTATTTCATCTGTCTTTTGTACTAGCGAATCTAATTTGATATATACTTTTGTTACTCTTACAATTTTAGCGTATCTTGTATTCGCCCTTTTGCTTTTGACCAACATTTTTTCGCTCATATTTTTTTGCGTTGTTTAGGTCGCATTTCATGATGTTTTTCGCTGTGGGAACTTTGGTGTTGCTTTTGCCTTTGAGTTGCTGTTGTTTTTGTTTTTGTTTTTGTTTTCTCTTTTTATTATTTTTATATTTTTGCTTTTGTTTTGTAACGCGACGTCATGTCGCACTTGGAGCTTAGGCAAGTCTTCGCCGCTGTGGGCTACGTGCGGAAATGTCTCTAAATTGTGTGTAAAAATTTTTGGCTTTTCGTTATTTGTTTTCTCTCTCTCTCTCTCTCTCTCTCTCTCTTAGTCCCTGCTGCCTGTCTGTGCCGCTTTGTGCCCTTCTGACACCATATGGCCCCAGCAGATAAGGCTAAGTAATTGATGGACATTGTGAAGTTAAATGCAAACCAAAATGCTTAAGCTAGATCTATCTATTAACTTGAAGGGATGGAGGTCGACATTAAATAAACGTGAACTGAAGTAGAGACTATCACTTAAAGTGCGACTCCATTCAAAACCAGCAGAAACTCACATAGCAACCACAAATGACTCGCAGTAGTTAGTTGAAGCTACAGCTGAGACAGCTGAGGCTTCTATTCTCTGGCTTGGCATCGGAATCAGTGTTTAACTATGAAATTGAGACATGTTTCTTGACTACATTTTGCAGTTTACTCAGATGGTACAGTTTTCTAGCAGAGGAGGAGACCAGGAAACCAGCACTGAAATCCATGTACCGTAACGAGCTGCACTTTGTTTGCCTAAAACTTATCAAGGCCATTGCATGTGGATGCCCAGAAGCGGGCAGCCAGAGCAAACAAGCGGCTAAATGCTTCGAGCTGCATTGATCTAGTCCCTAGTCCCCTCCCCATCCACTGGGGCAGCAATGTGTATCTGCACATATGTGTGGAGCACTCGTATAGTCAATTGTCGATTTTCTGTGGATATTGTGCACTCTGCTCTGTGTGTTGTATGTAGCCTTTTTATCTCGCATATCTCGATGCGAAGGGGTTTGCTGGTCATTTTCACTTGATTGGGCAATTTCCAGCTGAACATTGTCTAAGCGACCACAAGCTGATGGCTAAATTAACTGGCACACATCGCATTTTCCATTTGCCTCTGACCATGTATGCCCAAATGGTCATAAGAAATCACAGAAAAATAACATAAACGCCAAAGGCCCCCGATAGGGGCAGCAAAAGAAAACTTCAATAAAAGCAGAAAATCTACTTGAATTCAATAACAATTTGCCAGTTAAGTTAATGTCCAATTGAATTAATAAAACATTTAATATTGTCTGCAATGGCGAAACATTCATATATTTAATGTCAGACAGCAGTCGCTTAAGCCACAAAAGTTTTTGCTACAAAACCATAAATTCCAACTGAATTTTGTAAGTGTGCATAGTAAATGTGTATAAGCAGGAGCAGAAGTAGGACTTTGGTCAGAAGGCCCAACTAAAAGCTGTCAACAAGGGCGAAATACAATAAATATGCGCTGCTTATGATTAATGATTTACGCACAAAAGCAAAACCCCTAAGAGTAACAGGCATCGAGCGAGTAAAAGAACTAGAGAGAGAGAAAGAGAGAGCGCGCCTAAAAGCAGGCAACGTTGAACGTCAACAGCCAGAGGCTATGGGGCTGCGGCTTTCAGTTTGTTTGGCTTTACAGGCAGCGTAGCGTGTATTAAGGGAATTAAAATGTTATTATATAAAATAAGAATGAGGACCCCTGGAACAGGCTCAGCTGAAGGAGGGTGTCAAGTGCTGTTCGCTGCTCGGGCTAGGGCCAGCCACTGATCCCGGATAACGACGCGATAATCACACCCAGCACCACCAACAGCACCTACCATATGACAGACGGCCAAACGGTCAGACGGACAAACGAACGGAATAACAGACAGGTGACTTGTGCATAATTCTCAATTTTCACTTCTCTTGTTCTCCTGTGCAGAACTTAATTTTACGCTCCTGCATTCGCCAACCAAAATAAGCTAGGGTCAGAGCAGAGCCGAGGGGAGAGAGATTACAACGACGACAATGACGACGACGGCGGTGGATCGTAGAGGAATGAAGTGCAAATGGATTTTAGAAAATTGACGTGCTGAGAATGAAAGCCACCCAAGCTGCCTCAATTTTAATAACTTCCCTCTGTTTATTCAATTTCCAAATGAAATTAAAGCGCACAAATTTAAAGTTACAAAAATGTGTTGCAAGCTACAAGTTAAATTTAAAGCCACAAGTTGACAAGTAGGATTTTAAATTGTGTATTTGCAAAGTGAAAATGAAATAATTATCAGCATCTGTTTCATTTAGTTGTAGAGCTTTCAGCAACTGTAAGCAAAGCAGAAAGTTAGAAATACACTGGAAATAATTATCTTCAATATTACGTAATACCTTTGCTTTTATTTAATCATAGCCCGAAAAAATGTGAATAGTTGATATGAAAACTTGAGCATCTGCCGAAGTAGATATTAGAATTAAATGAATAACGAAATATTACGTATACGCACCGCCATGTAAGTGGCCATAGAGACGGGTGTAAACTTGTAAGTGTGCAGCACACGAGACTCGCAGGTGCGCATGATAAAGAAGAGCAACATTCGTCGATAGCTGCGATCGCCCTCATACCAATTATTGTAGAAAGCCGCCGGCATCAATTTATCGCTCTAGGAAGAAATAAATTTGTTGAATGTTAAATTAGATTTTATAGTAAAATGTCAGATTGACTTACTCCCGAGGTGAATTGTGTGCCGTTATAGCACATGAAAACAGAAAAGATCAGAAAGGTTATGAGACCCACAGAGTACTTAAAGGCAGCAGCCAAATCGATCATGACCATGGCGAAGGCCATCAGACAAATGGCAATCGTCGATGTTGAAAAGTTGCTCAAAAACATAAAATTTAAGATACGATTAATTTCACTCTCAATATGCAGCAGACGACAGTGACAAACAATCAATGCTCTAAGCTGCTCATTGGCCCCAGGATGGCGAGCATTCAAAGCACGCAATCCATTGGCCAAGGCGTCAAAGTGCAGCCGCATTTGTGTGGTGAAAAAGCACAACAAATACTGACCGCTCATAATGACAGCCACGCCCGACAAGGATGACAGAAACTGGCAAAAATATGAGGCAACAAAGCTTAGAATTGAACTCTGTGACAAGCACAACTGCCAAGGATACCAGGTATCGCTCTGCGCCTTGTATTGCACTTGATGCGATGCTGAGAGCAGCTCATAGACCAATTCCACAATCGGCAGCGAATTGTAGTAGACATAGGCGAACAAGAAGAAGGCCGTTGAATACTTCATCAAGCGCGATGACTGCTCGTAGTAGTAATTGAGGCGATATAGACGCTTCTGATGCTTTGGATAAAGTTGTTGCAGTTCACCCAGCACGGCCTCGATTTCGTTGCGATAATAGAGCAATATCCACATATTGCTGGCTCCAACCAATGTGAGACCCATCACACTGCAAGTCTCCGATATTTGTGCTATGAATGCGGACAGCTCCTCTTGACTATCTGACAGAATTAGATCGATTACCAAGCCAAGATTCTGATAGAATAAGTTGACAGCACCCAAGAGAAACCACAATTTCTGGATGAATGTCTGTTGAACAGTTGCTGATTTGCTGCCTCTCCACTCGTAGCAGCGTATCATGGCCAGACGACAGCCCAAATCCGGATAATACATAAAATCCTTCAGCTGCATGATGACGCACTCAAATGAAACTTGAAATTGTTGAAATTTTCTCGGTGGCCGGTGCATTTATAGCAACTTTGCCGCCAATCGAGGTGCTCATTTAATAATCTTTTTTGACTTGTGCAAATTACGAAAATTGCACAATATTTAATGAGCTCCTGGGAAAGTGCAACTGAAGCATTTGATCGATAATATCTAAATTAGATTAACTACTTCAAGTAACCAGATAACTTTGTGTAGTGAAAGAATGCGAAACTAGTTTACTTGGTTTTTGAAGACGTCCGCAAAAGAACTTAAATATTAATATAAAAAGCCAAACCAAGGAGCTTTTAAATATTTAATACATCTATTTGGCTGACTGATATTTGGTAACTGTTCAAGAGTTGTGTTTCTCATGAAAAATGGTAAAAGTTTGGAGAGCAGCGAGAGCAGATTTATTATCGTTGCGTTTTAGCAGAGGATTCTTGCCAAAATAGAAATGTTGCAATAAACCAACAGCAATCCATTGAAATCAAGGAAACTGTTATGCAGATTAAAGAACTGGAGTTTTAAAATAATTAATAACATAACAATTTAACTGAATTTAAAGATATAAGTATTTAATGCCGATTTAAAGCCAAAAAATGTGGGATTTGTTTGATAAATCGCCTAGGAAACTTATTGTAGTCTTATTTTTGGGGCAATAAATAAAATGTTGGATTTAAGTCTGACTAGTCATGATACCAAACATCATTTAATACCCATCTGTAGTATTTGCTTTCAAGTATTTACTTTATGTGCTTATGAATTTAATAAGGTGTATTGGAGGTAGACGGATACATATGGATTTTTTGTTTTTTATTTAATTTTATTTTATTTGTATTGAGTGCATTGAGAAGCTGATGACAAGGAAATAACGAATCGCGTCTCGGTTTTGTTTATTTCTTTTATATTTGTGTCAACCTCATAATGTGATGCCTCTAAGCCGGGCTATCAGTCTTTTATATTTGGCTCGCTGCTGTTGCCAATGGCGATGTCTGCCATCTTTGTGCGTCTATTTGCTTGCAAGCAAGCGCGCTTCGCGGGTGTGTGTGTGTATGTGTGTGTGTGCGTGGGGTTTGTCTATGTGTGTACACTCCATTTCCGCCGGAAGCCTTGCGACAAGCATACAGATTCGTCGCGCACTCGTGTATGTATTGTACTTACCGCTTGCCGCCTTGTTTATTTCTTTGTTTATGGCCATTCTTGTTTTTATGGCCGACTCTCGCCCTCACCATCGCTTTTCTGATTGTCGCTTTTATATTTATGTGGTTTATACGCTCGCGCGCCTCATATGGTAAGTCTGAGTCGGAATCGGGGTATATGGCTTCTATGTGTATGAATTTCCCGGGGCTTGGCTGTGGCCCTTTTGCTTTATGGTCTGCTTATGGTGCTTTATTTATCCTTGTGAATTCGTTAGCGTCTGTTTTTTTTTCTTGCTACTTCGCTTCGTTTCGGCATCACCTTTTGTCAGTCATTTGTTGTGGTAATTAAACTTTGATTGCTTTCAAATTGTTTTTATTGATTGGCAGATTTTGCTTCAGTATCAACAGCAGCATGACACGACGAATCCGCCCTCTTAACGAGTTTCGTTGGCATTTTCCAATTGAAAGCTAATAACAATTGCTGCTGTCATTCGAACAACTAATTGAGCTAACAAGTTGCAGTCGAAAGGCAGGAAAAAGCGAGCATGAAATGTTCAAAATTCCTCGGAGCTTTGAACATATGGAATTCAGCAAATTTTGCTGGAATACGTTCAAATTATTTAAATGTATTGAGCGGAATATTATTTAATTACTGAATAATTACCCCGCATATATTTCCTTAGTGAAATTCGTTTAAAATACATTAACAAAAATAATTTCAAATTATTCGAACTAATCAAATGCAGTAAATTTAAGAATTTATATTTATTATAGTTATATTTAATGAATGCGTATAGATATTAATTAAATGAGATTTCAGCAGCCAAAATGCTTAAATCTTCAAGTCGTCAATTTCGAGTTGATTTCACAAATTTTTTGGGTGGAGAATTCAGCAAATATTTTGCATTGATCACCATTTGGTTCAACTGCAATTCTGCATTATGTGAAAGCAAAGCGATGCTTTCAGATACTTTGAAAACCATTTGGCCAACAATTTGAGTTGAACGTGTCCGCACAGTCCAAGACAAACAGCAAAAACTTGGCAGCGCCAACAATGAGAAGAAGGTAGCGCAGAAAAAGGCGGGGCAGCAAATAGACTTGCCCCGCGGAGATGCTACTTGAATGGAGGCAGCACGTACACACACAGCCAATTGCCAGCCAGCCCGCAGCCAGGAGGACAGTCTCAACTCAAACAGGCACAGGCACAGAGAGAACTGAAACTCAAACTCAAACTCCAGCGGGAAGGCAAGTCAAACTCAAATCGAGCGGCAGCTGCGCGAAATGGACAATCTGAATTATAACCAAGCACGAGTGTAGAACGCTTCGTGTGGCGGGAGTGTGAGTAATAGTTTTTTGGCTGGCAAAACGCCGAGCATCGAGCATAGAGTGTTGAGCGCTGGGCGCTGAGCGTCGAGCGCCTCCGTCTGGAATTTATAGACGGCGTGCAGTCAGCCAACTACCACTACAGCAGTGGCATTCACTTTGAATACTGGTATTCGTATTCGGCATTCGCATTCGTATTCGTACACTTGGCAACCAAAGGAAGAGACATCCATCTTCCCGGACTCACTGACAACTGCAAGGAACTGCGCCCAACTGTTGGATTTATCGATCCCTCGGCCCAATGGGGGCAACAGAGCTATGGGACCATTGGACCTGCCTTTTAAACTAATTAGGCTCTAGCTTATAGCTGGGACCAACACATGCTACTAATTTACCCCAAAAATTTGCACTTGCTTGTTGTTGGCCGCAGTCGAAATAAATTGCCAAAATACTTATGTATATTGGGTTAGCTTCGGATGACCCGAGCTTATGCGTATGCCACACCGCCCCCTCACACCCCCCCCAAAAACCGTTTGGCTATAAATTCAATTCTGAAACTGAACTGAATTTGAAGCTGTAAGTTTTGTTTGCGTTGTTTACAAGATGCTCCTACTGCTCCAAATACTATCTACCCAAATACTTCACCTCCTCGGATTTGTTCTACCTTTTTTTTCTTTTTTGGTGGCCCGCTAGCCATGCCAAAAATTATAGTCAGTTGGAAAATTTATGTGCCATGCCCTTGGAAATTAAATGTTTTCGCAGTTTACGAGCCGAGCAAGTGAAGCAGCTGCTTCGACTTCCAATTTTCACACTATAAAAATAGTGTGAAAAGTAGTGTTGCTGCCGCTTCAGTTAAAATTTTAAATTAAGATAAATGCGCCCATTAGTCAGCGGAATTTATTTGTTTTGATGCGAATTAAACAATGCGAACAGAGTAATGGCGAATTCCTCGACTTAGACTAAACCAACCAATGAATTAACTAAGGAACCACTAAAAAAATGGGCAGTAGGTTGGAATGTAGAGTCATAAATTACAATTAACTTTAAAATGTATTTTGGTTGAATATTTGTATATATTTTGTGCATAAAAAACGAAGCAATTTAACTTAAATTAAATGCTAATCAGTATATTTAAAACTTCTTTACTTCTATTCTGGATTAAATGGCCATATATTGAATTGTTAAAGTTCTGATATCTTGTTAGTGAAATAACAATTTTCACCAAAAACATTGCCACTTTTAATTTAATTAAATCTTTCATTCCCCTTTGCTTATCACGTAACTTTCGGGCGAATTAGACTTTACCAGATGAAATGCTAACACAGTTGGAAAAGCGTAACTAAATCTAATTACGTAATAATCCCAAACATACAAAAACAATGATTCAGCCGCCTGTGGAGAACTTTTGTGCGAATTGAATTCAATTAAAGTAATTCGACAGATAAAAACAGCAAAAAAAAGCAAGTGAATGTCGGTAATAACATGGAAAAATAAAATCAAAGGGCGAATGGTGAATGGCGAAGGGCAAACTGCGAACTGCGATGCGGATGTTAGCTGAGGTTAGTTAGACTAATTTGCGCACCTCTTGCGCTGGCTGGCAATAAATTTAATACTAATTAAGTAATGAAAGTGCGCACACATAACTGATGATGGCGCGGCGCCGTCTTGCGTCTTGCGTCTGTGTTGCCCTTCAAATGGCACGTTCTCGAGTAAGTAAGCGAATGCACATCAAAGGCCATGTACTCGCAGTTTGTATACCCTTTAGCTAAGCAATTCAACGGGCAAGCAAGTAAATCACGCGCCAACACACAGAAACACACACACACACACACTCGTAAGACGTCAAGCACTGCAAATGTATACAGGATTCGAGGCATAAATCACAATTTCTTAGCCATTAAGACAAAACCGCAAAGATTTGCGGCACTTCTAAAGTTGATGATGAAGCGAAAGCGTCGGGTTTTGGCTCCCTAACCACCAGGGACCTCCAAATTTGAATGGGACTGCGTCGGCAGAGGCGGCAGAGTTGCGGCAGCGGCAGCGGCACCAAACACCCTGGCTAAAGTGGTGGTAACGAGGCCAAAAGAATGTAAAACCTCAGACACTGCCACAAACTAAAACTTGCACTCGCAACCCGACACCAGAGTTAAAAAGTAACTGCGATTTGAATGATTCTACCACATTTATACATTTCAAAATTGCTAACAACAATTAGAGAACAATTTTTTGATTACTAGTCTGCAATGTGTAGAATATAATCATATTCAACTGACTTTTACTTTTAGCCTTTCTGTGCAATCACCTACAGAATTTTTGCAGTGTTGTGCGTGGTAAGCCGTGGCTCAACAATTTCTCGCTTGTTGCTAACAGAACAAGAGCCGTCACGACATTTTGCAGAAGCCAACAAACATATTTTGGCACTCACGACTTTAGATACATTTGTAGATGCTGCGACCGCAGCTGCGAGATGTTTAATAACACACACACACATATGTATTTGTATTTAGATTTATATAAGTGTATGTCTTAAATCAAAGTTCGAATTAGTTGTGAAAGTTCTAATAACGGAGCATTTTTGTGGAAACTTAAAGCATTACCCGGCATTGCTGTAGACTTTAATTTGCTTTCACTTTGCCGAATAGCCACAAATAAATTCCGGCCACATGCTTTGGCCTCCCAAATGCGGGAGGGGGCGGTGGGTAGCGAGAGCAACCAGTAAATTACATTTGCAGGACGCTCTCTCGACCCGCTAACAAATTGCTATGGCATTTTGTTTAGTTGCCGAAGGTACCGAAAAGTAGGCGGCCGTTAGTATACGAATGTATGTTGGTAGCCTACAAACCAACAATTTTCTTCACTTTATTTCACACTTGGCCACTGTGCCTTCGCCCACCCCTCGGTACCCTTGGAAGGCAGCCACACATAAGGGGTGTCCATTTTATCTTGTTGGCCAAAAAAGAAAAAAAAAGGAAAAAGTGAAGGAGAAAAGCGAAACTGTAACATCGAGTGAAAAACTTTTCTCAGCTGCTTTTGCTTGTGCTTTTCACTTCGCCTACTTAGTTACTTGCCAGCGACCTAGTTACACTTACACGCCACCTGGCGGCTGGTAGCGGGCGGAGTGTTGAGGTAATTCAACTATAGCGGCCGCATTTGTTGCTGCCAATCTGACAACAAAGATAAATTAGCCAAAACGCAGTTGCCCTAAAAACTATGCTACACTTTAGATCTCAGCATTTTGTCAATCATTTAATGCTACTCTACTAAATATTTCTAAACGCTTAATTGCTTCAAATTTATGGCATTTACTTAATATTTCGCAATATTCTAATGCGCATTTGCTGCCCAAATATTTGCAGTATTTTCAAGCTGCAAAAGTGAAAGCAACGTTGCAACCAAAAGACTTTTCTGGCCAAGTGTTGACACACGCATTGAGCTGAGATGGCCAATTGCAATTTGCCTTTTGGCTCGCAAGTATTTCAGCCTTCGTTTGCCTAACACTCTTGACCCCATTTCGAAAATGCTTATTAAAAAAGTTTTATATGCAACATAGAAATAGTTTTTGGGTTTCGTTAGTTTCAAGTCAGCTCAAAGTCTTTTATTTAATGAGGCATTTCAATACCAGTAAGACTGATAATGGTGGCCAATTCGCTTGCTTCACAAAAGGCTCAATTGGAGCTGGGCGCCAGCTTATTATCCACGTAATAATGCCACCGCAGTTTGTGCCACTTTGTTGCACAGGTAGAAATAATTTTCAGAAATTATATATGACCACTTAAGGCGTCATTAACGTTAACGACCAGGCCAAGAAGAAAGCACACACAAAATGAAGAAAAAAGAAAGAACTAGGCATGTTGAGGCGATATTATGAAATGTTTAACAGCCTGGCTAAGTGGTGCCTGCAAGCTACTGAATTCTTTCCTTTCATTCTACGTCTTTTTTTTGGGGGGAGGGGGAAAGGCAAGGGGTGGGGGGTGTGAGGTCCTGCCAGCAGTTGGCGGATTTGCTAGTGCTGCTTGGGTAATCCAAAATTAATGGCCTGCCAGTCATAGTCGTCTACCGCAGCCGCAGAGCCACAGAGCCACAGAGAGAGCAGCGAACAGAGAACAGCCTGAGCCAACTGGCAGCAGTTAAGAGCCGTGTGTTTGGCCTTTCGGCACCCGTGTTGGGCCGCTGCAATTTCGCCTCATTTCGGTTGCAGTTTTGGGGCCACTTACTCGTACAACAGCGCGCGAGCTCTGCTACATCCTGTCTTTGTGTAAATTTCCGCTTCCTTTCCAAAGTGTTCGCTGCCAGCCAGCTAGTCAGCCAGCCAGGCAGAGCGTCCAACAGATTTCGTGCTGCGGCCCGGCCCAAGAGCGGCTTAATCGAAAAACGTATGAATGTAATACAGGCAGGACAAGCATTCTTTGCAAGGAAGCCACAAGCCTGAAGGCAGAAGGCGATGGAGGTACACGCCACAGCACTGACTGCACTTAAGTCCTTTTCGTATTGCGCTTTCTCATGCTCGGCAATGCCAAGAGAAAAGTGGGTGGAGAAGGGGACAAGAATGGGGCCCAGTCAAGTTATTACAAGCGCAAAAATATTTTCACTTAAGTAGCTGCCACTATTTTGCTCAATTTATTTCAACATTCCGCCAGCTCGTTATTTTTTTTTTCTTTTTTGTTAATTTCTCTTCAGCCAAAAGGCGCATATGCCATATACCATTTGAGTGGGTGTCGTTTACTTTTCAATTCCTCTTCCATGGATTGCTACTCAAATAGAGCCATATTCGTTTGCAGACTGCTATTGCAGTAATAATATTGTTATATGTGCTTAGAAATTTCATTGCATTTGACGAACACGAAATACAATTGATTTGTGCCAAGAAAATGTTGGCAATGTATTGCAGAATAATATATGATGGCAGAAGCTATAATGCTGCACAAGTGGTGCAGTAATTGGAAACAATATAGCTCAATGAACTAGTCATATTTTTCACCTTTTGCCTTGCACAAAATTTTCATTCCATATTTGGTTACAACAAAATAAAAACATGATTCCGTTTGTTCGGTATACATGCTTTTATTTATTTATTTGTCTTTCTTTCTGTATAATTGTGGGTGCATGCAACTTGTAATGCAATTGTTGGGCATTTATTTCTGTATATGAACAGTTTTTGTGCATGTGCACATAGTCAAAATTGCGACGCCTGAATATGAGCTTTTTAATACATAAAATACCTATTAGTCATAGTCAGAAGCAAAGAGTATGCACAAAATTCACATATAAATACCGACCTAAACAGGGTATCCAATGGTCGCACAAAGTATTTAAGGCTACTACAAAATTCGACTGTCCAAATATGTTTTCCCCATGGTGGTGCATTCGTGTGCATTTGGGCATTTAACAATGTGTGAAAATGAATTCATTTCACTAATTGAAATGCGGCGTTTCAGAATTTCATTTCAAACGAACACTCGGCTCTGTGCGGACTAGTGTGTTTGTTATTATTATTATTATTTTTGGAAATTAAGCACATATACAGTTTGCTGTCTTCATTCATTTTGACTTTTTTCGAAACATTTTTCATTTTGCAGGGAAATATTAAAATACTTTTACCAATGTGCGGATAAATTGCGTTTGCTGCAAGTCATAAATATTGATTTTGTTCATGAATATTTCTGCAAGCTCTAGATTTATCTCGAAATGTTATTATTTGTTTAACCTAAAGTTCTTATCGCATTAAATGTAGGAATCGGTGAACTGTATGTTTAGTTAAACAAAATCAATAGAAAGTGTTGGTAGGCCTGACGACTTGTCCAAACATACATACATAATTTCTGAGCTCTCAGACGTCAAAATACCCCCGAAGCACGCTGTGAATCCCTAAGAGAGACAGTTTTTCGTCCACGCTACTTCGCTAGCTGGCAGCTAGCTTGATTAGCTGCAAATGAGATGCAATGAGATACAGTGTGAGTTAGAGGCAAAAAAAGCCTCTCTGTGGAATCGAAACGCACATTTCGAAGAAATTATGAGACGCTTTGCCAAACGTATGCGAGTGACCCATAAAAGAGCACGTATACGCCATGTATGCCGTGCAGACACACAACACAACCCAACACACGTAACTGGCGCGTTCTGCTCGATGCTCGCTGTTTTTATGATTTGTTAGCATTATGCTAGCCCAGCCAAGCCCAGAAGAGCCCAGCACAGTTGATTGTAAATCTATGCGGGCAAAGCAATCGCCCCAAACTCAAACTCAATCTCCTTTTTCCCCCAACTGTTGCGGTTATTGTCCTACTGGGCAGGGGTCAGCAGGGCCTTGGGTTGGTCTCTTCGCGCAGCAGCTGTCACTTTCATCTTTAAACTTTAATGGTAAAGCAAAGTTTTGTGGTGCTGAGTTTTGGCCAGCAGCAGGCCCTGCACGTCTTGGCAACGATTTTCGGTGGTGATGTTGTTGCTGCTGCGGCTGCTGTTGGTGTTGCTCTTGCTAATCCCCAGTACGTGTCCTGCCAGCGAAACGTTTTTCGTAAATATTTATTTATTATTTACTCCTGTGGTTCGTCTTCACAGCGTCTTTGCTCTATTGTGCACCTTGTTGGCCGCACAAAAAATTGACTTGACATTGTTGCTGCTGGCAGCGGATCTAAGGAGCTTCGTTTTGGAATACGTGCCATTTTCTTCTGCTTGTTACACAACTAAAAGCTGTCAAACACGGCGTATACTTAATATTAATTACATAGACAGCAGGAACAAGCAAGGCAAACGAACTTTGTAATGCCCGTTGCTAATCTTTTTGCTGTCACACCAACTCAACAACAACCGCAACAACAACGAAAAATCAAACACACAAAGCACAGCAAAATTGTGCTCTGAAAAAGAAGAGGACTCTAAGACTCGGCAAACTCAACGACTCAGCGAAGCCTCTCTATCTCTCCTCACTTCTCTCTCTCTCTCTCCGTCTTGGTCTCTGTAGCAAAGTGATAAACATCTTGAAACTTATCCTGCTGCACTGCAAAACATTTGGCTGCTATTTGCCTGGCAATTGACTAACTAGTAGGGTATACAATAATTAGTCAGCTTAATTATATTATTAAGTCGTTAACGTAATTACTTTAAGCGGACTCACTTGAGTAATGCGCTTATTGCCTTTCGCAGCATAAGGAAATTAGTTGAAGTTTGCATGATTGATGGGTGTATGTCGTTAGTTTAGTATAAGTCGATGGTGACCCAGCCTAGTTGGAACTACAAGTATTACAAATACCCATTTAGGTTTACTTTTGATATTGATTAGTCGACAACATCGCCTGCATTTCGCTCAGTGTAAACACTTTCGTTTGTGGTTTGCCAGACATCGGGCAAGTATTTGAAAGAGTGTGGAACTCCCATCCACTTGCAATTAACACTTAAATTAATTCATATTAATTAAGGCCCATGCTCCGCCCGAACACCAAATGAGAACACACTTAACGCTTTTGCGCAGGGAGAAGCTTGCTGTTGGCCTTTATGGTAGCCCGAAATTGGTAGGGCGTAGCAAAAAGTAAACGCATTTAACCTCAACGCAATCAACATGGCAAGAGCGGCAAATATTCGTATAATAAATAACAAAAACAACGGCAACAACCATGACGACGACGACGACTACGACGACGAATAGCCAAAAGTCCTGGCCAGACACAACAGGACTCATTAATAAAGAGCGTGAACGCAAAATTGTGGCCCAGCGGGACACGAGAACCCCAACTAAAGGGACAAGAAAATATTAATCACGTTTAATAAGTTGTAGAAATTAGCCATCGTCTCGGAGTGGTCAGTTGTGCTCCAATTTTGCTAATTATTATGGATACTTATATGTAAGAACTTTGGCTTTAATACGATATATGCATGTGCCGAACATTTATTTTGCATTTTTCACCTGAAATATGATACGAGCAGAGGCAAATAACTTTCGCAGGCCAAACAAAAGAACCGGCAATCAAACATGAAATAAATGTATTCAACAGCAAATGAGTTGAATATCCAATTTCGGTGCAAAGCAAAAGTTTTGGCTACACAAAACTCAGCATGAAATGAAAAAATTTATGTTGTTTATTTATTATTTTTTGTTGATACGTAATATACGAAAACAATTGCAATAAAAATGAAATCAAATATGCATGTAATGAAGTCAGTTCGCTGGCAAATATCAGTATGTCGACAGCTAAAACTATGTTGCTTAATTGGTTCAATTATTAAAACGCAATCATAAAAGTTGAGTATTATATTTTAATTGGCTACTTCAGATGACGTCATATATGTATGTATGTATGTAAGTCTTATATGATCCCCAAACAAAATACCCAATCAATTTCAGTTTCTTGAGCATCGAACTGCAAACAAAAGTTTTGGAGAAACTTTTGTGTTTTCCGGAATTGCAGCGGAAGCTGATGGCAAGCTGACGCTAAGTTCTTTGCCAAAACTGTAAGTACAAACAAGACACGACATGACACAGAGCGCAACAGACAGGTGAGAAAAATACCAGAATGCAATAAGTGAAGCTAAATAAAATAAAAATGAAAATATATCAAAATAACCTAAACAAGCAGAGCGGAGTGCTAATAAATCGCGAATTTGCTTTTAAGCGATGGCTTTGCATGTTACAACGAATAAATGGCCAAGAAGAATGCGAAATCCATGCCGGAAGTTTTGATAAGTACAGAATTTGCAATGTAACAAGCAAAGGAAATGTTTGTAAGGAACGTGAATTTCAAAGGTTTTTCTTTGGCAGCTTCCAGCAAGAAAAGAATGGCAAGTTCCACTGGGATATAGTTTTGCGTTGCTATATATGGCTTGAATCCATGACAAAGACACGACCACAAACTGAATGGCATAAGTATCAATCAGACCGCTTAGAGTTTGCCACTTTGACAGTTGAAACGCCCACAAGCGAGTTGAATTGCCTTTGAATCCATCCACCCACACATCCAGCAACACACATCGAGCATCCCGGAAAACCACGAGAGCAACCACTGCCAAAGCTTGTGGACAGGACAGGTGTTGCCACATACACGATGCTTGATTTGATTGCCTATATTTAGATGCTCCTAAGAGCTGACGCTGAAATTGCATTAATATTAATATTTTGCCAGCGGCAGAGCAAGTGACATCAGTTAATCTAAGTAGTTCCCAGTTCCCTGAGCTAATCAAATATGCAAGCAAGCTGTGGGGGCTGAGTGGATGTTTATATGGTTTAATTTGAACTCATATATAAACTCAGTTTGCGAAGTTGTGGGTGCAAATAATTGGTAGAGTTAGTAACTACAAGTTAGCATCTGCAACATATGGAAAACTCAACCTGTTGTGAATTACATTAGGCCAAGACAAATATGACCCAATTACGTCTTATTAACATAATAGCCACAGACATTATAGAGTTTACTGTATTCGAATTGAACACAGAACCATCAATTGTTAGAAAACCCACCACAAATTTGTGCGGTAATCGTGAACTTCAAATGAGAAATGCAAAGCAGAACTAATAAAAAAGTGCTCTCCAATTGCAGTTTGTTGGTTTTGTTAGCCGCAGAGAGTGGAAAAGAGAGAGAGAGAGAAAGAGTGAGAGCTTATTGTAATTTTATGATAAATTTGAAATAACTGCACAGTTTCGATAAAGGTCATTTAAAAGCAAAGTTTCCAAAGGAGGCAGTCAGCATTCAGGGTCCGCACTCGCTTCCAGTTGAAATAATTTCACGCACAAGAGCACAGCTTGCTCTCCTCCCCCTGTCCCCTCTTTGCCGTGGTGTCCCCCATAGACTACTACTCGGTTCACAATATAAGCTGTGTTCATGTTTCGAGCAATGTTTGGGCCAAACAACAAAGTCATGAATCAGACATCTTACTTCTCGTCGTCACAAAAGAAGACCCGACCCAATATCACATTTGCTACCAAGCAACACAAACAAAAAAAAAGAAACGAAAAGCGAAACAGGCATTGGCATAAAGGCAACGGAAAGGCATAAGGAAGAAAAGTAAAGATGAAAACCAAAAAAATAAAAGCGTAGAAAAGAATGCAGAAGTACCATAGACGCAGCGCTGTAAAAAATTACTTATCTGCGCACCCCAAAATGATTTATTGGCCCAAATGGCAAGCAAATAGCATTAAAAGTGTGCTTTTGCTGCCTGACCGAAGGGTTGCTGCATAAATAACCGAAACAAGACTCTTTCGAATGCGAAAATAAAATGCTTCAGTCAGCTAATGTGGGCGTGGTCAAGTTCTGACTGAATAGCCGAGATGCCCGGGAGCTGTGCAAGGTAAACTATGCTCTGGAAGCACAACAAAACAGCCAACTCGTTTTAGCCGGTACGGGCGTCAACTCAAGCTGAAATTGCCCGAATTGCGAGTCGGAGGCAAGCTCAAGCAACAGCTGGTCAGGCACTTAAATTCACGCTAAAGTAGCCCGAAATATTTTATAGCTTAAATATGCACTACGAAATATTATATTCGTAGACACTCTTGGTTGGCAATGCGAATAAAAATAATTTGTGCTGATAAGGTAAAGCATATATTTGCATCGTACGCTTATTCCCATTTTTTGTCTATTTGATTTATTGAAAATGCAGAAGGATGATAACAATTTATATTTGCAAAGTTTATTGACCATTTTACATACTCAATCTATACTAATTTCTACAATTAGCTTAATATGCTAACTGATATCTATAATGAATTGTTGTCGTTTTTAAATCCGATGGAAAATTCACTAGCATAAAAAACAATTATTATGGTAAAATTCTAAGTCAACACGATATAAAGGGCATCCGATTTCTGATTTCGTATCTACGCTCAGTAATAAAATCTGCCAGACATTATAAATGATCAAATGTAAATGATTAAAAATATAAGCAGTTGACAAAAAAATAATCGAAATTAAAAGATACAATATATGTGTATGTACGTGCGATGAATTTATGCACATATGCGATATGCACATATTTCTTTAAAATCTTACCGCTTACGCATTATATAAAGTCGCTAACATCTGGCTGATCGATAGCTAAGAATTGAAGGTTAATTCTGAAATAAACGTCAGTACTTTTTACTGCTTTACCGATGTTAGCAAGCAGTGTGTGACATTGGTTGTGATGGCAAGCAGTGCTGAACACAGAAAATCCCGCATCTTGACGAAATGTATTGTAGAAATTCCAAACTTATTAAAAACTTAGCCACAGTTTTCACTTTCGGTAAATCAAATGTTTCTGCGGTTAGCTTGGCTTCAAGCTTTAAACGTTTTTGCGGTAGCCTAGGCCAAAAGAAATTTAATAAAAATAAATTTCGCCTGATGTGCGGCTCTCAAAAGTTTGACAGCTGTCGCTCAAGATCTAAGCAAACTTTGACCGAGATTTCACGTCAATTGCGATTCAACATTCAGCCTTGGGATGCATGTCTTTCACAAGACAAGAGAATATACATAAGTACAAATACATATAAAAATGTTTTTGTATAACAATCAATTTAAATATCTGTTGCACACACATTCATTGATTCAAAAGTCGATGATAAGAGGCAGCTGACTACACTTCTACATATTCTTATAAACTTGCCGCACTGCAGTCAAAAATTTACAGTTGCAAAGGCCACAACAGCGAATTGTAAAACGAAATGTTTGCTAGTCTATTAATTTCCATACTACTGCTTTATTCCACATGTGTCCAGGCAGTATTGTACACGAGTCTCCATCAATCGGTAAGAATTTATTTTATATCGAGCTAAATCGATTAGTTGATTACTTCAGTCTGTTTAATAGTGCGAAGGCCGTACAACACTGGAAATACATGAGAAATGCGGCGTTTATACGTTTTATAAAATTAAACCTCTTATACTTGACTTGGAAGCATTATAGGCTAAATTGGCAAATCTGACTGCTGAAAATGATAATAAAGAACGCAAAATCCTGGAAGTTGAATCTAACGCCACTAAAAAAGATAAACAGATGTCTGCTTTAAATTCTGAAATTAGAAGACAGCATGATTTGGAAGAAGAATCTCAAGGGCAACGAGAGACAATAAATAGACTGAGAGCAAGAGAAACCGAGCTAGAAAATGAAGTTAATGAGCTTAAAGTAAAACTCAATAAACTACAAAATAAACAAAGAAATCCATCTGATTAGTTTTCGATTTAATAAAATTTTTTTATTAAATAATGGAAAATATAACAATGTTCAGAGTTTTTACCGAATCGTTCATACGAGTTGATCATGATACCACAACTTAAGCCTTCAACTATTTGCAGCGAACAATTCTAAAAACGTCAAGACCTCGTCGGA
The DNA here is from genome assembly GCA_035047445.1 of Drosophila siamana. Classification (NCBI taxonomy): domain Eukaryota; kingdom Metazoa; phylum Arthropoda; class Insecta; order Diptera; family Drosophilidae; genus Drosophila; species Drosophila siamana. The sequence continues at coordinate 2,642,719 of JAWNPP010000064.1, forward strand.
CTATATTTAAATTTTGTGTTTCAGTTTTTGTAGACAAATATTTGGATGTAACCCTTTTTTATCCCAATGTAATCGATTTACATGTGTAGTAAATAAAAATACATATTATTTTTTACTTGCTGTGCATGTCAACGAACAGTTTTGCGCTTTGCTGGTGTTCAATCATCCGAATTCGTTAGTTCGTTAAAAAATAATAGTATTTCAGTTCAGCAACAAAATAAATAGAAAGGAAATACAAAATATTGGCATTGAATGCATGACTATAAAATACCATTAAAAATACTTTTACCATGAGCAAATTATTGTTGCAAATATTAATTAAAAACCGAGTTCAATAACGGTAATTTTAGCGTTAATGATTTTGAAGTTGAATAGATTTCAGAAATCGACACTCGCTTCTATGTAGTGCAAACTTTTTTGTTGTGTTTAACATTTCAAAGTATTTTTTTCAGCTAAATTGACACACAGATTATAAATACAAATAACAAAACATTCTGTAATTGATAGCTACATACGTTGAAACAAATAAAATACGGACGAGTGCGTTTTAACTTTATTAATTAAAATATATTAGATAATTGGAAGCAAATCAGCTTAATTGACTATCTAAAATAGCAACATTACAAAGTTCATGGAACGTTTCATATATACATTTAAAGCATGAAAAAACTGAACAGAAAAAATAAAAAATACATTGTTCCATATAGTACATTCTAGTAAAATATTCGATACGAAAAATTAATTAAAGCACTGATATTTATTTTGTCACAAAGAATGTATGTGGAAATATTGTTCTCAATTCAAAATTCTCGAAAGCAAAGATGAAGAAGTTAAGAAACTTGCTTATGAAAGGTAATGATTCTAAAAAGGCATTTCAGCAAATTACTGAAAAGCCAAAGCGTAAAAGGTGAAATTGTAAGTTGGAATAGTTTGCTATGTGAGTTTTATGCGCATGCAAAAATCATAGCGGCAACTGTCAACAACAACAACAACAAAAAAATGAAGAGAGAATGTAACCAGCTTCACTTTAAATGTATTTTTGCAATTTTAATGAAATGAAATGCATGTGGGTTCAGGCTCGGGCTCCGCCCCAGGCCCACGCCAAAGCCCAGGCAATGGCTCAAGCGCAGGCGGTGTGTAAATGTAAATGCCCTGCCAGACACGCACGTGCAGCACAACGAACGACGGCAGCGCCGCAACCCCCGCAGCAGAGCCACCATCGGAGCGGCATGCCTTTAAGGCTTTTTTTCGCTACCATTTCCGTGTAGTGGATGTGTGTGGGTGTGTGAGTGGATGTGTGTTTAAATGCAAATTACATTTCATTTCATTATAGTATGCGGCATTTTGCACGTTGGGCATGAAATAAGAAGAATGCAAAAAACTTCATACTGTTTACTGCTTTTGCTGCTGCATGCGAAACGAGTTTAAAATGGCGGCCGTTACCGTTAGCTGCCAAGTGCGCCACACACACACAGCCTTGAGGTACGCATTAGAACCGGACTCAAAACCGGAGCCAGAGTCGAAGTCCGTTGTCGTTCATAGTGGCTGCCAGTTGAACTCACACTCAGCACTGAAACAGACACAGACACCGAAGACAGGCCTCATTCTTTGCCGAGCACAACAGTTATGAACATTCACGCTAATGCGTTGTGAATGTTCCAGCATTTCGTGTACCTCGCATTCATAATAATGGCATGGGGCATATAGGTTTAAGCAGCAGGTGGATCCAGCCACAACCAGAATGAGCATAAAAGTAAATTGTAAAGATAGTCGAAATATTTAAGCAGGTCACTTTTCAGTCCAGCAGTGCATGTAATCAGGCTTCTACTTGTTTTTATGTGTAAATAAATGTAAGCAAATGTTGCGCATCGCATTGGCTGGCAACAAGAAGCTCTCCTCGCTTGTAATATGCAGCACAGTCCGCGTTCTCCTCCTACTCAGCGCCTGTTCTTCACTCGTGTCTATTTATACATATATATATATGCTTCTGCCTCATTCTCTGCTCTGTCCAGTGAGGCACACAGGTGCGCTTGCATCGTTTTTGCCTGCATTCGCCTTAGAAGCTGTTTTGCATGGGAAATTAAATTACGTTTAAGATTTAAAGTGCACGGCACAAATTGCCATTTGTCGTGTGCTACTAAATATAATGAATCATAATCAAGTTTTCGTTTCACCGTTTCGCAAAATAAAGCACTGGCAAAAGCTGTTAACGTCACGACGCTGCGCAAACTGAGACAACAGAAGAATCCTCTCATTGCCGGATATTTCCAATTCTACTCTCTACCCTGTTTAGTTTTTTTAGGGAAGACAAGAAATAGATTTGAGCAGCAACTAATGAGATTTCCCCAATTTATTTAGTAATAGTTTGTCGTACAGCCAGACAGACATCATATTTGTGTGGTCTGCAACATTTATAGCCGTAAACTGACCCAAATTGCCATGCATGCCAAATGTGCGGAGAGAAGCCAAAATAAAACATTGCTGGCTTTCACGGAAATTACATATACGCACTGCACTGTGTCACACGACGACGCCGACGCGTCGGGGGATTTCGAGGGTGAATGTTGTTCCTTATTGTTGCTGCTAATTTAGTACCTCGTCCCGAAATACGACTTCCCCCAACTTATCCAAGCAACTAACCCCTTGTGCAATCCCCCCAAAAACAAAAAAAAAAAAAAAAAAAAAACTATGACCCATAAAGTTTGGTGGCAACAACCCACGCCACACGCAGTGCATATTTCGTTAGCAAATCCTTGTAAGCCACAAAGACTTGAAAATTTGTGCGGAGCCACAAATTTCATGGGAATAAAATTGCAACGAAATAAACTTATACTCAGACGCATACATATAAAAACACACACACACACACCCATAACATCAACAACAACAGCAACCAAAAAAAACAACATCAAATGAACACCGAAAATGCAATTGAAGTAAAAAGCACTCGAAAAATCAGCGGCAAAAACCAAAAACGATTGGGCACTCAATAGCCTGCTGGTCTGGTCTCTAGTCTAGGTCTGCTCTACTGTGTTTTGCTCTGCTCGGGAATTGGATGGATGAACTGCGGACATTGAGAACTGTGAACTGCTAACTGGTGAGTGGTAAATGCTAGCTGAAAATGCAGCAGCAAACCAATCGACTTGGCAATGCGTACTAGTTTCCAATTAAAAGTTTACTAATTATTTCTAAACTTTTGTGCAGCGATCAATGAGCATTGAGCATGCAAGCCACCAGCAATCAACGGAACTCACACAGTGGGCCAAAGAAATTTGGTTCCACCTGAATTGAAATCGCTGATTAGCATGTGAGTAATGGAATATAACTTGACAGTCAAATAAAAGTTAAATTTAATTTCTTACAAATAATTTGAGTAATTATATTGAAATCCAATGTAAATTGATATTGTTGTTTACTTTTTGATAAAAATGAAATAAAATAGGAGCTGAGACATCGATAACAATACTATAAACATAAAATATGAAATAAGTTTTGATTAGCATACTTGCAAAAGAAAAACTTAAAGGAATCAAACTAATTATCAAATTTATATATTGCTTAATTCACAAATACTAAAATTTTAAGTGTTATAGTATTAGATTTGATATCTATAATAAAAATAAAGTCATTATCAATGACTGATTTAAAATACATTCATAAAGCAATCATTATATTCTAAAGTCTATGTTTATTTCGACCAGAACTAGCTCTACCATCTATGTGTCGGTTAATTAGCTAGATTGTTCCACTGTGCAGCACTCAGACAAGGGACAAAACCGAAAATCCAGCCGCAAATTGGTTACGATTGCGCAAATGTGTAAGTGACTGCGTGAATGCGAGTGTATGTGTGAGTGTATGAATGTGTGTGTGTAGTTTACGATTTGGCTGGAGGTGTGCGTACCAGGCAGCCATTTGGCTGATGAGACGCCCGGGATGTGTTCTCGTGTCCTCGACATCGTCAATATGGCAAGTTGCCGTAATTGACTATGCGTTGACTTTTGTTAATTTCGCTGCGTTATGGGCCGGTCGACGTGTGTTGTGTTTGCCAGTTCCGTCATTTTGTTACCACACTCGCGCACACACATCAACAGCAACACCAGCACAGAGAGCGAGTGAGTTAGACACACATGAAATGGCTCGCATTGAGTAGTCAATCAAAGCACAAATCGATTGCCATGACGTCCATTTAGGACAACGACTCGAGTCCGGTGGCAGCGACTTCTGGTATTAACGTCAATTGCATTTCGCCGGTGGCCACGTTGATTGTAATCATTGGCTTCGGCTGATGTCTGCGACATGGCCATTATTTTTGCAGTCTAACGAGTTTTGCCAAGAATCCAGCCCAAGAGGTGGCTGTAGTCTCGTCCCCAACTGATTGGCATGAAATCGAAGTGCCAAAAGCCTGCAGCCAAAGCAAGGCAGACAGGTAAAACAGAACGTGTCGTTACCAATTACAAGTCTAACAGCTAAAACAGTAGGACTTCGTTAAGTTTCACTGTTGCCAACCAACCCAGTCAAAAGTTTTCATCAACTTTTGAGTAACAGCAAATTTGGAATAAGCTCAAACACTTTCTTGGTTGTAAGGTTTAAGACACGACAGCATCCAGACTGCCTTAAATTAATTAATTTAGAAATGTGTAATATTGAAGAATATGTAATTCATCAGCTAATTGCTCTACAAATATTATTAGCAACTTGTCTGTACTCGCAATTGATGCAGATAATCAGTCATATTCTGTTCGCTCGCCGCCGATCACATGATTTTTAATTACATTGTTAAGTAATTCTCGAGCACTTTGGCATGCGTTTCACTGGCAAAATAAACAGCAGAAAAGTCAGATGACAAACAGCTCGACTACAAATAATACAAGCGCAAGTACTTAGACTCGTATCTGATAGATATCCACGAAAACCCTATATCACATGGCAATTGAAAATGCGACAGCACTTTGCACAGCAACCAATATTTGTTATTGCAGTCCGTGCGCAAGCAGAGCGAATAGGCGGGGCGGCAGAGCAGGGGGACTTACTGCCGACACATTTGTCGCCGATTTGTTGGCGTCATTATGCCACAGCCGTGCAAGCGAGAGGGGAAGGGGTTTAGCCAACGGCAAGGGCGGGGGCTGGACGATGCCAGATAATGTTCGTGCCCCATGTTGACGCACTTAACATTGCAATTTGCAAGCTGTGCTTTATTTTCAGTCGCCATACGCGTCGTATACGCAATGCCAGACAAACAATTGTGCACCTCACACATTTGCACAGCGTCGTCGTTCGCGCTTCCCGCCACTCCGGCTAAAGCAATTGACTCGATTTGTCTATTGTTTATCAAATGTTTGCTAGCGTGTATGGTCGCTTAATTATTTTTGCCTGCAGCGTTTCAAATTATTTTCCATCGCCCCGAATTAAACCTGTTTCCCCCCACGCATTCATTGCCGTCAGGTATTCTGCAATTGTCAGCCAACATTAAATTATGATTCATTAAAAACAGAATTTAAATATGCAATTAATTTTCATATTTGCTTAACAAATAAACTCTTTGGAATTGATCAAATTTTTGTATATTTAATAATGAAATAATTTAGAGAATTCCAAAAGACTTTTAATTAAAACAGCGAAACGTGTTGCAGTCAAACAGTTCAGAGGATCCAACAGCTATACTACAATTAATATTTATATTAAACTCATTTTTAAAGTCCAGACAGTTAGTAATACATTTAGGACTATGGGTACAATTCTATAAATTTAATTTTATTTAAACTACACTATTTGATATTATTTATCATAACATACTTATCGAACTAACAACTATTAATGACTAAAGGAATTATTTAATTTAATTTTAATTGTACTATTTTATTATTACATTGTTATCGATCTCTTACAGTTAAACACCTAAAAAGGCTCCAAATTTAATGAAAAAGGGTATTTCCTGGTTGCTTCTTAAGTGAGCTTGCTTTTTGTTTTATTATTTTGTTGTTGTATTTTTATTGCCATGTTTATACAGACATATGTATGTATATATATGACTTGCACATTTATTGGCATTATTGTTGTTGTTGCTCTTGTCTTGTTTTGTTCAGATTCAGATTCTGATTCTGATTCTATTCACCCTGTTTAGACATTTTTACAGTCGGACCGCACTGCGTGAGCTGCATAAAGGGATTGGATTGGGGTGCGCTCCTCTGGCGGCCCGACAAACTTCGCTGCACGTGATCACAGACTATAAACACACACAAGCAAACAAACACACACACACACACGTACAGTGAGCTGGAAATGTACTCACACACGTTTCCGCGTTATGGCACTTTATTGGCAGCATTTTATTTGAAACGCGTGAGTCGCCAGAAACGTTTTGTTTTTGCCTTTGCTTTTGTTTTTGTTTATTATGCATACGAGTCTGAATGAATCCACCATAAAGTAGATTGATGACTCAGTCATAGAATAATAAAATATAGACTACGTGAATTAGTTTCTAAAATTGCTCTGTTTTGAGTCCAGCTAGAGTAAAATAATGAAATATATATATTTTTATGCAGATTTGCAAGCAAAAAATAAATCGTTGCCACAAAGTTTTAAATTAAATGCTCACTCACGATGCCATTGAGATGAATTGGAAGTTTATTTATTGTATGTATGTAATCTCTTAAACGCTGCTTGAACATGCTCTTTAAGTTATTGAATATTGAATAAATTCTCTGAATTCTAAAAATGTTGAATGTTTCAAACACTTTTCCTGTGTGTTCTTCTCGTCTGGGTGCAGATAAGAATTGTATCCGAAAGTTTAATGCCTGCAATTGTCGTTGTGTGACAGTGTGGCAGTGTAAATAAACGACAATACAACACGTCAACACGGCTGGCAGTTGCAGCTGCAGTTGCCATCGCCATCGCTATTGCTATCGCCATCGTCGTTTACTGGTTGCTGTTGCAGTTGCAGTTTTGTGCCTGCTGCAGCACTAAACAAATTTTATTTGCTCACACGCTGAGGAATGAGGGAAAAGTTTTGCCATCGCCTGAGGCTATGGACACGCCACCGCCATTCTAGCAAAAAGGAAAAACTGCATGTTTGCGATATTCATCTTGTACGAGTTTATTTAATGCCTCTTCTTTCCTTCCATCTTGCTCTCTGTTGCTCTCTTTGCCCTCGGGCCAGACTCTGGCCGACTCGTTCTCTTGGCAGCCTGTTTGCAACGTCATTTTGTTTGGGGGAACTGCGGAAATACCAAGCTCCGGCTATGTTGCCGCTGTCTGACGGCATCCGAGTGTGCTCAAGTCAAATAGTCAAACTGTCAAACTGCATGTCGATATATTCTTTAGCGTCTACTTTGGACCTCCGTCAAACCACTATTCGCCCTGGCTTCACCCATGTTGCTCACAGTTGTATAATGATTTCAGTTGTCAGATGTTGTTGTTGCATGTTTGACGGAGCGTATGCGCATTTTTGCAGCCTGATTGAAATAAATCGGCTGAATTGCCGCCATACACACACACTCGCTCGCTGTGGCAATCGCGTTCGTATCTCGGTCACATTTCGCATGACCCTTTTTATTTATTTATTCAATTTAACTAGTTTTTTCGGCCAGACGCGCCAATTGACAATTTATTACACATTTCGCTGCATGAAACATTGCACATATTCATAGAAAATAATCGATCAAGCTATGCATAATTTACAATATATTTGAATATGATTTTAATGGACGCAAAAATGCTACAAATACAATTGCAAGCAATTCAGGAATAGATGTCCCATTAAAGCACTTAATTCCCTAGAATTTCGCTTAAAGTCCTTGCCAAAACTAACCAACTTAAGGCGTACAACTTGTCGCTTAAATATGCAGCTCAAAAGTTGTCACTTTAATCCCTGTTCCTTATGTTTTGCTGCTTGACTTTTTATAGAAGATTCCTTTTATGTTTTCTTTGCTTCTTGCTTACAGACAGACGACGTCTTTGTCGCATATACCCCCCCGCCACCATCCCCTCCGTGGCCCCGCGCCTTAAGCCAGTCTTAAGTAATCCAACTGCTTTTGAGCTGCATGCAACTTTATCTTCAGTGTTCTGTGTGGCAATTTCAGTGCTGATTAATTGCCGCCTCTTAACGCCGTGGCTGACCACTCAAGGGCCGTCGACTAAGAGCACTTCCTTCACTTCACTCACAACAACAACGGCAACAACAACGGCAACAGCAACAGCAACAGCAACAACATCCGCTTTTGCCGCATTCGGTGCTTTCGCAGCTCAGCTGAGCTCAGTTCACTTCCTTCTACGTTGCTTTGCCCTGGCCAAAAGTTCGAATTAATAACGCATTTTACTTTTCAGCATCCCTCGACACAGTTTTCCAGTCGTTGTTTTTTGTTTTTTTTTTTTTGTCGTTTTTGGGTTTCGTTTTCATTTCTTGTTTTGCAGCTTTCAGTCAGGGTCAACGTTGCTGCGGGCTTTGGGAATTCTCAGGACAAGATACAACATGCATTGAGTTGCATTTTTAATTAATTGAAATAAAGCTGACGCACTTGGCCACAAGCTGTCCTTTTGAAGGCCGCATTGCACTTTGAAATGAGGTTAAAGCATTTTAAGAGCCAATTTCAGTTGGCTTGAATTAAATAAATAAAATATTCACGAGGTGTAAGTGATGTTTGCGAGTAATTTAAACCCGCTCTCGGATTCTCTTTTCCCATCCCGTTGTAATTATTTGCTTAATAATTGTATATCTTGTCTTCTATTATGCAGTTAACTCGATTTTTAAGATTGTCAGTCGTGATCAAGTGCTAGCTTTACATTACTTAACCTAGTGATAACGATGATGTAGTATGTGCTTGAAACTCAAGACATTAAAAAAAAATGTAGACCATTTATAAACATTTTCTAAACGATATTGCCTGTAAGTTAAGCCGTACTTAGCACATTTACTTCAGTTACAGCAAAAGACTTTAAAATGAAGTCAACGAGAGAGTGGGGCGAAGAAATTCAGCGATAAAATGCAACAAAGTACATGTTATAGATACAATTGTGTTTGTTGTGTAATTACACAAATGCATTTATGTTGCGCAGAGACTAAAGCACAGTCACACACACACACACTCACACACATCAACAAATTTGCAGACGTTTTGTATTTGTGCAGCCATTCAGAACAGAACAAAACACAACAAAACAACACACACACACACACATACACACGGGCAGAGCAAAGTGTAAACAAAATATGTACTTGTATGCCAACATTTTAGACTCGCTCGGGCGCACAACATATCCACACACACACAAACACACACACACCTACATAATCAGTGGCATTTTCATTTGGCTGAATCAGCACAAAAGAGGAACCGACTCAGACTTAATTAAAATTTCATTGTATATGTGTGGTTCACCTTTTACTTGTTGTTGCTGCTGCTGTTGCTGTTGCTGTTTTTCCTCACATTTGAGATTCTGATTCTGATTCTGATTTTACCCTTCGCCAGTTGAACAATTGTGTTTTGTGTTAATGCGTTCGACTCACTCTCGCTCTCTCTCACTCTCTCTCTCACTCCTTGTCTCTGTCTCTCGTTGTCGTTTATTGTTTGCCTCTGACCCTTGAGACATGGACACAATGCCCACTTGTTAGCCCTTGCATTTTAGCCATGACTTTCTATACCAGCTACCAGTTACCAGTTTACAGCTCTCAGCCACCAGTTAGCACTTTTCCCTTTTTCGCAATTGTCTTTTGCTGGCTTCGTAATTAGCGGCAATTGCACAAAAGTATGCTGCAAACACACAAGAGACAGAGGGAGAGGGAGAGTGTGAGAGTGAGAGTGAGTGAAAGCCACACCCTTTCTGGTAATTGGCGAGCTTTTTGGGCCACCGAAATAGTCCGGGCCACTAATTTGCAAAATTGCTCAAATAATTGGCCAAGTTGATGTATTTCATTTTAAATTAAACGACGTTTCACTTCCGCAAACTGTCCAAACAAAAAAAAATGTGGAAGGCTATGCGAGCAAAAAAGGAAAGCCACGCTGCCACAACTGCAATTGGCAGCCCGCTTTGAGCTACGTATTTAACAGAGTTTTGTTTTTTAAGTTACAGCGTACCACAATGAGCTATGCCGCAAAAAAGTTGCGCAAGCACACAACTCTCATTTGGCAGTTTTTATTTCATTTAAACACATTTTGCAGCAAATATTCATGTTTAATAAATAGCTTTATCACAACATTCTCAAATTATGCAATATTAATCAATTAAAATCGTACATTTCTGTTCATTATAACACTAATTTAAATACACAAATTTTACAATTAAGCGTGTATACTTTATTATTCTAGTCGTTGAGACAAATAGTAAGGAATGCTTATTTACACTGAAATTATTTTTCTACCATTTCACAAGTAACTTCCTTTTAATCTACTTTTAAAATTGTTCACACAACTTGTTTTAATGTTGTTTACTCTTAGGGTATTCGCAATTCGTATATCATGTGCAGACTTTTCCGTTTGCTTTCCGCTTAATGTATATTTTTGCATGCATATAATTTTAGCCAATTAAGCGCATTTACAGTCTCAGCGATAATTAACAATGTTGTGCAGCAGCAATTTTTGGTGTACGTTTCGTATACGCCACATGGTCCGAGTAAAATGCTGCTTTAAAGCGCTGCGTCATTTAACCATAGGAAGTCACACATATTTTTGCGTCATAAAATCAATAATAAATTTCATAATGCATATAAGAAAATTAATGATGTTCTTCTGAAGCTCTCACGCCTGCGTGGAATTTAATGTGCCTCCTTTTTTGCCCCTTGGCGTTGGGCTGGCGTTTTGCATTGGCGTTTGGGGAGTCACAAGTGGAATGCGAGGCCGCGCCGCGAAAGTCCGAAGCAGAGGCTGAGGCCGAGGCTGGAGCGATGACATAGATATAGACATACTTGTGTATACATGCAATATATTAAACGGATGGCATATTTATGGGTCAGCTGATTCTTGGGCACTTTGTTGTTGTCTCTTTTGCATTAACGGCACTTCTTTTGTCATCATTTATCATCGATTGCTTGCATATGTCGTCCTTCGAGTGGATTTCGGGTCGTTAAAGCCAAACAAAATACAGATACTACGTGCTACGTGTCTGCGCCTAACGATAAACTGAAGCGTTTCATGACGGAATGCGAATCGATTTCACTTTGCCACACAATTAAGGCGATATATAACGCGTTCTTATTGCGGAATAGAATATCGCGCTCGCTCTCTCTCTTCTCCCTGTCGCTGTTTCTGTCTCTCGTTCTTCCCCTCCCTAGAGATTTATTGGGTTGTAATACCCTTTAGCCTTGGGGCAGGCTCAGCTCATTTGCGGGCATTCAATGAGTTTTCCCAGCCAATGCGTAAGTAGGTTTTGTAAATCAACTTCAAATTGGCAACAAGCATGCATGCCAACAAACTTCAGTTGGCAGTTGGCTGCATCTATTTACAAATTAAGTGCACTCTGAGTGCGTGTGCATATGTGCTTGTTTCTGCTTGTGTGTTTGTATTTGAGTTTGAATTCACATGCAAATGAGTCAATATCCACAAGCCACGCTGTATACACATAATGTTCGCAAATTTACCACCACATTTTATCATTTGCTCGCCAATTGTGCGCCGATTTATCCCACAGTACACACGCCCCCATGCACACTTTTAACTAATGCATAATTATTCGGAAAATGCGCTTTTCAAATTCGCACTCGTCTGCTTGACACTGTGTTCGACATTGTCGGTTATCTTTCCTCCTGCCGTTTGTTCCTGTTGCCGTCATAGCATTCGCATTCTTTGTTGTTGCACAAAATTGATATGTCAATCAATATTTTTGCTGATTGATCCCATTGTCAGGGTGTCAAATGTGGAAACTTCACTGTGGTTCATAACATATGATTAATGTTCACGGCACGCTCACAGCGAAGTGACAATAACCAGCCAACATATCTGATGTCCCAATAATTAAACGCTAGACCAATTCAATTCAATTTAATTGCACCTAGTGAGATTGGCAGGCAGATACCACAGCTAGAATAATGATAATGAAATTACAAATTTATCAATTCGCGTATGTTTGAATTTCAACTTTGATTGTGCTATATAACGGAATAATAATAAATAATAATTTTTAATATGCCAGCTTGTAGACATTAAAGAGAAAATGAAAACTAGATGTCGCCAGAATATCCCTGCGAAATGAACTCATGTTAATTTATAAAGTAAGTAATACACACATAGTGAAATACAGTCATATATATATTTAACCGTCAAAGTATATAATTGTAGTACAGAAAACAGTTGTAAATAGAAAAACTCGTACACCAAAAATGTATTCTATGGAACTAAAAATTGGTTTAAAAAACCTTAATCGTGTACTTGTATTAAACATGTTTGCAATTGTGAAAACTGAGTTTTAAACCAAGCTATAATAAAATACAATTTATTTTGTTAACTGAAATTGAGCACCTAACTATTAAAAAGAATTTGTATAAGAATTATATTCTTAAGGAAACTTGGAGATTTTCTAACACTTCATTTATTTTCCTGCGTATTGGTGATAAGAGAGCTCAAGCTTTTAAAGGCGGTCTAAGCGAAGAGCTGTTTATTGCAGTTCTTAATAATCTGCGCTGAAGTCGGGAAAATGTGAAATAAATCTTCTGGCAGCTGCTGCACACAAAATGAGCCAACAATTGACCAAGCTGGCGCAAATGAAGAACTCTCTTTTCAGTTGTTCAGTGGCTGGTGGTGGCTGCATTGCCTTATTATTATTAGTTTTTGTTGCTGTTGCTGTTTGCTGTGTGTGTTGCCATTACCACTGTCGTTGCCATGTTGTTGTTGCCGATGCTGTTGCTATTGCTGTGCATTTCATTTTTCGCCACTTTGAGTTTTGCTTTTGAACTTGCCAACTTTTTGTGGAAGAACGAAATGAAAATCTCAAATGGAGTGCGAGACCCGAGTTGCCGAGTTTGCCGAGTCCGAGTCCAAGTCCGAGTTCGAGTCGGAGAACACAAAAGGCAGAAATTGTTTGGCATTCAAAAGCATTTAGAGAGGTGCGCGGGCAATTTGAAAAGTTTGCGAATAGTCGACAAATGGCAAAAACGGACAGAGAGTGGGGAATGAGACTTCAATTTAAACTTTTGTGCAAAATACATTTTTATTTTTAATCCTGATTTTGACAAAATGCTATGGAGATGGAGCGTTAAATTAGAGGACTATGACAGCTCAGTTTCGGCCCAGTCTTGGCTTACAGAGTTTGACGTTTTAATTGAGCATCGTATGGCATCAGAAGGGTCGGTCGCCTTTAGCTTTAGCTCACTAATCGCATTTGATTAGCCAACGCAAATAAAAACTAATATTCAAATTAAAGTAAATACAAGACGCTTTCGAGTGGTGCCCCAAATCGCCGCTGCTGGAGGCATCCATTCCAGGCACACGTCCAACATTTTGATATGGGTGCAGGGCACCTACATCTCAATTTGACCACAAAAGCCTGGCTCTCTAATGCCATGAGCCGCAAAAAGGTCTTGTGCTCCCTTTTAGCTCAATTCGCTTAGCTCCAAACTTTTCCAACCGAATTAAATTCAGAAAAAATATATATACTTCGCTCTTTCCCTGCTCACCCCTCAGCAGTCACAAATTACACAGTTGTCAATAGTTTTTTGTGGCATGCAATGCCTTCAACATTATCATCGACACTTTGAAGTGAGTTCAAAAGGTGCGTATCTAGTTTGTCATCCCCCTCAATCCCCACCCTCGTTCACCCTCATCGATGTCTTCATCGACACATCTAGCGTGAATTTGAGAGCTGCCTATTTTTGGGATGACGTACACACAGTCACAAAATTGGCATGGCCATTGAATTGGAGATATGGAAAAATTCCATAGACGAAAAGGCAATTGGAAATAAGTCAAGTATGTGCGAATAGCAGGTGAAGAATTTCAACAATTTTTTTGATCACAATTTGCATATTCAAGACCGGGGAAAAAAGCAAACATTTCAGACTGTGTATCTGGGTATTAATCGATGTAAGTTTTAAATAAAAAATTTGAATATTCAGTGAATAGAGCTATAAACTAAAAAAAAACTAATTGAATTCCACATAGTCGATTTAAAAAAATGCTGGCTAAAATAAAAACGAAAATTATTTAAGCTTAAATTGAGCTTGGAAATTACAAAATAAATTGCAAATCGTTTTGTTATTTGCGTTGAAAGCATAAAAAATCTAGTAGTCTAACTTTTAGCTTCGCTTGAATTAATAATTGCTCTCGTTTTTATTTCAGTTTATATTTCGATCTTAATTTTAATCGTAGTTTCATAGGTGCCATATGAACTATAATTAAAAAAATCGTTTTTATAATAAATTTTAAGCTGACAATATGCCCAAGATAGCAGTGATCAATAAACAGATATATGAAATGGAAATGCAAATGGAAAAAAAGTTGCAGGAGATCAAAGATAACGAGATTAAAGATGAAGAGCGCCGCAGGGCCGTCCAACAACTGTGTCGAGTACCTGGGAACTGTCCAGTTGGCAGATGCAACGATATCATATTCCCATCGAATGTAATGATGCACATGCTGCACAAACACACCAACATGGCGAACATAACCACCGCAGAGATCTTCGAGCATAAGCCTTGCGTCGTCTGCTTTGATCCCACAGACTACGAGTACGGCGACAATCAGTGTGTCGCCTCTCTGATGTATGCCGGTGTGAAGGATCAACTGGACACGCTGCCAGGCATCAACTATCTAAGTCTACCGAACTCGGCACTCATCAACGATCATCACAAGTACGACAATCATTTGCCCATCATGATGATTGGCTGTCGCTCCAGCTGGTATTGTCAATTGAAGGACAAGAAGCTGGAGCGCGAGCTAGTTGCATTGAATGCCAAGAAGTCGGGTATCTATGTCTTCTGGCTTGTGGCACCGGGGACGACTCGCAAGCTCTACTACACTTTGACTGTCTTCGATCGACACTATCTGAACACTCGCTGTGTGGTTCGGAAGGTTCGCAACTACACGCACTTTCAGAATCCCAGCGACTTTTTGCCACACGAGGACGACTATCTCGTGTTGCGCGACTCCGAGGTCAAAGAGTTCCTCAACATTAGACAAACGAAAAAGTCGAAAAAACTGAAAATGCCCAAACGCGGCATACCCATGGAGCTCATTGTCTACGAGAATCCATCCTCAAATCGCGTTCAACACTGCAGCCAGAAAGAGTTGAAGGCTGCAGCAGAACAGGTTGGAGTTCAGTACATCGAGGACACTTGCTGCGACGATGCTGCGAAGGTTCGTGGCACCGCCAAACACTTAAAGCGATCTCCACATTCAACCGCTGCGAAACGCAAGTAAATCCACAAGCCTATCATAAATCATATATCACATTACCATTTCTCTAAACCCAAAATTATGCGAATTCCATCTAAACTCCATATAGTCGTACACTACTTAAGTAAATAACCAAGTTATACATTTACATTTTAAAATTAAAAAATTTATAAATTTGATATCATTTGTTCAACTTAGGGGTATATGATCATGCATACATAATTTGGTGAATGATTTGGATAATTTAAGGATGGCCTAGGTTATTGTTTGTTTATTGTACTTTTTTTATTAACGATTTTATTTGTTTCAGGCAGGTCGAATGATGAGCTTTTATTATCCATTATAATTTTAGGACGTAGAAAATACAGTTTGTTTTCAAGAGAATAAACCATATATTTTATTATAACAGTTTGCATAGTATTAAAAAGGAATTGGTTACAGCGCATGAGAAAGGCACGTTATCATACGACTCGATAAATATCTTTGTTTAGAAGTCATAGCTTTGCTGTTCTGCGGCTTAAATTTGTCTATAGTAAGGATGATTGCTAATCATCTTTCCAACCATAATCGGGTTATGGGTGGGCATAATTCATCCAGAGCTGTGGAACCAAATAGTTAGTCAAATAATTGCCAACCTTATTCAAGTACATAATTGAATTGAGATGCGAGAGTGAAATGAGAGCACAAAGACTCTGTTTGCTGAGTAGTGTAATTAATTACAACCATTAGCTGACTTTGCAGACTTATCACCCCATCAACTGCATATAGTGGCTTATGTATGTATGCGTGTGTGTGTGTATGTGTGTGTAGTAAATATAATGCTTGTTACTAATCAATATGGTACAAGTTAATGAGCGTAGCGAGTGGACATGCAACAGGCAACGCAGACAACACAGGCAACACAGTGAGCGAATGCCACACATTTCACTCATTTGTTTGACTCTTATTTAATTTTCATTACAAATTTGAGGCCACACGTGATGTGCATGCCATTTTCATTTCCCATTTTCATTACAATTGGCCGTTTTGCTTCGCTTCGAGTAGATGGGCAGAGATAATGCCATACCTAATGCTCGACCCCGCGACCCCTCGACCCTTGGCTCAACTGTTCGCATTTGTATGCGCCATTAGCAGATGAAATACAATACAAAAATTAGTTCATGCCGCCACACACAGAGACGGACAAAAGAAACTGGGAACACAATCAGGGATATCAAGTTGTCTGCAGGCTGCCTGCCCTGCTTTGTGGCTATCGCTCTTGGCCATTTTCCTGGTCCTTATTTAATTAAGCACTTCATTATTTAATGCGCTGATTGTGCAATATTTCCAACGCACCCCGACGACTGCTAGACTCGTTCCCCGCTTAATCAGTACTTATCCGGTGTGTGCAACTGTGTTGAGGTGTCATAATTACCACATGCAACTAAAATTTAATCAAGCAACCGCAAGCCGTTGAACACGGCTCAAGTCAAACTCACCTGGGCCTTGGTAATTAATGAGGCATTTCCACTGGGCTGCATTTAGTCGCATTATCACAGCAGGAACGCAGAGCTGCATTAGTCTGGCCAATTAATTACATAATTTGGTGTACTCACGGTCCAAATGATTAAGCGTTTAATTGAACCATTAAATAAATAGCAAGACAGCAAATAGTTTAACAATTGAATTCACATTTCCATGCGTGAAGAACAACTGAGTAAATTAGGTATATATGTTAATTTAAATTTTATTTGATTATATTAATTAGGCATAACGAACATTCCTTTTATGTCAATGTGTTAGAAAAATGAAAATAAGTGTACGCAAATTTTTCAATTCCCTAAATGGTATCTTCTAGTCGAGTCTCATTCTTCTCTCGCTTCTCTCAATTTTTGTTATTTAATCTACTGCCTCAGACGGCAATTGGTCGCCAGGGCGACAGCAACTGTTACTGCAACATTGCATCTTTGGCCCACTTATAATTATTTTAATATAATTTTAATAGTTGCAGACATTTTTCTTGGCACTTGCATTTCATTGCCATATGCTGGCTTTAATTAAACTGCATTCAATGGCCAGCCTTTGGTTGGCTGCATTATTAAACACATCTACGGCATGTGTTCCCACCTCCGATTTCTCAGCAACATTTCTCTACTCGATTTTCACAAAATTGTGAAATTGTCGCATTTAAATAGCAGAACAGCTTTTGCAAATCATTTGCGTCTATTGGCTTTTTAGTCTACATTTGTGGTCAGCAAACTGGCAATGTATTATATGTTGTATTAAATATATTTAATTAAATGAATACGAGAGCAATTTATTTTGGCAACTGTTGATATTTATTGAATACGATTGCACTTCACATCCGGTTACAAAATCAGAGATCAAATGAAATAATTATTTGGAGGAGACTGTTTGCAAACATTGCCGTCCATAAAAAGCAAAAATAAATATTATGTAAAAAAAAATGTTGTTGCAATTAAATTACGAGCACAAACAGCCTGCTGCAATTGTAAAAGTAAACAAATGTGCAACTACATTAAATGCAATATTGCAAATCGACTGCAACAATTGTGCATAGCACCAACAAATAAAAATGTGCTAAAATAAGCGAATGTAGTGTGCTATGAAAATTGAAAATCCATAATACAAATGCATACAAAAAAGGCAAATAAATACTCATTTTGAACCCAACCTATTTGAAGTGGTGAAGAAAATTGCTCAGTACAAAGTTAAAGTATTATTTGTAAATTGCTTTTCATGCCATATATATGTGGGAGGACGACAACAAATGGCATACACGCTGTTATCTCGACACACATACACAGGGAGTGGTGCATGCAACGCATTCGTATTATTTCTGTTGTGCAACAGAAAATTTGCACTATTAATATTTGCATTCAACTTGCACAAGCAGCTCCCCCCCCAATTCCATGTCAGAGCACTTGGATCTTTCAACACATTCGCAATCGCCGGCGGCATTGTCAGTTGACAATGGCAACGAGTTGTGGGCGGTAGGCGCTGGTGGGCGTGGCTCGTTGAGTTGGCAATGATGCGTATTTTTATGCAAGCGCCTCTGAGTATCTATATTTAAAAAGGCTCAAGCGGCACTTAACTTGTACTCAGCCCATTTGCCACATCGCAATACAGTGGCACAACATCGACCAAAAATGTACAATCGAAAATCAAGTAATTAAATGTGTCACAATTACAATTTTGTTGAAATTAAGAAGACATAGTTTTACACTCTTTTCATTAAACATACTTTTTCTATCTTGTTTCGTATGCACACCCACTGTGCCTAGCTATGCTTGCTCGTATTCATCGCATACTTTTATGCGTCGCTTGTCGGTTGACTAAATTTATACGCTTAATCGCATAAATATAACTGAAGGTGTATTAAACACGTAGATCAATGCCACCCTAACAATGTGTATAAGGTGCAACTTTAGTTTGCAATTGCAAGTTTTGCTTTCAGTAAATCTGTTGAAAACTTGTAAGGCCTTGTGAGTTATTGTTATTATGAGCAATGCAAGTGTTGTGTAAGCTGATGCTCATTAGGCACTTTCGCGCCACATATAATATAAATTTTGCTTTTATTATTTAACTTTTTTAATGTGCTGTTTGTTACCCACCTCTTTAAGACATTAACTCGTACTGGTTTTGAGCTACATAAACCACACGTTAATGTCTGCCATAAATAAAGTGGCTAATGAAGTGTACAAAAATAATTAAGTTAGTAACTTGAAAAACTTCTCTTCAAAGAAATTATATTTGGCCGCTTGTTGAATGCTTGAACTCCACATTTGAAATTAAATTATGCAAATCAAATAATATGCAACAATTTGTAGTTTAAGTTCATAAATATAGACATTAATCGTCTATTATTAATACAGTAAAATGGTTGTAATAGAGAGACTTTTGTTCAACATTGAAAATATAATAAAGTAACTATTAAAAATCAATGTGTTGACTTATTGTAGAAACCTTATACACTACGCAATTCATTTAAAATATGCATTAATGACTCTTTGAAAATGTCTGTGAATCTCTGAAGAATCTCTGTCAACTACGCCTAACAATTCTCTTTGAGTATTAGCACTTTAATACAAAGTCTTTAACTCGCATTAAATTAACCAAAGTTGACGGACAGCTCCAAATAGAGCAGAGCAAGACCTTCGCCTTGTTGTTTTCAGTTTATTTAACGCATGTGTAGCTTATGATAAATGCGTCACGCTGATGGCGGCAGGGGCAGAGGCGCTTTTGTTAAGCTGATGTCAATTATCTGTGCATACTTTGTGGCATGGCACATATTGCTGTATTGCCGAGCAAAACTGTAGCGGTGCGTCGACATCGATAGACAAAAAATAAAGAGAAACAGCAGCAGCAGCAGCGGCAGAAGAAGAAAATCCCTTTTGCCAACAAGCGCCACACACTGTAATTAAGAGACACTCAACGGTGGTAAGGTGGAATGGGTTGGGACGGGCATAGATATGGTTGGTGTTTATAGTATGTATAGATAGATGGGAGGTCTTCCCACTGCCTGCGGCCAATGGCAATGAGAAAACAATGATGGGCAGACGTGGTGTGCCCTCAAAATGCTGCTGACCCAATTAGCAGACTCGCTGGGCTGTTTCTTTTTCGCTTTGGTACGCCGTCTGCTGGCATCGATGGTGCTGCTGATGATGACGACGCTTAGCACTAGTTGGATGCCACGTTTTGTAGCCACGTTAATTAAATTATCACGTGTCAATTAATGCTGCTCCCAGGGCAACAGGCAACAACCAGCGACACCAACGACAGCGACAGCAGCAGCAGCGCACAAAAAGAGACGGTGCACATACGACGGTGCGTATGAGTGATTTTAATGCTGCAACTGCTACAGTTTTGTTGTTGCTTCTGTTACTGTCAGTCAACTATCAACTGTCATAATTTTTTGTGCCCTGTATCTTGGCAACTTTGACGATTCGCCTCGCTGCGAATTTATTTGCCACTGTGCAACCAAAGAGTGTCGCTCGTTTTTGAGCTCGCGTCAAAGTTGCCGCTTGTGGCAATGTATTGGATTGCCTGTCTGCCACTCGCTGTTGGCTGTTGGCTGCTGGCTGCTAGCTCCTCTCGCTGCCTGAAAACTAAAAAGTGTCGTTCTCTGTGTACATATTCTCTTGGGTCGACAAGTCTCGTTTAAAGTTTTTCAATTAAACGCTTAAATTCAGCGCGCTACTCGCTGCTCGCTGCTCGCTCAGGTTTAATTAAACTCCGCCCACGGGCAACAAGAAACGCTAACTGCCAATGAGAGCCTAGAATTTTGTTTAGATTTATGCTCAATTTGATTGGCAAAATGCCTGAGGCCTGCACCAAATCATTTTGTGTGTACTTTTGGTTAATTAAGGCTCCAACGTTGAGCCATGAGTCGGCAGCGCTTTAAACGCACAGCGCTTGCAACGTTCCGAAACCATAAGCTGCCAGCAAAAAGGAAAAATCTGCTCCGCAAAGTTTTTAGCAAATAATCGGTGAACTTATTAAGATTACGCCTAAAACCTCTCTCATTAAAAAAGGCAACATTTCGGGCCAGCTAGAAAGCCGCCTCCAAAGAAGGTCCCCAGCGCTTAATTTAAGAGTGAATCAATAGCGTAAAGTACAATGGGGAAAAAGGTACGAGTATATATATTGTAATTTAATGCTAATGCGATCCTACACTTTTCTCTATCGATTTCAGCCGAGCTGAGAAACACAAAGCATATTCAATGCTTGAATTTTCAGTAGCCTTCATCTTCAATGGCCATGGTTAAGAGAATTCCTCGAGTTCGCCGCCAATATTTAACGCCATTTTCATTGAAATATTACCGCAACAAGTCGCATATTAAATTTGCCAGATTTTCTCGACGCATTATTTTGTGTTAAGCGAAAAATCCGATTAATTTAAAAAGCCGTCAATTTGGCAAACGTTTAGATAGTCAAAGCGTTGAATGCGCATACGAATTTCAAACACATTAAATAAGGGCTTTTGCAATAAAAATCTGCCAAAAACATATTTCACGCCTAACAAGCTTACCAACCAGCCACGGCTGAAAGGCCCAAAAATTACTGCATGTTGCTGTTGTTGTTGTTGCTGTCCTTCACCTGTTGTGATGTTGTTGTGCTTAAAAGGATAACCACAAAACCGCAAAATTTGTGTTGCATTTGCCAATTTGGCAGCATTTCAAGCACTCAGCTGTGTAAATGCATAAATGTACATTACACAGAACAGAGACATATAGTAAGTATACTCATAGATATATGTACATATATTTATATATATATAATGTATGTGCGACTCTGTATACTGTGTATGTCTACAACGTAGTCTCAATTTTAATGGCACACTTTTGGGCGCTGCGCCAACCACCTGTTCGGCCGGGGCAACGGGCAGGAGGTCGTGGGGAGGGAGAAACACAGGCATACATTCTCGAAAATGTGTCTCAGGTGTGAAACATCAACGACACGTTATTGTCGCCATTGCAGTTGTCCATAATGGTCGCCCCATAAGCTGCGCCAATGGTGCAGTGAAAGCGAGAGCAAGAGAAGAGAAAGAGAGAGAGCAAGAGAGCGGTAGGACACGGTCCCGCAGGACAATTGTCCTGCCTTGGCCAGCACATGCATAAACATTAACAAGCGCTTTTTATCGCCAGCGCAACATGCGCCACTTGGAATTTCCTTCTTGTTTATACATTTTTTCATATTTCTCTTCTTTTTCTGTGTTCATTTTTTTTCTGGTTTTCTTTCTTGTTTGGTTATTTGCTAGGCTCGGTTTTAATTTCACTTGAGATTTTACGGGCCGTCTCGTTATGTGTGTAATTATGTGCAACGGAAATGTTTAGCACCGGAAATTATGCAGCAATAACTTTAACTGGCGGCCAAGCACTTAAAATACATTGAAAATATTGCCACACGCACACTACTAACCATGCCCCTCACACACACACACACACACACACACACACGCGCGCGCACACAGTGAGACACACACACAGTCAGACACGCGCAACACCCGCTGATCCTTTAAGCAAGCATTGCGTATACTCGATTTTTATTGTTTGTCATTTGTTTTGGTTTCGTTTTTATACGCTGTACAAGACGAGCACAAAAGAGCATATTAGCTATATAAAAAGTTATGTATTTTGCTCAAAAACTTCTATCTTTCTTTTAAGATTATTAGATTAATCTTGGAAAATATACACTTTTATTAATATCACACTTAATGCACAATTCGAAATCTCGACGATTTTCTCTTGTGTCTAGTATAAATTTAAAGTCATTTAAGTCTTAGAAAAGTGAAACAATCATTTTGAAGAGTATCCTTTGGACTGTCTGCTGGATTAGGCCGTTTTAGCCAGCTCCCCAGTCAGCAGTAAAATTCAGTGGCAACAAATATGAAAAAGACAAGCCGAGCATTACGCACTGGTTGCTGCTCAGGGATTGCCAGTGGAATTGGTATTGGTATTGGAATTGGGCTGACATTGCAGCACGAAATCTCGGCATTTGTTTTACCCACTTAGACAAAATTAGCTTCAGTTTGTCCGACAGTCTTTCATTTCTGTCCCTCTCACTTTCTCTGTTTATGTTGTTTGAATTTGGTGTCTTTTATTTGCGGTTCGGCGATTGTGTATTTTATGATTATATCGTAAGATTTTCATAGCATTTATACTTATGTGGCCAAAGGTGAGCTCAAATTGAAACTGCAATTCAATCTGTTTGCCTTTCGCAAGAATAAATCAATAATAAATTGTGCAGATTTCTATCCAAGGAATTCCGGTACCATTCCATATTATTTCTCCATAAATACTACTGTCCCAATCGAAGTATTTGTTTAATTTAAAAGGATCGTTGAAGAATATTATTTTTACTTCTCTATAATGTCGCGTTATGCTGACTAAAGACATCTGCTGTATTTCCATTCAGAGTAAGAGCTGCTCATTTAAACTTAATGGCACTTCTAATCAAATTCCTTTGGAATTGCATTGCAGAAGAGCCATAAAACTTGTCTTTTCTGAAAATGCCGAACAAAACGAACCACACAAATGTGATGCAAAGTGCGTATAATGCGATATGATATCCAAAACTGAGTGCATGTATGAGAATGAGCATATACTATATTATAATCAACGCTTCAAGATGCATCTCGACGTCTGTGTGTGTATGGAAAGTGCCTTCAATAGAGAGAAAGTTATCCACTTTGTGGCAACGAGCAAAGTTCCCGCAAATGAAAACTTTAAAAATGCATACAGCTTAAGAGCTGCACATCAAAATGTTTCGAGGGAAAGTGCCTGGCAACGAGAAGCAGACGGGTCTCTAAATAGTTGACAGGAATTTGTGCAAAGCTCAAAAATCCTTGGCCGGAATTTAATAAACAAAAACTGAAAATGGTCTCAAAGCAAAAACTAACAGACACAAAGCACTTGAGAGGATTCTGTTGAATGCTGCAATTGTTAGAACCATGAGATGGAAAAATTGATTCAAATTGCATAAACATTGGTGCCCCTCGAGTCTAGTTCGAATCGTAGCTGGACAGGCCATCTAATCAAATGGATGGCCAAGCCTAACTTATGGCAATTCCATCCATCAGGTCAGAGGGGGCCAGGACGGATGGGGGGTGTGACTCACCAGTCACTTTGGGGCAGGGCTTTCTAAGCCGTTAAGCTCTCAAGTGCCATCGCAATAGTCGCTTCGGTGACTTTTCCTCTGATCTCTGTCTCTGTCCCTGTTGCTGTCTCTATCCATGTCACTGACTGTGACTGTATTCCATCAATAAACTGGAGCAATTGACTTTTGTTCTTTAGGGCTGGCAACTTAATATTCATGATTTATTTGCCTTTATGCCTTTATATTGTTTTGAGGTCATCAAGTGCTTCGTTTTGACTCCATCCGCAGCGCACTGTAATAGCATTTTAAATACATTTACTGCTCGTAAATATTCCACCTGCCTTTTTGCCTACAATTTCATTATTTTATTTGCTGTCAACGTTCCTTAAATAATTTATCATTAATCATTATCACGGTCAGGACACGACCAGGACATTGAGACCGCTCCCAGTTACAGTTTTTTATTTGTATTTATTTATTTATTTTTTTTAACATCACTTTTGACACAACGTGGAAGTTCTCCCATTTTATTGTTACTTTATGTCACTCTTCGCTGTTGGTTTTAATGCATTTTAAATCGTGTACATTGACCAATTGTCAAGATCTGAATTAATGAGAATCTCCTTGATTTATGAATGTCGCCTGGCATTTTAGCAAAATTTTAACTTTTCATTTTTCCCATTTAAAATTCATTACAACAACATTAATCAAAACCGCTAAAATGAACAATGATAAATAACCGTCAAGTTGTCTGTCAAATACACTAGTCTGGTATTTTTTGGTTTTATATATATATATACCGCAATTGGTCACACTGCGCATGGGATCGACGCTGCATACCAGAAAGTGCACTGCTTTCCGAGCAGTAGGCAATTGCACTGCTTGCCACAGTCGCTGCGCAACAAGTGTACACGCCATCCTGCAGCTTCCCCTTTCTCGACTTCTAGGACTATATATCTTTTTGTGTCTCACCTTCCATCAATAAGCTCGCAGTCATTGTTATTGAATATGTTGAAACTAGTCTTGGGGATACAAAACTAATTAACAGCACATTTGAATGCCCATGGCTATCATCAATTTTTTGGCCTTGCTAAGTTTGCGTCTAATGTGCAAAGGACACCTGCCCCGCAGATAAATTATCCCTTGTGTCTGCGGTGAGAGGATGAGCTTAGTCTATCCACCCACACATAAAACAATGGGGAATCTTCAGCCAAGCAATTAAAAATCCTTTTGCGTAACATAAAAATACCATTAAATCTAGGCCGATTATCCTTTTGGGCTTTGTCTGCCTCAGTAATGCCAGTCGACGCATGTGTGATTGTGCGACTGTGTGCGAGTGTGTGTGTGTGTGTGCGCGTAAATGTGTGCGTCGTGTGTTACGCACACAAATGCGAGTAGATATACATAGATGTTTAGATAAACACTGGGACTCTAGCCACTAATACACCCCGAGTGCTTGTCCAGTCATTTGGACATATTTCAGTTGTGTCCACCATGTAGTTGTCCTTGTTGTTGTCCCTGCTTCTGTGTAGTTTTTGTTGTTGTTATTTTGATGGCCAATTGCATTTTTTACATAGCTCTATGGCTGGTCCCGACGCGCCTCCTTATGGCTATAATGATTATTTTCGAGGATTATTTCTTCGGGTACTTTTCTCGCTATGCGCCTTACTTATGTTTATTGGCGTTGTTAATATTTGTTTTCTTCCCCCATTGTTTATTTCCTATGTTGTAGCACACACACGCAGACACACACACACACTCATTTAGTTTTATGTTTTTTGGGACCCAAAGTATTAAAGCCATGTTTTTGCGGCTACTTTAGCAACAGCTGTTTGGTTTTAAGCGCAAGCTCTCAGAATTTCATAAGGCGTTGAAAAGTCTCTACTCAGCTCACATCGAAATATTGTCCCCCAGATAACCACATAATGTTTATATTAGGATAGAAATCATGTGTATTTCCTGGAATATTGAATATAGAATATAATTGAATAAAAAAAAACGCCTCTGGTGATTTTCCACGAAAAGATAATTTCATATGTATTCAAAGAATAACAGCAAATAAACAAAAAACATATACAAGACATAAATCGTATAAATAAATAGCTTGTACACAAAAAGAGGGCAGAACATCCTTATCTTTATCTATACAAATACTGAAAATAATAGTTAGGCCCTTATTAAAGTTTTTTTGACAGAATACACTTTGTGCCAAATTAAAAAAACAAATCACTAGCTTCATCGCATCATTGCTTTTGTTAAACAACTCTAACTAGTTGCTGCCGGGATACTCGTATCCAATGTACTATATGTGGCGTACTTTGGCGTATTTGGCTATCGGTTGGAGAGGTTGCCATTGTTTATGCCAAATTGGCACTCAACTTTATGGGGCATTTGTGCGGCAACCTGCGAGCTGTGGCCTTCATCGTGCGCTGCAGAGACTCGTTATATGTAAATTCGCTTTGTGGTCATCTGAAATGCGACTCTCGCTTAGCAGTCATCGCAATTGCGGCATAATTACAATTTCAGTTCGCGTTCGCGTTTGCAGCGTTGCAGTGCCATTTATGTAGCTGTAGCAACAGCCACAATTTTCTTTGCTATTTCATTAAACTGCTCTTTGGGTTGCCAACAGCACGCCACAACCACACACAACCACACACAACCACACACATACACACACAGACACACTCATACACACACACTCAGAGCCGCATACTATGGCTGCATACTATATGCCACATTATCCCTGCAGTTGCAGACAGCAAACTATTAAAGGCCACTTCAAAACGAAACCGCAGGCGGTCCACAATGCCCCAAAACCTCTCTGTCTGAATATACGACTGTCCCTCTGTCTCTGCCTTGGTTGACTGCATGACTGTCTGTCTGATTGCTTAAAATTTCAGCTACGTGCGCGGTATACGTGTGTGCCACACCTGCCACACAGTTGCAATCGCAGTCTCAGTCAGAATCGCACTTGCTCGCATTGGGAGACAGAAACAATGGGGTAACTGGCAACTAGCAACGGGCATAGGGTGACCTACGTAATTTAATGTTTTATTCCTACACACACACACACACACAACAGACACACGGAGTTGGCCGCGCTGGCGTATACGTAATAACAGTCGGCACACGTCGAGCACGCGATGCCAACGTGCCGCAACCTTTCCTAACCCTATGACGTTAACGGCTAACACATACCCACAACAACAGAGCTGAGCACGTGATCGTCTAGCACACGACATAAAAATCTTTAAAGAATCGAGGAATTCTATACACAGCTCAGATTGCAAGTTTGGCATTTCTATTACATAAGCAAACGATCAATTTAATAAATAAATAAAATAATCTCTAAAAAATGCACTTAACTACAAATAGTTCTGCCTTGAAATAAATTGTTTTAAATAGCTTGCTAAATAGTCCATCGCCCAATTATAAAAAATGTATGGCAATTTTCGATCCATAAACATTTCTATCTTACTTTTCAAATATGATTAAGATCACAAATCGAAGTTTTTGAAGCAGAAAAGACTCTTTTGTACACGTCCAACAAGATTGTAAATAATTCCTATTGTGTGTGGAAATATCACGCGTGCAGCGCAGACATTGTGGCAAAAGTTTTTGGCAGACAAAAGTCAAAGTCCAAATTGGAGTTTAGTCGTCATCGTTGCTCGAAGTGTTTCCACACCGCCCCGTGTACAATTAGGGTAATTAGTGCTACGTTGTTGCTATTAGTTTTGTTGCCAATGTTGCTTGTTGCTTGTTGCTGCTGCTACACATTGCTGCTAGTGCTGCTGTCGCTGCTGCTGCTGGGCATACATACTCGTCGAATAACATGCAAAGCCATTTTCATGTTACACATGCATAAGTATCAAAGCCCAAACGCCAACGCAATCAGCCGTACATTTATTTTGTTTTTCGTGTTATTTATTTTTGTTGTCGTCGCGTGTTCACAACAACTTCATTGGCGTAGTTGTTGTTGTTGTTGATGCGGCTGCTTTCGCTGTCCATGTCGTTGTTGCTGTCGCTTGTTATTGTTGATTTAAGTCGTGACATCGAATCACTGCCATATCACAAGTCTTGCCCCCAATTGACCCTCCGCAGGATTGGCTTATGTTATGCATTCAATTTACAAAAATCAAATACATTTCCAGCCGCACAATCGGAATATATAATTAGAGGATTCACTTCATTTGCATACGTAAACTCTCTCTCTCTTCTCTCTAACATGGGGAATGTTTCGGAGATTGCCTCATCAACATATTTATCCTTTTTTTTGGTATGTCGCATAATTAATATGTGCATGTGATTAAAGCTAAATTGATAATAACTCTTTAACCTGATGCTAACATCAAAGCTGTATTAAATTTTCTAAATAGCACTTGAATTTATGACAAATGGAATTAAATAATATAGGATTTTCGAATTGAGAATCCATGCAAATTTACAAGGAAATTAAGTATAGATTCTCATGGCATATAAATACGAAATTATTGCTTATCACAGCTAATTTTATTTTACCTGGCATTTAAATTGTTTTAATAAAGCGAATGTTCTATGCACGGCAAAGCAACTGCACTGAGCGTTCAAAGGTTTCATTTTGGATTCACTTAGAATGCACAAAAGCAGCTTCTGCAAACGGCAACAGCAACAGCAAAAGTAATGCCAACGGCAATGAGGTGATGCGATGCGTTCCGATGCGATGCGATGAGCTTGGTCCGCATCTAAGCGCATTAAGTATGCGCCTCGTGCGCCAATTAAGTTGAGTCAGCTTCGCTTCAGCACCAGCATTGGCGTCAGCAGCCTTGTCAGCGTTGGTCTGCCGCGTGGTTAGCTACACATTTTTTCATCAAGCCGCTTACAAAGCAATTAACCTTATCGCTTCGCAGCCGCTTAGCGTTCGTAATTCTCTTAATCAGCGCGGACTTTAGGTGTGCAAGGAGCTCGCACCAAAGTAAACTAAAATTAAAAAGAGATTGCAATATTAATTTGTTGGCTTCACTACAGTTAAAACTGCTCTTCGATCATAAACAATTGAATGTTTTCTTTCAAACAATCTTAAAGTATCTTCTCAGTATCGATTACGTATAAATTAAATACAATTCTAATGCATTTAACTTCCGTATATCAGCAATATTTACTCCGTTAGAACAAAGAAATATTAAACATTTAAATGCGCTTCTAATGCTCTCAAATTATCATTACGTACACCTCAAATCGACATAATGCCAATCATCCTCACTCAATACCGTGTCTAACAATGAAGTAGCTTTGATAAGGGTATAAATATTATTACAACATAATACAATATTCGTAGCTTACCGTGCAACCAAAGGGAATCCACCTGAGATACCTAGCAACAAAGCAAATTTAGTTGCAATTCATTTTGCTTGGCTTTACTTGGTTTCCAGACTCTTGTCGTCTGGCTACCATGACAGTTAAACTCCTGTTGTGACCGAGTTGATAATGCTCGATGCACAGTTGGGGTTGTGCAAGGGGTTCATCCATCTGCCGCTGTTTGGGTTAGAGAGTTGTTGTTATTGTGAGTATTCATTGCTTAAGCCAAAGTCATTTGCAATTAGTAAATTTGACAATTAAAACATTTGCCTATACCTCTTTTAGTAATTTGCGGCACTCAACAGCAACCAGTTTCCGAAATACGAGCTCATTGGGAAATGTGCACAGAAGCCCTTGGCCTCTTTACATTGGCAAATTAAGTCAGAGAAGCCATTTAATAAATTGGTCAACCTTTTCTCTCTAAAATTTTACATACTTTGATAGTTTAATTTCACTTTAAAAGTTTGCAGTGAAATATAATAAAACAAAATAGATTCCTTGCCAATTATACTTGTTTATCTTTTATTAGAGATGAGAAATGATCGACGTTCATTACATACTTGGCGATAAATGCAAGTACAATATATGTAATATGCGTATATATCGACGAGAACGTCATAATCGTATTTATGGTTCATCTCTAATTGCAATTTTGTCTATTCTATTTTTCTGTTGTCAGGCTTTGTCGACTTAGACTAAAACATATGCTTGTCAATGTCCTAAGGCTATTGAAGGCATTCGCTTGCATAGGTAGTTGTGTTAAATTCGAATTGCTGTGCAACACGATCCTTAAGTCTGTACGAAAATGAGTAAAAATGTGACAGACTTTAAGGCATGCGACAGCGACAGCGACGACAGCGTGTCTTCGTTTGCATCTGCTCCGTATTGGAGATGCAAAGCTGTGAAGTGTGCTCCACTGCTAGACGCATGAAATGAAGTCACTGGAATCTAAATTAAACCGCATCATATTTATTCAACAAACGGATCAGTCCTATCACCTGGCCCTTGACGATATACGCGATCAGTCCGAAATTTCTTTGTTAGTAGAACCCAGTTTCTATGGACGGCATTGCAAGACATCTATAGTTGTAATAGCCACATCAAATAATACGTATATCTTCGATGTGCAAGCGTTAGGCAATATTTTCAAGCAGCTTTCGGAGCTGCTGGAAGCGAAGGTTCCTCGCAAGATAATGCACTACAGCCATCGAATATGCGACTTATTTCTTCATCAGCACAACATTAAAATTGGAGGAATTTGCGATACTTTCGTTGAGTTTTGTGTGGTGCGTCAGGATCGAAGAAACTGTTCTCTGAGGGAGGCCATATCGCTTGTATTGAATACACCAATGTCCGAACTAACTTGTAATGAAGTCGACGACGTAAGTTTTTAATTTCACCCATTATTTTAAGCTCATGCTTTTCATAAATTCACCTAATTTCTTTTTCCCGTCACAGCCAAAGGAATCACATCGAAATTTCACAGGACGTCCGTTGTCCAAAGGACAGCTTCAGTACCTGGGAAAACTTGCCATACTGCAACAGAAACTACACGGCAGGCTTATTTATGGAAATATTTGCAATGAGTTGGATCAAATGGTCACAAATTTTAGTACTCAATTTAACAAAAACCCGAATTCTGATGAAGTAGCTATAAATATGGGACCTGGTAGCAAAGCAGGAATGGAATGTATCAATCAATTTTTTTTAATTTCTACGAAAATACGCGATGCATGATTTAAAGTGTTAATATATTTAGATCTTTTGCACGAAACCAGAACTATGTGGGGTTTTGTCAATTGTTTCTTAATTGATTTTTTGTCAATTCTTATAATACCCTTCTACCTTTTGGATACCGTGTAATTAGTAAAACCTTTGTACACATTATTATAAATAATAAATTCATCCGTATTTCGGTTAACTTCTTCCACGGAAAAGCAATCTTTTTTTATTGTGTAAGTTCCACGACAGCAATCTATCATACATTTGTAATTTGTAAACTACTTGTAGTACAGGCGAACAAAGCCGTTGTATTGAAAATTCTTCGCACATTTACTTCTCAAATTGCATTACATAAAATGTTTTCAACAAAAAAAATTTTATTAAACCTATTTATCTCGCGGTCATTAAATTATCGAATAATATGACAGTTATAAGTTGGCAATTTAAAACTCACGATGCTTTATTATTGGTGCGCCATCGATATATCGATAGCAGAAAACTCGTAAAAGTATCGATACAAACAAATAATTAGATAATTTTACGAACAACTGCGACCGGTCCGCACGTGTAGTGAAGTTCAATTGCGATTACCAATTAAGTTTTAGTTCATTAAAGCGCTCCAGATTGCATTTAATAATTTAGAAATGGTAAGAAAGACATTAAAAAATTCCTCACGCCTAAAATTACCATGCATTGTACAAAATATTTGACTCTGGCTTCTCGAAGTTTCCATACAAACACAATGACTGATAACTCGCCTTGCCGGGTTGTTGTGTAACTCGGGGCGCAGCATAAAACGCAGGTCAATTGATTAATTCATCATGTTTCTTGAATTATATGTTATAGGCTGCAGCTATTAAGAAAATCATCCCCATGCTGGATCGCATTCTGGTGCAACGCGCTGAAGCTCTCACTACAACGAAAGGCGGCATCGTCTTGCCAGAGAAGTCTGTGGGAAAAGTGTTGGAGGGCACTGTTCTGGCCGTTGGACCCGGTGCACGTAATGCTGTACGTATTTCATGATTGTCTCTTACACTTTCAACATTATTTATGTATTCACATATCTCTTTAGACCAATGGCAGCCATGTTCCAATTGGCGTTAAGGAGGGCGACCGCGTCCTATTGCCCGAATTCGGTGGCACCAAGGTCCAATTGGATGAGAAGAAGGAATTGTTCCTTTTCCGCGAGTCGGACATTTTGGCTAAATTAGAATAAATGTCACACTTGTTTTTCAATTAGTACGTAAACCTTACAATAAACGTTTAATGCAATGTTTTTGTTTGCATGACTCCCACAAAATAAATCTTGGAATCTTCTCGCTTAATATATGAAAACTATATTTGTACAAATCATTATCTTAAAGTTTAAACTAATCGAGCTTCAGATTGCTCAGTCCATAGACCTGATTGAAGGCGGATCTTCGTTTAATGTCGGGCAATCCCTCAACAGCGGCGCGTTCACGCGAAATATTCACCAAGGCCTCAAAAGAGCGCGGCTCCCAAATAGCCAAATCCGACAGCATTTTTCTGCAAGAAACCAATTGTTAATACAATAAATATATTACTGTGTATATATATATTACTTGTTCAGCAGAATATCGGAGCGTGCGAGACCCTCCTTAAAGGTGTCCAAGGCGACACCATATTGTTGGCAACCGGCTTCGACGCGGGTCGTCCACAGCTGGGCCATGTCCAGCTTTTTGAGCTTGCGGCCCTTGGTAGCATAGGCAAGAGCACGGTGCACGCTACGTATGGCAAAGGTGTAAACATTTCGTGTGCGACTGCGGTAATGCTGAAACGAATTTAATGGCGCCGGTTAGAAAGTGTGTTGAATTTTAATGTTTGAGGGCTTACCGCTGCAAGTTTAAAAATGCGTCTCTTGCGCCAGAATTCATCGGGACCACGTGCGCGAACCAATAATGGCAGGTTTAAGAACACCATGGCGAATTGTTTCCCTAAATATCTGTGGCAAATTTAACTAATTTTAATTGAAAATCTAGCAATTTACATAACCTGCATGCACACAATTATCGAATTCATTTCAAGCACAGCTGACTATCGGTAAGCACCTTGCAGACTACACATATCGATAGCTGAAAGTAGTGATAATAGTAGAAGGTTACGCCAAACATAACATTAAGCAGACGTAACGTCAATTTAATAAGTGCTAGTGATTCCTTAACTTTTACGCAAATGCAATAAATGTATTTCTCAAAAGAGTGCTAAATGTGAAGGGAAATTCTGCTGGTTACCTTTTATTCACATTGATTTCATTAAAAACACAATTTTTTCCTAGTTAATTGATGACGTAGATGCATCAAATAAAATGTTTGTATTACGACGTAATCTCATACTGCGGATATTTCGATTCCAGTGTCAATAGGTGAACTACCATCGTTTTGCCGGTCAAAGTTGTTGCAAATGATGTGAAAATCTAATTTTCAATGTGTTTTGCAAATCGCACAAATACAAATAATTGTTATTTAGTTGTAATCTTGTGAAAAATAGTAGCATTTTGGCCAGTATGTTGTGCAAAGAGGGCCGTGTCAGCTTGTATTGCTTTCTAGCCACAGCCTGTTGTGTCCTGTTGCCGTCGATACCGCAGATTTACTATGGAATCGTTCCAAATGTTTGGGGCGCCATCCTCTGGGGCCCGGTGCTATATTATGCATTAATTAATATCATCATTCGTTTTGTACTGCGCAACACCGACTATCAGGTAAGACCATATTGAATGACTCACTTGATTGCGCTCACGTTTATCAGTGTTTTTGTTTTGTAGGTGGCCATAAGAGCCTCGTTTCTGGGCTTTACAGAAGCAGTCAGTGTGCTGGTAATTTGCTTTGCACCCCGGCAATGGCAGCAATTTGGCGTCTATGGCTGCTTTATGTCCTTCTTCCATTACTCCGAGTTTCTCGTCATTGCATGGGCAAATCCGCGCACTCTGTCCCTGGACTCATTCATGCTCAATCATTCGGTGCATTATGGCTTGGCGGCCTCAGCCAGCTGGGTGGAGTTCATTCTT
Organism: Drosophila siamana; assembly: GCA_035047445.1. NCBI lineage: Eukaryota > Metazoa > Arthropoda > Insecta > Diptera > Drosophilidae > Drosophila > Drosophila siamana. The sequence continues at coordinate 2,676,715 of JAWNPP010000064.1, forward strand.
GAACTCTACTTTCTGCCCGAGTTCAAGCGTTTTGGGCACATCTGGTTGCTGGGCGTTGTGATGTGCAGCTTTGGTGAAGTAATACGCAAGGTGGCCATCATCACAGCGGGTCGCAGTTTCACTCATTTGGTAAGTGAATCTCGGACTAGTCTGTACTGTAAATGTTAGCTGACATGATTGCCTATTTTGTTAAGGTGCAAGACGAAAAGCATGCAGACCACAAGCTTATCACAAGCGGCATTTACGCTTTTAGCCGACATCCGTCGTATGTGGGCTGGTTTTATTGGTCAATTGGCACACAGGTGATCATGATGAATCCTGTATGCATTATCATCTACACACTAGTCAGCTGGATGTTCTTCTACGATCGCATCAGAAGCGAAGAGTATTCCCTCCTTCAGTTCTTCAAATCGGATTACGCTCGCTACCAGCAGCGGGTGTCAACGGGTCTGCCCTTTATTAAAGGCTATCAGATTGAGTAACTAAACAGAAGTCAAGTCCAGTCAGCAAAGTAAGCATCAGAAGCGAAGAGTATTCCCTCCTTCAGTTCTTCAAATCGGATTACGCTCGCTACCAGCAGCGGGTGTCAACTGGTCTGCCCTTTATCAAAGGCTATCAGATTGAGTAACTAAACAGAAGTCAAGTGCAGTCAGCAAAGTCAATCACACAAAGAAAATAAAACAAATGTAGCTTTTTAAGTTTTTTAAGATCAATAAATTATAAATTTAAATCCGACCAATGTGTATTGTTGTAGGACAATGAACAACAGTTTGTATGGTTATTGCCCACATATGATTTGTGGAACAAAGAAATAAATTACATACCCATTGCTGGCATTTTAGCTTACAGTGTGGATTGCGAAACCGATGACAAGCTCGATAAGGAATCTAATATTGTCATTACCTCGAATACGCGATGGATATAATAAAGCAGGTGTGTTAGAATACTATATATGTATGAACATATAAATCACTTTCATATGAAACAAATAAATATTTGCCATACAACTGTGGGGATTTGTGTAATTCTGGAAATCTAATCTGAATTGATTCGTGGAAACGACAACACCCAGAAACTGTTGCAAGTTCAATTTACATTTATATTTACAATTGAACTGTATAGTTCATCTCTGGGTCAGAAAAAGAAAAAATTGATTTTTATTTTTTTTGTGTACGTTTGTGGTGTTTCTTTTTTTTATTATTATTATCAATTTAAATTCGAATATTGCTCTAACTTTATATATAAACCACAAGGCCCAGATTTGTTCCATGCGTAACTCACAACAAATATGTGTGTCCTGTATGTGTGGGTGGGTGTATGTTTGTGTAGATTATATGTACAAATAATTATCAATGTTAATAAATTGTCTTAGTCACTCTTTGAACTTAATATTTGCAGTAGCTGTGGCTGCAAATCTGTATTTGCGCAATGCCTCTTACAAGGTTGTCGGTGTGTCTGTGAATGTGTGTGTGTGTGAGTATGTGCTGTGTTTTGTGTTTGTATGTCGATTATTTGATCTTCTGTGTACTCCTTAGTTATTTACTCAACAAACTGCGGCGCACCGGAATACGTGCAGCCGGGATTCTGGATGATGTGACCGGCCGCATAATTGCCACAGCGTATGCACACATCCAACGGCTTGCCCTGCACAAACTGCGACAGAAAACCACCAACGAATGCATCCCCAGCGCCATTGGTATCCACAATCTCACGCGGTCCCAAACACGTGACCTCAAACTCATCAATCGAATTGTGCTGGATCAACAGCACCGGGTCACAGCCCTGCGTGAAAATGGCAATGCGTGGTCGCGACTCATTCAGTTTCTTAAGAGCGACCACACGTTTGCCAATCGCACGCAAATCATCTTTCTCGGGCCAACCTTGGGCGGTGGCGAAGGCGTATGCCTCGGCCTCGTTGCCAAAGATGATGTCAACGTAGGGCATGACTTCGAGCAGCGGCTGCATGTAGTATTGCGATATGAATGGTGCGCTGAGGTTCATTAGGAACGGTCGCTGCCTGGCATGGGCGGCGTCTGCCACGCGCATTATGCTAGGCGGACTTACGGTCAGGAAGAAGCCCTAAGGCAAAGAGAAGAGCGATTTAAATAAATACATACATATTGAATATGATATAAATATAAACGTATACATAAATGTATATATACTATACTACGTACAGATATATAGTAATAGAGCGCATTTTCAATGAGCGACTTATTCACTGGATTCTCCAGGTGATCGATCGTGAATTTGTTGGCCGCCGCCAGATTGGCGCACAACGATCTGTGTGTGCCCGTGATGAGCACAGCACAGGTGCCGGTTGGAGTCTCCTTGCTCACTTGATAGTGTGCATCGAGGCCGGCTTCACGTGCTTTTTCCCTCAGGATGGACGCAAAATCATCCTCGCCGACGCAACCAAAGAAGACGGCGACATTCGGTTTACCAATGATCCATTGAGCAATGCGCAATGAATTTTGAGCGGAGCCGCCTGCGAGATATTCAGCACTGTAGTTCTCGACAAGCTCACGATAAATGGGCATATGTCGCTCCTCGGCCAAGATCGCATCATCCTCGTTCATCTCATATTTCTTGAGGAAATCCATGGGCACGGTGGCGGAAATGTCCAGCAGGGGATTACAGAAGCCGACTAGGGCGCCTTTCCTACAAGCGAGCGAAGTGAACGGGAGAGGAACAATCAAGATTAGTATTCATCTTCAGCTTCATTGTCAATTTGCTGGATGCCAAAAATTTGATTAAGTTAAGTACGAAACCTTATGCCACAGGCTGTTTTACAGTTTGGGTCGCACATGCTGCACACTGACTCGCCGAGTGCTTGTTGTAGTCTAATTAACAATTAGAAAGAAACTGAGACCATCATCATAAACCGACTGTCGCCTGAGGCAAATAGTGCTTCTTATTCTTGTTGTTGTTGTACACAGTATCAGTTGTCGATGAACTATAGCGATAGCCCCCAAAAAGAATGCTACACTGATGGCTAAAATATAGCGCACATTTTTCAAAAATAAATAATTAAATACAGATATTGCTATTTAAAATTTCTTTGCATTTTCAATCTGACACAAAAGCAAATTTTTAAATTTCGATCTTTCGTTTTGTGTTAAGAGATAGTTGTTATCGATATATTCAGTGCAGCTGGGAGCCGACACTTTTTTTAAGACAGCCACTGTATTCCAGCTTGTTTACGCTACCTTTTGTTGTATTTGTTGACAAGAATGCCTGTTATCAGCACGACACTTTCATATGGCAACAAATTTAAAAGTTCATTCATGACCTGGACCCGATGCCGAAATGGATCAACAAAATAAATACTGAGAATTTATCTACGCACACATACTAAACACTCACTCACACATACACATATTCACACTTAATACACGGAGCTGAAGATCATGGCACACGATTTTCACATGCGTCTGTAAATTTTGGATGAATTAGTTTGATCGAGCACGAACACGTGGTGCTTTTTGTAGACATTAAGGACACTATGGGGGGTGACGGACGGGCCGGGCAACTCAACTTACGGTAGATCGGTCGTCATTGTTGTTGTCGTTGTACCAGGGATTACTAGTTGGTTATGTAAACATAAAAATGTTATTGCACTGAGATGATAAAGCCTTCAATTGACTTTGTATCACTTTATAACTTATTGACTTAGTTAAATTACACCTATTACGCTACTTTTGGTAGAGGTGGGGAAATATCGATAGCCCTAACGACACTTCTCGCGGTTATCGAATGCTACCTCTTCACTATCGATGGTGCCTTGATAGTGTATTCCACCAAAAAAAAATTCTTCAAAAAGTTTTAAACTAATGCCTGGGTAACTGTATGGTAGTATTAAAAGAATATTTAACAAAGGACACTTCAAAAATTAACTGGAAAGCAGCGTCTTCACAAATTTTTACACTTGGCGCCATTTATCAATTCTAAACAAAGCAAACAACAGCTGATGCACAAGGTTGCTTTAGACTTAAAATAAACCTGTAAACGACTAACATGTCGTTGCGTTATGCTGAGGTCTGTGAAAATGGAATTGCTTTAATAAGAGCAAAAAGAGATTGGGTTCGTTATTATTGCTTTAAGTAAGAAATTTAAAAATAGTAATTTCAGAAGTTCCTTGCTAATAATTTGTTTCTGGTGTTGCGTTAAGAAGCCGGCGCGGTAATAAAATCGATGAGTAATAAATCATTCAGCTTTCGTAGTCACACTGTGTTGTATAGCTTGCTCATATGGAACTGTTAATGCATCACTAACAACATGAAGTTAGCTGCACCAAAGCTTTGGTCTCTTTCTTTCCGGTTGTCAAAAAGGTACGGGAGTGAATTATTTGTGCAGAAGCCGCTTCACCGAATTTAATTCACAAATATGTGAGTGATCCTTACCAATTATTATTTTATTATTATCGTTTACAGTGCAGTGCATCCTCAACCTATCAAATATGGCCGACGTTGATGTGTAAGTGCAAAATATTGAAATTCTCATCGATACATTTTATTTTCCAAGTTCAAGTTTGTTGATGAAATTAATTGGTCCGTGTTTATGAATTTACGTTGATTATAAATCTTCCAATTACTGAATACCAAGTGGAAAACGTGTTGATGAATCTGCCTTCTGTCATGACTAGTGAGATTTAAATTAATAATAATTTTTCTGCCGGCAGAGATGTTCCCTCCGCTGCTCCCGTCCTTGGCGGTGCCATGGATATCAACACCGCTCTCCAGGAGGTGCTAAAGAAGTCGCTGATCGCCGATGGACTCGTCCATGGCATCCACCAGGCCTGCAAGGCTTTGGACAAGTAAGCACACAATTTAATTCAATTTTGTTTTTGGCCTTTCACGCTGATGAAATTAATTGGTCCGTGTTTATGAATTTTACATTGATTAACAACCTTTCCAATTACTGAGTTTTCCCTCGCTACCCACGTGGGCCAAACAAAAGCACTTTTTCATTCCAAACACATGCTTACTAAAATTTGTTTTTTATTTAATAGGCGTCAAGCCGTTCTCTGCATTTTGGCCGAATCCTTCGATGAGCCCAACTACAAGAAGCTCGTCACCGCTCTGTGCAACGAGCATCAGATTCCACTGATCCGCGTCGATTCGCACAAGAAATTGGGCGAATGGTCTGGTCTGTGCAAGATTGATAAGGAGGGCAAGCCCCGCAAGGTTTGCGGCTGCTCGGTGGTCGTCATCAAGGACTTTGGTGAGGAAACGCCTGCTTTGGATGTGGTTAAGGACCATCTCAGACAGAACAGCTAAACGCTTGATCTTGTCTGTTGAATGAGAGACTACGTGGCATGATTTTTTATTGCTAAACTAATAAATACATAAGAAATCCACACACATTACATTTTTGGAATGCTCTTTAATATGGCTGAAGTGGTTTCAAATGCCATTAAAGTTAATGTAAGTAATTTTTGCAGTTAGTTCTCCTGACAGGCATCTTTGTGCGCCGGCCAATCCTTCAATTGGCACTCGCTGTAACAAAAGAAGTTTATTTAAAGTGAGTTTTGCGCTCTAAATTGAGATGCCCTTTACCGTGAACAGTAATGCACTTGCTTGCAGTTGGCGCACTTCTTTTTAGCCGGCTCCTGACACGTGCCGCACTTGTGCAACGCCTTCTCCTGATCCAGACCATCGCCAGCTGCACCTTCCTCCGGCTTCACCACTTCCTCCTGTGGTTTTTGCAGCTCAAGATCGGCCAAATGCTGCTCCAGTTCACAAAGAATTTCCGTGCCATAGGCGCTGCTCAATCTGGTGGCCAGAGCGCAAATCTCTTCCTTGTTGTTGTTGAGAAAGATGGCATCCTGGCTCTGGGCTATCTGATAGAAGCCACCATCGAGTTCGACCTGCTTCAGCAGCTGATCCTGTATTTGGGGCACGTCCTCCAAAATGAGATTTTGTTGTTTGTTGGTTGTATTGCCGCTGAGAGTTAATCGACTGACGAACTGTTTTAACTCAATGAGCACCGGTAGCTGGTCCAATAACGTATCGTGCATCAGTCCCAAGAGCTGTATAAGGATAAGAGACTTGTAGTTGGAAGCGAGCTGGGGAATATTCTATGTACGTTCATACCTTGGAGAGCTGCTTACAACGCAATTCGTTAAGCGTGTAATTCTCCATGAGCTGTGGATTGAGCAGCAGCTGGCGCACACAAAACCACGCTTGGGCTTCTGCCTTGGTGATTTTCGCCGCATCCTCGACCGACGTCCACTTCTCGTCGATGAACTGTTGCAGGCCTTTACTCGTTTTGCGTTGCCACGGCCGGAAGCACAGCACATCAACAATAAGCCAGGGAATATCGTGAGTGACGAGCAGACGGCGTCCGGCACTCAAATGGAAGAGCGACACATTGTCGGCCAGATAATTGAGTAGGGAAACGCAGCGCAGCCCAATCTTATAGATCAGATCGCGCTTCTGACGCTCCAACTCTGTGAGCACCGCTTCATCGACATCGATCTTGGTCTCGTTCTCATGATAACCCATGCTAACCAAGCCGATCACCTGAGCCACGCTTTGAGCACAGTAATCAATCAGATCGAGCACTGAGTCCTGCAACGATTCACAGCCACTGGGATGGTAGAGACACAGGTCGAGCAGCGCCACAGCAGCGGCCTCATGGTAGAGTGCTGTATAAATAAGAAATGTGGCTTGTGGATTGGGATCGATTTCCAGTAGATGCGGCAGCACACGCGATTTCCACAGGTTCACACAGTACGCCTCGTGAATGAGCACCGAGAGTTTATCGCGTGAGATCAGAAACTCCTTGACTTCCTCCTCTCGATGCTCGGCCACTTCGAGTGCTGCCTGCTGGCTTAGCTTGATGATCATCTCGTGCACCTCCAGCCATTTGGTGTTGCCCACCTCGCTGACCTGGAAGCAACGAATGCTCTCCACAAATAAATACAGTTCCTCCGGATACACAAAATTCAACATATCTCTGTTTTTCGAGAGCTACGATTAAATAATGCTTGCACACTTTAAACTGAGAGAGTGGAGAAAAAAATACAAATGTGGAAACTGTTGGATGGTTGATAATAAAGTTGTGGTTGTCATGGAAATGCAGAGGTTGCTATGAGAACTACGCATCTATTTTGTACATTCAGATTTATATTTAAGTTACATCAAATTGGGGTGGTAAACAAACTCACATCTATAATTATAATTAGGAGATTTGGCATACATGAAATGCAACTTAACTATGTCATTTGCTAATACTTTGAGTAGTGTGTATGCCTCCATCAACATAAACATATATACTATATCATATACATTAAGAATAGCGAATAAATTTATGACTCGTCCCACTTGATCACACTTTTCGATATCGACTTTACTTGGAATGCATCCAATCTAACGATACAGTTTCACTTGTTCTTTCAACTCGGTATCGCTGATGCGATCCTTGAGGTTCAGTTCGTCTTCCTGCTTGCGCAACAACTCAAAGATCGCCGCCAGCTGTTGACGTTCAATGCGTCGTTCCTCCTCGACCTGGCTGGGCGATAGATTTTTTGCCAACTTGTGTTGATAGTGCTTGGCTTTGATTTTTCCCATTAAATTGCTGTAATTGGAATGAGTTGCCTTGTCACCATCGCTCTCGCTAAACGCTTCCTGTTCGTCTTCCTCGTCATCCTCCTCCTCCTCTTCGTAGGCTTCGTCTTCATCGATTTCATGTTGAAGCCGTGATCGAAGCTGTGCCTGCAATTCGGCATCGTCTTCCATGCGTACCTCTGCGCCAAGACCTTCATCCTCCAGCTCCTGCATTCAAAGAAGGACTTCGAAATAAATTTCCCATTGTAAATTTTATTTTAATTTTTAGATACTCACGATGTCGTCCTTCAAAAAGTTGGCAAAATATAAGGAGATTAATATACAGAGCAGCAGTGTGGTCAAGGCGACTACATAATATCCGGATGGATCAAACCATATGTCACCCGATGCTTTAATAGTATGATGCATTATTTTGTTCGCTCTGTTATTGTTTTCTATTTATTCTTTCAATTGGTCTTCTGCGCTTTTTGTTTTGGTGATTCCAACTAGTGTTGGCAAAACAATCGGTAGCAAAACCATTAAATATTTTAGTTGCCATCGATACTATCGTAGCCTCTAAATTTCAAATTGCGATTGTGTGACCGTTTAAAATTTCCAGTAAGTGAACTACTCCTACACAATTTTCGTTATTTTGGTTTTAGTGTAAATTATTTCAATATCAAAAAGGATGCGAAATTATTAAAATTGTCAATTTAAAATTAAGTGATATGACTTTAATTTTGACGTTTTGGGCAGTATTTCCAATTTTCGTTATTTTGGCTTTACGTGTATCTGTATTTAAATATCATAAACGATGCAAACTATGAAAATAGTTCATTTAAAATTAAGTGATATTACTTTAATTTTGACATGGAAAACGTTTTGGATGCTGTGTTTCCCCAAAATATGAGCTCCTTTCATATTTTTCTCTAATAGAAGTATTACTTTGGTAGCTTCCATTTTTCTTTTTGCATTTCATAAAAGTTTAAAATACTTGTAATGTAACAAAAAAATGAACAAACATAAGTCTGCGCGTTTAACAAACAGTTTAATTAATATTGACGATTAGGTTGGCGCCAGCGTTATCTAACTTTTGATTTTTAATAGACACGTTTTTATATAATGTCTCCAAAATACAACAAGTAAAATTATTAATAATGTTTGGCATGGAATATGAATTTAGAAGTACATATAGTAAATATGTTTATTATATTAACATTTTACCCAAATTTTTGTCTTGAAAATATTCAAAGGATATGAAATAACAATTTATAGCTATAGTATTTTTTTATTTTTATTTATTTATGAATTTGTGAACAAACACAATAATATTACAGAATTCAATCATTTTTCGGTCTTATTAGCATTTGTACAGATTTAATATGATTGCGCCCCTTTCCCCATTTTCCGAGTCCCCAATATAGGTAGTGCCAGTCATTAACTTGGGTGTTGGAGTATTTTCCATTTAGATTACTGAAAAATTGCAGAGAAAATGATAAAATATTTTAAGAAAATGGAGTCATTTATTCGCGTACCAATTTGGATTCGTTCTTTTCAAGTCCCACCATCCATTTTTATATTTTGGGCAAACCCAGAAATTGACTTTCTCACTCATACGCATCATATCGCCGGCGTCTCCAAAATAAATACCGAGAGACTTCAACTGGTAGTCCTCATCTTTGGATCCGACCAGAAACTTGTCGTAACGCGCGTAGTGAGTCTCGTTATCATAATCGACAATATGAATATAGAGTTCATGTCGTTGATGGACTGTGATTCGATGGAGCCTTTCCAGTCCAAGCCAGAATTCGCCGTGGGGATCGCCAAAGCCTTTATGATAGGTGGCCAAGTCTCTATCGAAGTCAACACTTCCATCAAATCGTCGCTGAATGACAATCCAGCCATTCCCTGCTATCTTATCTTCCAGAGTTGGCTCAAATGGTTCAATGCCAGGTACTTGCATCAGTCTGGCCGTCGTTCCATAAGGTATAAAAATCCGAATAACATTTTCGCTTTGTGTCAGTTGCTTTTTGATTTCTCTTTTCTTCAATTTTAAATTTAAATCAGCAATTGTCTGCTCCAGTCTTCTAATTGTCGACTCGTGCGATCCGATTTGCGATTTGTTTTCCTCAATTAACGCATTATTCTCCTTTAGTTGAATTTCAGTTGATTTAATTTTCGATTCCAGTATTGCAATTTGGTCATCCTTATCCTTGATACAGGCTTCATTTGCCAATATTTGATCGTCACAGGTTGATATTACTTCCTCTAATTTGTCCATTTTGCTTTTTATGACGGATGTTTCAAAATTATCCCCATCTTTTAAATTTCCGTTTGAATTGGTTGCCATTTCCTCCAAAAATTGAAAATTTTACAAACTTAACAAAAAATGTATATATAAATATCTTTATTTCATCGAAGAGCTCTTTTAATGGTGCAAACACTTCGAACGTTTCAATAGCAACTAAACTGATAACTTAAAAGTACAAATATAAGTATTTTAGACTGATAAGACGTCTGTATATGCAACTTGTAGATAAATGCCGATTACATTGTTTAATGACGTACGTTATTATTCCCAACAATTAATCTTATACGACTATTCTTAGCCTTATCGATTGAAAGTTTTAACGCTCTTATTATGTACACATTTTAAGTGAGCTGATGTCACATAGTACATAAGAATAAATTAGATAGATAGATAGATAGATAGATAATGAAAAATAATTCGCCTATTTAGTAGGCTGTACTATTTGCTTTAGATATTGTTCCGGATGTCCCAGGAATGCATCTAGGAAAGCAATGCCCTTTGGTAAGAACTGAATCTTTTCATCGAATTGATACAGAGGCGGCTGAAGAATATTTTCAAATGACAGCTTCTCCACATTGCTGACTTCAATAAGAAAATTCATTTTTTCAAACCGCGAGTTTGCTTCATTCTTTAATCGACTCATTTGTCGAACAGTTTTTCTCACCACATTGCGATTGGGTTCCCTTAACAAATGAAGAAACATAATTTAGTTAAGAAAAATATTGCGAAGTGAATTTAATGATGTACCTTATAAGCACCGCCTGTCTTGATGCCACCGTTAAGTGCAGGTCGTTGCACACTTTTTTGGTGTTAACACAAATACTGTCGATGTGCTTTAGAAATTTCACGACATCATCCACTTTATTGCCATCTAAAAGAATCATCAGATTTAACGGCAGTCCAAGCCTCACCTGAAAGTCCATCAGATGCGTAAGCACACCCCATTGTGCTACAAGAGAACAAGTTACATTTATTTTCTCAGCGATACAAATTCAAATTGTCACTTACATTTTGGTATCTTGTTGTAAAATGTCGTGGCTTTAATGCTACGCACACGTATTTTAGTTTCCATAATATCCAGCGGTTCATAGTTGATAACCAAGCGGAGTGTGCCAATAGCTTTATGTGTGATGATATATTGATGATCGCATTGGAGCTCGCAATCAAATATCCAGCGAGGTAACTGTTCTTGCAATGCGACATGCAATCGCTTGGCATATGACTCCTCAATTTCAGGTTCGGGCAAGTTTTTCTTCAATCTAAAAATGAAAATATTTGGACGTGATTTAAGCTTCTCATTAATTACTTAGACTATTGTGAGATTGGAGCGAACTTTATAAAGATTAATGAAGCAATGAAATTGATAAAAAAAAAACGTACTCCTCAAATTTCCGATTAAAATTATACAACAAATCATTCAGTGTTGTACGTTGTTCGTTCATTTCATTTAAAGTTTCGCTAAGATTATCGCTAGCAATGGAGTAACGTTCCAGATCCTTGAGTTCCCAATATCTGTGCACCTCGTCCAGCGTTGGATGCTGTCGTATACGTTTCAAGCGCTCGAGTCCCAGCTCCAGCGCATTCCAATTTGGCAATTCAAATGCCTCTGCATCTATATCTGGTAGTGACACATTCAAGGAGCGTCTGCAGTGTGTGCATTTCTTGCATGCATCCACAGTTCCAGCCGCAACTGGTGGATTCACTTGCTCCAGACATGCCTCAGGCTCCGTTTGCAGTTCAGGTTTCGCCTCGAGCTCGACGCCTGAGCCATCAACAAGGCTGGCTTCCTCATCGTCCATCAAGGTCGACACCAAACTGAGTCTCGTCTTTTCTATTTCATTATCTTCGAGCGACAACTCTAAAACATCTGCGGCATCAAAGATTTCCGTATCGCCACTGAGGTTGAGGAACTTTTTATGCGCTTTCGCATAGCTTTTATTGCTGTTCTCGTTGGAGCTGTGGCTGGTGCTAGAGCAAATCTTTTCGAGCTGCTTGGCCAGTTCTTTCTGTGCTGCAAAGTGACTCGACACATCGGATATGGTAATGGGATTATCCTCATATACCGCGGCTGTTGGGACTTTTAAGCTTTTGTCCATCGGTGACAAGCGGTTCACGTCGAGGAGACTACGTGTTTGGCGCATCATTTGTGCTCTTACCATCTGGACGGTGCCATCCAGTTGCTCTGTTTCTTGACATGGCGAGTTGAAGGACTTACATAGCACAGGAATACGTGATTTGTTCTTATCAATTGTGGAAGAAGTTATATCTTCTTGATGTGATACATTCAGCTGTGGTTGTGAGCTGTAAAAGATTAAACTTATAATTATTGAATTCATTTCAATTGTACATCAACTGACTTGTTTTGATCCTTTTCTATTTCGAACTGTTGCAAATTCCGTTTCTTTGGTTGTGGCAGATTGGGAGTCAAATGAATTGGTAATCGTTTGACATTAAAGGAACTCAATGGAGTGCCACATCTGGAAATATCCATGTCCATGTCTACGACGGACTTTTCCGCTATAGGTGCAGTAGCTGTTTCTGCTATTTCGGAATTGGCGATATTACACATCACCTCCAAGTCTTCGTATTCGATCATCGAGCGACCAGGTGTGATGGGGAAACAGCCACGTTGTAGTATCTTCCTATTCTTCGGTGTTTCCACAGACGACTCTGGCTTACCCTTGAGTGGATTCACCAAAGTTTTACGCATCTCAGCGTTCATTTGGGCCAACCACTCGGACGAATCTGATGGAGATTCAAGACTTGCATTTTCTGTATTTGGGCTACGATATTCGAGATCCATATTCTCAAGAAATGATATACTTGGCTTGTTGCCACTTTTCTCAAGCGCTGAAGCTGTTGGCACATCATCTGCATCCATATCAACGGTCATGTGTATTGTTTGGTGAGGCTTTGCCACTGTTGGATATGTGGAGGCTATTTCAAAACAACTGTCATCAATCTCAATGGCTTCTTGTCTCATAGTGGTTGTTAGCTGTGGCTGTGGCCGGCAAATGTCAGTTTCGATGGGCTCTGCTAGATATAATGATGTTCTGGCGTTGAGTTGTTTCTCCAGTTCTTTGCTCATTGGATGCTCTTCTATGCGCTCGACTGGTAGTATGGTTGATATTTGTTTGCTACTAGGAGCTGGCTCCTCATCAATTCTTTCCGTTGTATGCAATGTTTGTCGCAATTTCTGACGAGATTCAACTGGAGCAGAAGCTTGTAAGGATACAGTTTCCATATCTACACTGAAGTCGTCCTCTTCAATGGGTTCAGCCATATGCATCGTTTGTCTACGTCTATAGCAGCAGCTGCATGCGATTGAACTTCGTGCTGAGGTCGCAGAATGTCAACTACAATGTCCTTCTCAAAGTGCAGATTTTGTCTGCGAATAAGATGTGTTTGCGCAGCAGAAGGTGCAGGCTTTGCTCTCAGATCCGTTGGTACTTTTACTGTGTCCTCGTCAATCGGCTCAACCATATGCATTCTTTGTCGATTCCGCGTCGACCTTTGGTCCAGATAAGCAGCCAACAAATTCGTATTTGAATCATCTGAAATAGATTCGTCTCGACTTGCAGCAGCTAACGGTATTAGATCCTCTTCAATGGGCTCGGCCAGATGCAATGTTTGCCTGCGTCCACATTTTGACTGTTCTGTTTTAGCAGCTGCTGTTTGCATTTCTTCTTCTTCGATGGGTTCTGCCATCAGCAAAGTTTCTCTGCGTCGACTGGATGCATATTCAAGTGGGGAAGGGCGGGATTTTGTTGGCAATTCCTTTGCTGTGTTCGGCTGTGATTTTATTGGCTCCTCCTCGATGGACTTAGCCAAATGTTCTGTTTGTCGCCGTCTATTCGACTGATGCTCCATTTGTGCAGTCGCTCGTTGTGAGTTAAGCTCCTCCTCTTCGATGGCTTCTGCCATCAACAATGTCTCTCTACGTCGATTTGCAGCTAGGAAAGCACTTGGCTGTGCCTTTATTGGCTCCTCTTCCATGTCTTCAGCCATGTACAACGTTTGCCGTTTTCTCTCTTTTGGACAATCCAATGCTGCAGTTGTTAGCTGGGTCCTGAGCTCTTCCTCCTCGATATCTTCTGCCATCAACAAAGTTTGTCTACGCCGACTGTTTTGCACTGCTTGAGGAGCAGCTAGGAAAGTACTTGGCTGCTCCTTTATTGGATCCTCTTCCATGGCTTCAGCCATGTACAACGTCTGTCGTCTTCTCTCTTTTGGATCCAATGGTGCAGTTGTTAGCTGGGTCCTGAACTCTTCCTCCTCGATGTCTTCTGCCATCAACAAAGTTTCTCTGCGTCGACGGTTTTGCTCTGCTTGAGGAGCAGCTTGGAAAGTTCTTGGCTGTACCTTTATTGGATCCTCTTCTATGGCTTCTGCCTCGTGCAACGTTTGTCGTCTTCTCTCTGTTTGACCCAATGCTGCAGTTGTTAGCTGGGTCCTAAGCTCTTCCTCCTCGATGTCTTCTGTCATCAACAAAGTTTCTCTGCGTCGACGGTTTTGCTCTACTTGAGGAGCAGCTTGGAAAGCTCTTGGCTGCACCTTTATTGGATCCTCTTCTATGGCTTCTGCCTCGTGCAACGTTGGTCGTCTTCTCTCTTTTTGACCCAATGATGCAGTTGTTAGCTGGGTCCTAAGCTCTTCCTCCTCGATGTCTTCTGTCATCAACAAAGTTTCTCTGCGTCGACGGTTTTGCTCTACTTGAGGAGCAGCTTGGAAAGCTCTTGGCTGCACCTTTATTGGATCCTCTTCTATGGCTTCTGCCTCGTGCAACGTTGGTCGTCTTCTCTCTTTTTGACCCAATGATGCAGTTGTTAGCTGGGTCCTAAGCTCTTCCTCCTCGATGTCTTCTGCCATCAACAAAGTTTCTCTGCGTCGACGGTTTTGCTCTGCTGGAGGAGCAGCTAGGAAAGTACTTGGCTGCGCCTTTATTGGATCCTCTTCTATGGCTTCTGCCTCGTGCAACGTTTGTCGTCTTCTCTCTTTTGGACCCAATGCTGCAGTTGTTAGCTGTGGCGTGAGCTCTTCTTCCTCGATAGCTTCTGCCATCACCAAAGTTCCTCTGCGTCGATTTGTTTGTTGTGCTAGAGGAGCTGCTCGAGATTGTGAATCCATGGTAGGACTTGCCATATCTATATCTATGGCTTCAGCAAAGCAAACAGATCGTTTGCGTTGGCCTGTGGCACGTTTAACTGATGGAACTATATGCTGCGACTTTAATGATTCCTTCTGTAAATCCAATAAATCTTCTTCAATGGGCTCTGCCATGAGCAAGGTTTGTCTGTGGCGATTCGTTTGCATTTGGAGTGAATCAGCTTTAGAATTTGCTTGCACATCTTTTTGTGAGCTTGGTGGATCTTCATCAATGGATTCAACGAAGTGCAGTGTCTGTCTACGTTTATTGTATTCCTGTACAACAGTAGGAGCTACATTTTCGATATCCTCTTCAATGGGCTCTGTTAGATGCAATGTTTGCCTGCGTCCGCTCGTTGACTTTTGAGTTGCAGGAGCTAAAGAATGCGAATTGATATTTTTGCGAGGACTTGACGGATCTTCATCAATGTCTTCTGCAAAGAGCACAGATTGTCTGCGACGATTCGATTGGCCTTGAGCTGCTGTAGCAGTAGCAGCGGGCTGTTGTTTCGCTTCCTCATCGATTGGCTCTGCCAATAATGTTTTACTGTGATGCTGCTGTTTGACTTGCAATGCTTTTTCCTGTCGCGGACTTGGCATGTCTTCGTCCATGTCTTCAGCAAAGTGTAACGTTTGCCTGTGAGAAGCTCTTGGCAGATTCCTTTGAGAACTCTGCTGATCTTCCTCAATTGGTGCCGCAAAGTGTTGCGTTTGTCTGTGAATCATATACTCCTGTTCCACAGCTGGAATTGCACGCTCTTGAATTGAGGTACCCATGTCTACTGTTTGTCCCAGCTGAGCTGGCATTTGGTCTACTTCAATTGATTCATTCATTTGCATTGTGCGCCTGAGTCTCGCCTTAGTTTCCATTTCGCTCATATCCGTCGTCGAGCAAGGCTGTAATTGTGGTCGACGTGTGGCTTTCTCGAGAGCAGCTACAACAGCTGCTTCATGTTTCTCCAGATCATCCAGTTCCATTGCAGTATTATCGTACGTTGTCTCACGACGTGAGGCACTCTTTGAGCTATTTCTTGACTGCGTTTCATCGCCCATTTTGGCATGTACCAGAAAATTGGTATTGTCGAGCATATGTTCATCCGCCTGCGAGAAGCGATTGTTACGGCTAGTAAGTTCCTCCTTTTTGCCGGTAAATGGATCTTCTATGTGTATCTTTGTGGTCTTGCTTGGCTGCTGAGGAGCGGGCGACATTATCATGCTTTCGCTAAAGTTGAGCGTGCTACGCGGCTTGATGACCTCTCTCAGCGGCAAATCCTGCTGTTGTTCCTGTTGCTGTTCCAGACCATGCCAAAATCGTGGGGGCTTCGCAATTTTATCTGTTGTAGGGGTTCTCGGACCGTTGGGAAATAGTTGTATGCGACCAGCGTTCAAGGCATCCATAAGCTGTCGAAAGTTTAGCTTTCTGCTAATGTTGTTTTCATTAATCACATCTAATGGTATTAATGGTGAAGATGTCGATTCATCTGGCAAATAGTTCATGCAATCTCGATCTTCCATATCAAATGATTCTTGCTTTGGGGTGGCAGCAACATTAACATCAACAGCAGCTGCAGCAGCTTGATGTGGATCTACAAAAATATTGGAGTAAGTATATTAGTTGTTGTTGCAGTTTAATCTATTTCTTTACCTATGTCATTGAAATCACACGTTATGTTATTGTCCTCAAATACCATGGTCTTTGGTAGCACAACATTTTCCTTTTGGGCTTCGCAGCTCATATCGATGGCCTTTAAAATTGTCTTTTGTTTGTCTACATTGGCTGGTTGTTTGAATTCCAGCTGAATTTAACAAAAAATTAAATAAAAGAAAACTTGGCTAATCGTGATCAACTTACCTCATCAATGATCATTTTGTGTGGCATGAGATCCAAAGTCTTCTCACTCAATGGCACTCTAAACATGCTATTTTCCCGCAGCTTCTCACGTTCTACATCCGAGAGCGACAAGCTGTCGAACTCCATGGGCCCAGTTATTTCCAGGCGCTGATGCTGCTGGCGATTTTTGGACAATTCGTGAGGCATTAGCGTCAAATTGACGCTAGTCTGGAGTTGCAGTGTAAAGTCGCTGCGATGCTGCTGATCGTATTGCGTAGATATCGATTCCCTTATGCTTATACTTTTGTTCTCTTTATCCAAATGGAGTGTGGATACTGCTGCTGCAGTGACATGACTTTGTCCGGAGCTGTCGTCACCATTGGAATGCTCTGATATCTCGTATGAGTTATCGTAATCCCGAGGCTTCTCTGTAGTATCGAATTCGCTATCGAAATAAACATGCGCAGTTAGTATATGGGAAAAGGGTAAATTTCTGGCACCAATCATTTAATTTGACTAGTGCTCTTATAAGATTAAAGAACACTATTTACCGTATAAACTTTTTGCCGCTGAAACTGATGCGTCGACTTACTGCCCTTATAGGAGGATCGCCTTCGTCGATAACGACCTTTTTTAGCTATAAACAAATATACTCATATTGGAATTTCAAGACTGTTACTTTTTTGAGTGCTATACTTACAGAACTACGGGGTTTTTTGCTCATTATTATACTCCCAATTTTATTATATTTTTCAGTTTGAAACCAAATGGACGCCAACATCGGCAATAGTGTGACCACATGTTATATTTCCAAAATGCCACAAAATGCGTAGAAAAATATACCAAAATACACCAGATTAGTTTCATTTTTAGCTAATATGTTTATTTTATTTTCGCTATTCTAAGCACAACTAGGGCAATTTTTTATTTTATTTATTTATTTCTTTATCGTGGTTCATTCATATTTCTATAACTCATTTAATGATTTGCTACTCTAGCCACTGAATTGTTTATGATTTTCTTATCGATATATCGATATTTAGTCGTTAAGCTTTAATTGAAACTAATCGAGTCCAATTTATTTCTGTAACAAATTTTATACTTAAAACAAGACCAAGTTAAGTTGGGACTACAAGGTATTTATAAACTTTTGACTTTTCCTTTTATTACTTTTGTATTTTATAAAAATGTATTTTACTGACTTATATTCATTGCGGAGGTATCTGAGCTGACATCGGCGATGTGAAACGAAGCATCCTCAGCCGGCATGTCATCCTCATCCGTGTACAGTCGGCGCAACCGTTCCTTGTATCTGAAATGACATAACACATTATTCAATAGCAGTTAAGATGTGAAAGATTTAAAACTAACAGTTCACTGTCGGGATTATTATTCTGGTTGCGGCACTTGTCCAACTTCTTCTCAATTGCCTTGACTGCCTCTCGTTCCGGGGGCTCATAATTCTTAACCAGCATTCGAATTTCTTTAGATGCACGAACAAATTAAAAAATAATATAATAAACATAAACATAAAAAGCAGAAATAAATTGCTTACTGCGCACAGCTTCAATGAGACCTCGCAGTTTCTCTGGTGCTGACACAAAGAGTGATTCGGTCACATAACTGTCCAGATTTTCCTGCTCCTTGCTGGCTGCATGTAGAATTGAAGCCAGACCAATTTGTGAGGGAGTGTGCAACATACAAGCGTCTGTAAAGAATATAGAGTCAATGAAGCTATCGATATGTGGTCGCAAGCGATCTGGATTTATCATTTTGCTGCGAGTCTGAAATATAAATATACACAAAAAGCTGTTAGTTTGCAAATTAGTAAAGTCCCGTGTATAGCAGTAAACCTTGATATCAATAATGAATCCCTCGATGGGTCGGAACGGATTGTGCACGGTAAGATAATAATTCAATTGGCCAATTAAGAGCAATTCATTGGAAAGCACAATGTCGGTGGCTTTGTTGCGATCGCCTTTAATGTTGTTGACAAACTGATTAATCGACACATTGAACTCCTCGACTTTGCAGGCAACAAAAACGCATGTGGCTCTGCAAATTAAATATGAAATGTAAACCAATCAACATCGAGAAGCAAAAAGCATGCTTACAATATCTCCTTTGGATGATAGTCCATGGGTGTGTTGTTGAGGTAGAAGCGTTTGAAATAGTGGAACGCTGTACCAATTACACATTTTGGCATTTGCGGCTCGAAACGACGACAAAACTCAAACAAGTAAATTTCATATTGCTTCAGCAACAGGCGTTCTTCATCCGGCGTCAGAAAGAAGTCGGTAAGATTGCCTGTCGTCGGCGCTTCAGTTTCATGCTCCTCTATGTACTTGGTGTTTTGCTCAACACGAAATACGCGCAGCTGTTCCTCATTGGCAAATGTCCAGGATCGTCTTTGCGAACTAAGTGGATACATTATGGCATTTTGAAAATTGTTTATCAAAAAAAAAAACAAACCGACGACTTTTTGCAAATTGTAAACTGTGCAGTTGCCGGCAGTGTGACCGTGTAATTTTCGATAGCCAGATACAGTTGCTTGCCATTCGCCCTGAAAAGCAAGTTATCGATATTTTCGCGCAATTTTCGTTCAGATTATTGACTATGCTGCATATTTTTGGGCACCAAATTTATGTTCGCTGTCGATTTTGAATCGAGAGAGTATTTTATATGTCCAGCTGTTTGGGCAGTCGGCGCAACGCACGTGTTATGCATTTTGAACTCACGCAGCATCAGAAGCAGCAGTAATCTGTGGTCGAGGTGGTGTTGGAGGAGATGGAGGAGGAGTCAGCGACAATTGCTTGAGCCAGTTGTCGAAATTAAGTTAATTTTTTGTGTTGCTTTTGTTTTGATGTTGATTCGGCATGAAATTGGGTCATTTTGATTGTTTGTTCTCTCTGCAGTGCAAGCAGGTACCCATTTTGAAGCTCACTCCGGCTTCGGAAGACTCTATCTAAAGATGACATACCGATACCGATAGAGACATAGAAACAAGTAAAGTTAATGGTCAAATACACTTTCTAAGGTACACTATCTAAGGTTCTTGTCAATACGGCGATGCCTTTTCAGTTGTGTCTCCAATTCCATTGAGAAGTGTTAATACCCTGATGGTCTGAGTATGCTACTTTGTATGCAGGAGCTGCGCTCGTTGGCAATAAAATTGCAATTAATTTTTATTGACAACTCTGAACTCTTGTTACAACAAGCGATTTGCTGGCGATCTTTTAGCGATTTCTCTGATGCGATTCAGAAATCATTTTGTGTGCACGGCTTCACCGCCAATATCAAGTTAACAGCTGCTTGAGATTGAGTCCAAGTTCGTATTTAGTTCCTCCAAATTTAAAATTGTATCTTGTGATATAAAACTGTTGTTGGTGCTCAAATTGAATCATATTATATGTATTATAGTGTTTCGTCTATGTAGCGGGAAGACCACCCAAAAATTCAGACCTACTTATGTAATACAATACAAATAGATTTTGTGACGATTTACGACTGAACTGAAGTTCGGGCTTACAATAAAACCGAAATAAATAAATAAATCGCTGGTTGAAAAAGAAATCATTTTACAATAAAAGTTGGGAGCATTTACAAACAATGAAATTCAATGCAATAATTCAATATTCAATTGAATTTTAAGCACGCCCGAGTCCAAGTTTGAGCTCGAACTGACGACCCAAGCTCTGGCTTCTTGCAACTCTGAAACTAGAAACTGGCAACTCGTAACTGGCAACTGGCATCATCTGACGGTCAGTCAGTCAAGACTCACTGATGGCAATCCATCTTGGCCTGTCTGCGGCGCACGCGCACCGACTTGACTGAGGCGTAGCTGACTCAGACTCAGACTCGGGCTGAGATTCAGACGAATGTATAAGCGGGAATTGGCCTCAAAAAGATGACGGCGAACTGAAAGAAATGTGGGGTGGCTTATGGGCTGCGATGAAGAGCACTGTTTATAGGCTCCAAAACTGGACTGCTCGTCGGAGTAAATACCTTGCACATAGCTAGAAGTTCATAAGAAAATAAGTAATTTCAACCTTAACTGTGACCGATTTTACCTATTTGCTATTTAGAAATTTGGCAAATTAGGAATATATTTCATATTTTCAATCCAAATATTTTTCCTCTGCATTTTAGGGTATTTGTATCAAGCACACTGTAATTCTAGATGTAACTTTTTTGTAGTATAAACAATTGCATTAATCGTATGCTCTGCTCTCGCTCTGTGTTTGATCACAATCAGCGACATCAATAAAATCATTGCGAAAGTATCTCCAACAAGCAATCTACACACACAAACAACACACTCACACACGCGTACACACTTGTTGGTATGATCACATTCAGTTCGCTGTGGTGCATAAATGCATTTTAAAGGCATTTGCCAGACGTTACCCGCGCCAGAGAGACAGACGGCCAAACAAACACAGTCTTGTTTGTATTTATTTATTTATTTGTTTGTTTAAAAGTTTGTTGTAGTTGTTGCTGGTGCTGCTGCTGCTGCTTCTGTTTGGCCTGCTGCTAATTGTGCGTGTGTCGTGGATTATGTTCGGCATCTTTTGGCATCTCACTTTGTCGCTACTCTCTGGGGGCGTGTTCGTACACACGCACACACATATTCATTCAATTTAATCATATACGTATATGTCGTTAGGTTGTCTTTTCACTTGGCGATGAGCCAATGGGAGTTATGTACATCTACTTATTAAATTCGCTTTAAACATTCATTGGTTTGGCCAATTTCACTTTCAGTTCGTTGCCTAAGTCATTTGTTATACGCGCATGGGAGTTTGACTGTCTGCAATTTTAGCTTACAGATTACACTAAATGTTATAACATGATATTTTGTGCTCATGACAGAATTGCAGATAGTTTAATAAAGATCTAATGAATATGTAACTTTTCATTTTGTTATAAGTTTGTTGCCTAAGTCTTTTGTCTTCCGCGCTCGAAAGCACCAAAGGTAATATCATTAAATGTTTTTCTAAATGCAAATTATAGTTTTTAAATAAATACTATTTTCATATATTTTCGATTTTGTCGACTGCAACTGTTTACTTTTCTTCACTCGTCTCGAATTGTAGTTGTTCATCAGTTCGTTGCTTAAGTCATTTGTTTTGTGCCTTTGTTGATGTCGAAGTCAGTTGTCATCTGTCGAGCATTGTCATAATTACATTTCTATATAGTCAATAAACTGATGGCTGACATTTGGAAATATGTCAACGGAGCTTATGTAATGTATAAGACAAGCGCTCTTGCCTTTGGCCGTCTTCCAAGGATCGTGGTCAACTACATACATGTGTAGTGATGGATACACACAGACCAAGTGACAGTTGAATCGCAAATATATTGAACAATTTGCTGTAAATGGTCATGTAAAGTCCTCTCATGTGTCAATTCGCGTTGTTGTGCGATGACTTTCATAGTGAACAATATGAATTTTTTTAAATAACAAATCATCGCAACTCAATCATGTCTAGGAATAAAGCATTACGATTAGAGTTTTCATTTCTTTTTATTATTTCTTTGCTGTCGCTTACAATTGTGTTTTCATAATTTATGTGTCTACGAAATAAATTATTTAAAAGTAAAAAACAAACAGAAAGTTCAATTATCGTAAAACAACACATATTAGATTACTAGATTAAATTAAATATTAATAAATACATGCTTAAATAAATTACTTAAAATCATAATAAAAATAAAAAAAACACAATGCAAATGACAGTCACTTGTAAATTTGTCTAAACACAATTATTGAAGTAATTGCGTTAATTAATTATTGATTGAATTTCAATGCGTTGCAAATTGAGCTAAAAAACAAATTATTTGTACATACTTTCACTGGCACCAATATCAAATGTTTTACGGTAGGGGAGGCGATTACAAAGTGACTGCGCTACAGCTACAAAACGACCCCAAATATCTATTTATATATATGTTCGTGTGTGACCCATGGCACTCTCTAATGAATTCCAGGCTAGCGGAGATGCACAGCCTCAGCCTGTCAACGTTTGGGATCGCACTAGCGTTAGATCAAGCGGCGTCGATTTGCGCACAAATGTCGTCGAGGAGGACGAGGCGGATGGCAGGTTGGCTGACTCGCTGAGCGGACTACTGTTCGAACTATTGGCCACCGGACTGACTGCATCGCTGCGTGTTCGCAGCGACAAGTCGATGGGCTGCTCCTCCTCCGCGGGACTTGCGGCTGGAAATGGAAACAATAGCTCCGATTTGAACTGTTCCTTGAAGATGGGCAATGGCGGCATGCTGCTGCCCACCAGTGTGGGCGGCAGTGTGAATGGCGTAAATGAGCTGTACAGCGGCTCGGAGTGACTGCGAAAAATATCGAGTAGTTCTTTGTGCCGTCGCTGCTGCTGCTCCATCAGATCGGCATCGGAGCTGCCGGCATACGTGGAGCTGCTTGGTCGCAGTGACTTGCGAATGCTGCTGGTTGTGGCGCTCAAAACGCTGGTGCCGTCATCCGTTGGATCTCCGGCCGAGGAGGCGCCCGAATCGCTGGGCGTATTGCTGAGGCGGGACTCGAGCTTCAGCTGACGCTGCTGCTGCTCGTTCAGATATTTGGCTGCCTGCAGAAAGCCTGGCAGACTTGGAGACGCGCCACCAGCCGATGCTCCTGGCGCTGTTGCTATTGCCGTCGTCGTTGCCGATGGCGGTAGTGTCAGGCAGCTACTGGGCGGAGTGGCAGCTGTAGCCGATTTGATGCAGGGATTCGTTTTGTCCTGATACGTTTGACGCGCCTGGTTGCTGGCCTGCTGCAGACGCGCCAATTGATCCAGATTGGCGTTGCTTACACTTCCGCTGCCCGTCGTCGCCGTGCCGCCTTGCTGCTCCTGCAGCAGACAGTGTATCTTGAACCAGTTGGAACGGCGGCCATAGCGTGAGCCACTCTTCGACATGCCCACCAGCAAACACTTGCGCAGTCGACAGGCTTTGCACGCCGTGCGGTTTTTCTTGTTGATGACACAATCGCCGTTGTGCTTGCAACCTGCGATTGCGGCGATGTTGTTGTAGGTCCGTCCAAAGAACGACTGCAATAAGACGGAATTTGAAGCTTGTGATTAGTAAAAATTGTCCACAATAATGCTTGCAGCTTGCAATTGATAAATTGTGAAAATACTTTAAATTAGGAATTTTGCTAATTAACTTTATTTAATCATTTATTTGTAAATTTTTAAATTTTATTATAACTTAAGCTGCAGCTGTCCTACTCATAATTAATCAGAATTTTTTTAACTTTTTTTATAAATTAATTTTTATACTTATGGTACTTTGCTCTAATCTAAATCTAAAGATTGGCGCAAACGATTCGATTACAAATGTTTCATTTTGTGTATTTCTATAATCGCCTGTGTTTACGAAAACTTGAAGATGCGCGAAACACATTTGATTTTATTGAATTTACTTGCTATACGCTTCGCTTTAATTACCCTAAAAACCTAAAGATTTCTCAAGTGATCTCACTTTTGTTGTTACCTTTGCTCTTTTGGCACCTGCGCTCACCTGTGATTAGCATTCAGCAAGTGGCATAATTTGAACAATCGCAACGCTTCAATTACCAAATGCGCGTTAATAAATTGCTAACTCCCAGAGGGGAGTTCCATGCACTATTTATTGTATCTGAATACACTTTTGTATTTTTGTATTTTATTTACGTTTTTTTTTCTGTTCGTTTTGTGTTGTTTGTTGTTTTCTTTTAGCCAACTCATGCTCGAGCTCTGATTGTCTTGGCATTTGCCGCTGATGAAGTTCATGTTCAGCAGTGAGTTTACAATTGCGCTGACTCATCTAATATGCATGTAATTTTTATTTGATTGACTGCAGTTTACAATTGTGTGTTAGTTGCCTTGATCTCGCACTGAGCCAGCTTAGCTCTATATATGAGACCCCATCGTGTGTTGTTGCTCTAAATTCGCAGAAATGTTTTCCCATGCCATTCGAAGGGGTATCCCATTGTGTGGACGTGCTCGCGAGTATTCGTAAGTATCTACTTAAAGTCAATTAAAAATCGATTAATCTACCGAATTGAATTTTAATTATAGCAATAACATTTTTTACTCTTTACTCCATTTTAATGGTTGAAAAGTAAAAGCCAAAATTAAGTCTATTTTTTGCACGACTTGTGCGATTGTGGGAAATAGTTGCGAGAAAATAGTTAACGAAAATATATATGTCTATATCTGTTAGGTATACAAATTGTACTGCAAATATTTGAGCGTTGGATTAGAGTAAAATTCATTCGATGTAAAAAATACACAGAAACTTAACAAATGTAACTCTTAAAAGTCTTATCACTTTAAGTGTTATTTAGGAAATGCTTTGATTTTACCTTGCAACCTTCACAAGTAAATGCGCCAAAATGAAAACCAGCCGCCGGTTCGCCGCATACTTTGCACAGCTGGTTCATCTGAAATGAAAAATAAGTTAATATTAGATTATTTAAATTACATTTAAAGTATTACATAAAAATTACCATTGAACCTTATTCAACAAGTTTGCAAAATCAACATGGTAGAACAATTATAACGATTTCTTTTTATTTGACTAATTTTGATATGAATTTTACATTTATTCGCAATATTTTGCGAATCTATTTTGAGTAAGAAAAGGCCACTAGGGTATTTGAATACGTGCAATTTGAGTTCTCAGCTATTTGAGTAAATGAAAATGACTAATAAATATCATAATAAAATTAATGTAATTTCATTAAACGCTTTGGCCTAAAGACAAGAAAAAGTTGTATCTTTCTTGATTGTCCTTGTTGTTTTTGCTGTGGTCACATACCCAGCAAACAGTGAAACTGCTTAACAACAATAATAACAGCCAGAATAACAACAACAACAACAACCACGACAACAACAATAATGAGAAGAAGAGGACGAAGAAGCATAACCGATGACCCACTGCGTTTCTCTTTAGTTTTTTTTTCGCCACAGGTCGTGGTTAGAAATTGAGGTATGCAAGCGACCGGTTTGGGCTGGCACCAAATCCAAGACTCGATTCCTTGGCCACTGTCGCTTCTTCTTCTCTTCTTCTTCATCCGCATCTTCTCCTCATCTGCGGCTGGTTCCCTTTGCCAGCAAACTCTCTACATGTGGATGGGTCGTGTTCACACATCTAATGTACGTAGTTACTTGTTTTGCTGTGCCTGATCATAAAGCTAAGGTCAAATAGAACAAAAAGAAACTGGCGAAAAAATTACAAACATTTTGCGTCAAATATTTGATCAGCGTGAAAATGTTTGGGAAGATCACACAGAATTTTTTATGGTGTTGCAGACTAGGAGCATGAAATTGGTCAAGAATACAAGGAATATTTAATAATACCTTTTCTATTAGATGGCTAAATTTCTTAAAGTCATTTTTATCTATTGGGTCTAATAATAATCTATTCAAAACTAAATTATTAATTCTGTGCTAGGTAATGCTAAAAATTTTTTTAAATTAAAAAACTAACTAAATATTCAAAATAAGAGTTTTTTTTTAAATATATTTTATAAGATAAATGTTCTTAAATATATTGAATTTCACGTATTTATAAACGATTACTTTATTCTAATGTTTTAAAATATTCGGTCAAAAAAATTAAATTGAAAATAATTGTATATCTTAATATTCTTAATATTGAAATATTTAAAACAAGTAATATAAAAAATTTTGTTGTGCAACAAATTGTTGATTTAAGGTGAAATGTTCTTATTTTATATTCTCAATTTCGCAGGCCTCCAAAGTGACGATGTTTTTATTTTTTTCTTTTCCAAATTGTTTAGTTTTCTAAATTGATAGAAACATTTGTTTTCCTTGTTAAACATTATTAAATTACACATGAATCTGAATTTGCTGTCTGGCTTGATTTATAGTTTGCTCTGCTAACAAACAACTAGGTAATATCTAAGTGTAAGTGAAGCACAAAACAAAAAAGTTGAGCTTCAGCGACAATCAAGATTATCGATGGCACTTGGTACTGGGGAGAATTTTGGGTCACCTTCTCAGGCTTTTCTTCAGCCACTTTGTCGAGTTTTCGCCGTTGCCATCGGAAATACATTTTTTTATTTATTCGTTTTTTTTTTTTTTATTCATATTCGCTGCTTCTTTTCTGGAAAAGCGCACCGCTGTGCCTAAAATTGTCACGGTTTTTTTTTTATTTATTTTTTTTTGTGTAATGTTTGGTCTCTACCGCTGCCGCTGTGAAGGTGCAAATTTAATGTTTGCCAATTTAGCAGCGCTCGCTGTCACCTTTGGTGTCCATTAGCGCGCGTTTATATGCAAAGTGGCGGTCTGGCGTGTTCGCCATTATCACAGGAGCAGCATCACGCCGGGGCCACCACCTGCTGAGCGTTGGTTTGCTGCCGCAAAACACAGTTTGTGCCGAGCCGCGCCGCGCCGCAAAAGCTGCCAATGCGATGCACCCTCCAGCCCAGAAACGCCAAAGTCAGTGTCAAGATATGGACACAATAACGAACCTACCTCGGAATGCAAAGCCAAGACATGCCAAAGACGTGAAGTGCTTATGTTTAATGCTCGCCAGTTACCCCCTTTTGTAACTTTATTGGGTCGAAGCACATTTTCCAGCTTTTTTTTTCCAAAGAGCTATGAAGCAAGGGAATCCACTTTGAGCAACTGAAACTTATTCTATTTCTATGTTCGAAGAGATAGTTTTGTTATCAATATATCTTAATTAATTGCACTCAATTATGTTAATTAGAAAGGTTTGATTGAATTGAATTAACACAAAGCATAAAGATCTAACAACAATTTTAGTAAGCAATTGGTTTTTATTTTAACAATTTATATGTCTTTCATAGTTGATACTTTTTTGCCAAGTAGTTCGATTAATTGAAACTGAGAGTTAATAGTTGAAGAGAAGGAAATTGAATTGCAAGCTGTAAAAAATTTAACTAGCTGAGAAAGTAAATTAACTGGAAACGAAACGTCGAAGCTGGATTAAAGATGGGATTGTTCAAATGATATTTTACCATCGAATTAAATGGTAGCGTTGAATAAAAGTAAAAATGTTATAACAAAACCAGTTGGGATGCGCACTTTATGTAATCCTTAAACAGCAGACGAAGACATAATAAAAATGTGGTCAAAGACCTACATATTTTGTGGGCATTCGGGTACTTTCGGTAATTTTTTATATTTAATTAATCAAACTATTTTTATATTTATATTAGTCAAAGTATTTAAGGTTGCGTATTCTAGATCTTCAGTTATCGAAAGATCAAAGTCATTTGTAGCCACAATTAAGATATTGATCTTAAGCCGATCATTGTCAAAGTTTCGAGTGGCTGCAGTTACATTTGAATACAACAAGTTTGTGTGTTTGCATTGCGATCAGAGGTAAAAGCTCGTTGGTTTGCTAACAATGAGAACAAGATCAGTTGAATGAATGTATCTAAAGTTTAAACAAGCTCATCAACTCGCCGTTGACAGGCATTCGAAGGACTTTCCGCCCATAAGTATGGCATTGAAGAATAAACACAAAATGTGTCCTTAAAAGCAAACAAAATCATGTACAATACTCGTACAAATCAGATAAAAAGCTATTGCTGACAGACCTGAAGAAGGAGAGACATTAAGAAAAGGTGTTCAAACAAGCAAACCACGATTGTTGAAAATATTTTGAAGCGGCTACAAAATAGAACAAGTCCAACTCAAACAGGAGCAACAAACGCAAAACTCCGAACTAAAAGATCGGTGACACACACAGCACACAACCCCGAATGGATGACAATAAACAATTGCCCGTAATATGCTTTATTATTAGCCTTTTGCCAAAAGACATGGCAATATGCAAATCCATTCAACAGAGTCACACGCTCTAGTTTGAATTGTTCGCTTCCTGACTCTCCCGTCTTTGGCACTCGGTATCCTTCACGTTTTGCCTCTCTGTTAGGTCCATAGTCCACAATCCTTAGGCCTTTCATACTTGATTGCCAGCAGCAGTCAGACAATTAAATGCATGAATATCTTCAGCATTTTACTCTTTTTTTGTGTCCCCCCCGTTTATTCCACATCTTCCTTTTACCAACAACTCATGTCGCCCTATTGTAATCATTTCTTGACACTTATCGCACAAAAGGCAATAACATAATTAATGAGCATGTCAATGAGCGTCTTTTGTTTTCACTTTTGCTTCCTGAATGTTGTCGCTTAGGTAATCCTTTGATCACGACAAAGCTTTGATTAAGCAAGTGCCCAGACATCTGACAGAACTGGAAGCTGATCCACTGATAGCCCTCTACTAGTTATGGCTGCTATAAGTTTAAATTTTCTAATCTTTCTTTGATGATACAATTCAATATAATATTTTAGATGCATTCATTCACTGTAGTATTAGCATATGCAATAGTTAATTGCTTGCTGATGCATTCTATTGAAAACTAAATCTAAAATGCTGCTAAGATTACCTGGCTATAAATTAGCGAAAAGGTCAAGGCTAGCAAATAATGATTAATATATGCAAGCACTTTTTTGATAGTTAAACTCATTTAACTATCAATTTGTATGTGATTTATTCACTTGATTTTTAAAATTATCAATTTTTATTTTAATTAAATTTTAGTAATTCACTTTAGGCTGCACTCACCCTTTCACAGTTCGCTGGTGCAGAGAACTGCACTAAAACATAAATTGTATTTTTAGCTTCCTTTTGTTTTCACACAAAAAACACTTCTAATTTTTTTTAAATTTCACAACTTATTTGAAATATTTTTATTTGTGATCTTTGTGCAATCAATTGATATTGATCACTATTTGTGCTTGTTGCATTATATTTGAGCCAATTTAGCGACGGCTTTTCACACGAAACTCGTGAGCAGTCACGTGCCGCGCATAACCGATAGCCTCGATTAATCGCGAGAGACAATTGGAAATAGCGATATTCTGCAGCCTTGCGATGCTTTGCAGCCTAGCGCCCATCCGAGACTAAATCCTCATCATCGTTCTGAGCTCCAACCAACCGACTGACTGGCCCTGGCCTCAAAGATCATCAGCAACAGCATTTGAAGTCGCGCGCGCACGCGTCTTCTCTTATGAGTGTTTGTGTCTGTGTGTGCCTTCTGTGTGTGTGTTTGTATGCGCCTGCCTGCCTATGTATGTGTGTGATTCGCACTGTAACATCCCAGCAGGAATTTACTGCGTTACAGACGCAATTTATTGTAAACGCTTCATATTTCTCACAAGATAACCACTTTTATAAATCATATTGCATCTTTTTATTTTTAATTTGTTCAAATGATCTGTATTTTGTATTATTTAGCAATATTTCTCAGCATTAAATGTACATATATTTCGTTACTCATTGACTTTTATTTTCTGTAAATATTTAGCTACTCGATATTAAATAAATTGAGATAATCATCTACTTATCTTCTACCTGACTAAATTGAGATAATCATCTATTTAACTTCTTTTTTACTTTTTACATAATTAATGTTATGAATTTTAAACTAGTATATATATTATCTGCTATGAAAATATATAATACCGCATTAGTAATAAAACAATACAATCTGATTTTTTTTTTGTATAAGTTAAAGCGGACACCTGAATTTTAGGCTGAGCATCAACAGCAAATTCAGTTACCCGTTTGTTTATGCATTGCGGAGGGCAATCACAATTTCCTGTTTACAAACAGCTGCTGTTGCTGCTTCTGTTACGCCCGCTTTTGCTGCTGTGCGCTGTTAATGTTAAGTGCTGTGAACTGTTAAAAGCCGGCTTTTGTTGTGTGCCAGTGTTGGTGTTGTTGTTGTTATTATTGCTCGTGTTAGTGGTGGTTGGTGCTCTTTGGGTTGCTCTTTGCCTTTTCATGCTGAATTGTGGTTGGCTGCTGGCAGCGGCACGATCTGCCAGCGTTCGTTTGTTTTCATTGAATTTCTCGATGTGGTTGGCTGTTGATTTTTTCACGATTTGCTTTGCTGTTGCTCTCATTGTTGTTGTTGTTGTTGTTGCTCTGTTGACTTTACACACAGTACAGTTATTATCACTCGATTGCATGTGCCAGTCTCAGTCTCTTCGCTCTCTCTCCCTGCGTATGTGTGTTTGTGTGAGTGTCTGCGGTGTGTCTGAGTGTTTATATTGTAAATGCGCATTCATTTGTATTCGTATTGGACTAATGTGCCAAAGAGGTGGGCACTTAATGCCCGTTGAGCTGTGTAAATAAAAGCGCCAGCGCGAACAACATTTTCTAATGAAATTAGTAGCTTGTTTACAAAATGGTGAATAAACGAGTTTGTTGCCTAAGTCTTTCGTTTTATGACACTATGAATTAAAGCGACTATTTTGCATGTTACCAACAAAATACTCAGAGGTTATTTGAGTTAAATGCAGATAAAGACGCTAATATAGTCGTTTTTGTGTCTATACATTTTTTACAATTTTGCGAAAGTGGTTCAAATATGCGAAAAACTCTAAAGACACAATGCTCTAATAATCATTAAGTTGTATAAAGCAAACTGAGTTGTATACTGTAATCAATGCGTTTTATTGGTATATTTAGATATGTTTCGTTCTGATCTGCAGTTATTTTTATAGGTATAGATTAGAATAGGCATTAAAAGAAAACGACTTACGCATTAAGATTATCTGCTCCTCAAAATGCAAAGATTACGTTGTTAAAGCAAGCCACAACGATTAATAGAAAATGTGGATATTTTTGGAGATTAGTTGTGGCATTCTTAAACGCAGTAGTCATAAACTATTCGTGGCGCGCGTTTTAACGCGTTTGCCTTTATCTAATTGAATTCGCTTGTCATAAGCCAGATCTGTGGCAGCTGAGATCAGATGTGAGTGGTGCCCCGCGGGGGCAGGGCAGAGCAGGGCAATGGCAGCAGGCCCGCTTGTGTCACTTCATGATGATGATGATTTCATTTTAATAACACCACTTGCAGTCCACTTGCAGACAACATAACTGGCCAACAGTCGGAGAGAGAAGAAGATCCATTTAATGCCCCAGACCCAACCTCAGCACTCACCCCGTTGGGGCCGTTGGATGTCAACACCAGTTGACGGAGTAACAAGGAAGCGCAACACTCTAAAACGACGTGTAATTTATCACAGCACGAGCAGCATTTAGCCATGAAACTGGACGTATACAATGCTATGAGCGAGCAGCTCTTGCGGTTAGATTTTTTTCACTGACTGCAACTCTAACTGCGAATATGAGTCCGACTCCAACACTGACTGACTTGGGTTGTCAGCAGCGATGTCCTCGTCATAATCTCTTTCTCTCGTATTCGCAGAGTCGTCGTCGTCATAGTCGTTGTCATTTCTTCTTCGCTCGGTAGGCAAATCTGTTGCATCTGGCAGCGTTTTAATTTTAATTAAGTTTACGCGCTAGTCAGAGACGTCGACGGCCTTAGCCACCTCTGCTTGGACTCAAACCTCATAAGCCCCCGTCGTCGTAACTGCAGACGGGCAATCGCGTGTTCATGGTGATGAGTTGGGGCATTAGCTTTGATGCCTGCTCATATTTATTAGAGCGCAATCTACTTCAAATTATTGTTGACCAGTGCCCAGAGTAAGATTTATTTACTGGTCGCATTGCCAGTTATAAGAGTACGCAGAGTACTCTTACACATATCTCTAAAAATTAGTTTGGAAATTCACTGTACTATCCAGATGTAGATTTAATTTGGACTAGACATCTGCAGTTAACAGTTAGTGAACTTTACACTTGAAATACTCTAGATTAATAAAATGACTGTAGCACGAAATCATAGTTATTCAGTCATGTAATAATTAAACGAAAAATATAAAATTCAATACGAAGAACAGAAGGATGTCCAAACGTCGAGCATGTAAATTGTAAGCAAATCATTGTTTGAGAATTGCAATGACAGCAAGGCCAAATACAAAGACCAAAACGAATACCGTTGATGAGGATGTTGAAAGAGTTAAACATGCAACATTTCCAAATACAAATTGTCGATTGCCAAAAACAGTAGCAGGCCAACAAAATAGGCGACAAATCTGCTTCTGCATGCGGCGGCCAAAGGCATGCCAAGTGCAGCAACAACAGTAGCGGCAACAACATCCCAGGATAGCCAAGCAGCAGAAGAGTAGAAGAGAAGTGGGGGCTGGGACTGGGAGGAGAGACCAATGCGACATGGCCACATGGCGACATTGCGACATTCGATCGCTGCCAAATCGATCTAGATACAGATACTTTAAATCACAATTTCAACTGAGCGCAAGCCAAGCCAAAACGTTGAAAAATAAAAATAGGAAAAAAGCGAACAAAAAAAAAACTGAAAAATAGCTGTGCGCACATGTCAAAGGCGGCAGCAAAAAACTACCAACAACAGCAGCAGCAACAACAGCAGCAGCAACAACTACAACACCAACATCAGCGACTTGGCAGCAGCATTTTATTTCAATTTCAATTGATTGTCGTACAATCGCCATGAATAATTCAATTTCACAATTGCATTGCCCCTTGCAATGTACGTCTAGAGAAAGATAGAGACACACACATACTCTCACACACGCAGACGCACACACAGGTGGGCGTGAGTGCGAGTGCGACGGAAGCTAGAGTAAGTGTAAGCGATACGGAACATATTTTAGCCACTGTCTCAGCTGCTGCTGTTGCTACCTTTGTGGCGACAGGGAAGAACAGCAAAACGATTTACGATGAAGACGACCACCTATTACACATGATACTTGCACTCAAGCCAGATATTAAAGTACCATTTGTAGTACGACCAGAACAAAACTGAATCACAGCAGGAAATCTCAAACTGGAGATCAATCAATAGTTGACTTTAGCTGCGATTGCAATCTGTTTAATACACTGTACTTTATGGCATGATTAATTTATTTGTAAAGTTTTTAATTACGACTGCCTGCATAAAGTTATGTTTACGAGCTGAACATCTTTAAAGGAGCTGTGAAATGAAAGCTTTATTTAATTGCACATTTTGTTGAAATATCGAATAACAAATTTGATAGCTTTAGCAGCTGCAATATGTGCATACAATTCCAAATAGTAATATCTAAAAATAGGATTTCCTTTAGTAACAATCTCATTCAGATATCGTTAACGTTTTATTTTAATCAGCTTTTATAATCAGCTATCGTTTCAATTTAAATAAACTGATTACACGTGTTCAATAAAACAGCACAATTATTGTTCAATTACAATGAGACTTAGTAATCAATTCTAAATATATCAAACCTATTCCCACCTCACCAAAATCAATCTAACTCTCAATCCAACCACTTTCGCTGGCTAATTTCTTTGACAAGCAAACTACAAATGTTAACAAATGATGGCAGATGGGCTCGGGCGGAAATAAGTCAGGGGAATGCATCAAAATATCATCTTGAACCATTAGCAAAGTTCAGTTATGTTACTTTTGTAGAATGGACTAGTTCATTCACAGTTTGATTAATGAGTTTATTATGCAACAATTATGTATGTAAACATTTCCAGTTTCAAGAGCACGGCTCATGTCAAATTAATGAACTTGGCTCTTGACTTTTGACACTTCATAAAGGTATCGACGTTCAAGGATGGGAATCTGGCTCTAGAATACAGGACATGCTGCATGAAGAGCTTAGTAGAGTGTTCCTAATTTCATTTGGCGCAGTCTTATGCAGAGGCAGGCGCTGACATCCCAATCCCTGACGCACATAAATCACCACGCTGAGGAGACTCGAAAAATTTGCATATCTTAACTGAGAGCGCTGATGGTGACGCTGACATTGGCAGTTGCCCTGGAATCTGGAAACTGAATTCGTTCTACTGTTCTACTACCTAAAACTAGTTTGCATCCTGGCATGGGATACAACGGCTATACATACATACACATACATACAGTGCTTGCAACCTCTTTGCCGCATGATGAACGAGTGTCAACACAATGCCCAGGCCCAGGCATAGGTCGGCATCTGCGTCATCCATCTGTGTGCCGCACTGTGCCGCGCCTTTTGGGGCACATATTTTGCCAGTGATGTCATCGGCGCGCATTTCTCCAGCTCGCATAAGTTCGTAGCCTAATTTGTTAAGAGCGCGTGCTTCAGTTTCGCTCCTCTTTCGACTTGCGACTCGCGAGACGATGCGACGAGACCAGACGAGACGAGACGCGTTGTGGCGGCATTTGCTCAAAAGAGCCTAATAACAATTGTGCGATCTGGTTTGCTCTTTTGGCTAAGCTTCACTTTTCTCCAGACGCTCCTCTTCGCAGCTAATGAGCACATGTTCTCCATAACGTACCACAAATGCTCTAAGAAACTTTGGAGCTTGAAGAGAGCAACTTTATTTAGACTCAAACTTTAAGAGTTAATGCGTTTAAATGACATATTTAAAAATCTTTATGTTGTAATGTACCTTTGTCTTGATGTGAACTATTTCATATGCAATAAAGTTTTGCATACTATTTCAGTATGCAACATTTTCCACTTAAATATAATTTACTATTTGATAGCAAAAATAAAGATAACCTCGAAGAAGCTCAAATTTTTTTAAACAGTTTTAAATGAAAGGTAAATATTTTAAAAATATTTATTATTATTTATGTCGAACTATGGGAATTTATTAAAATGTTTTCAAGATTGAAAATTTAAGAACTTCCACAACAATATATTTGTGACTACCCAACTGAACGTTTTGATATAGTGTATATAACAAATTTTTGCATCTGCAGGGCCTACAAAAAGTGTCAGAAAATTAAAAAAAAATATGTATATAAAACGGGTGACAAATTGGAGCGCCTTTAACTTCAGCATCAACTTGGCACTGGGTGCAAGTAGCGCGTACACCTCGCGACGCATGTAGAAAGATTTTAGGGCTTGGCTTTAAGTGGATTTCATTTCGTTGCGCCCCGTAACGAAAAATTGGTTTACCCTATAAATCTCTGGTGGTGCGAGCGTGAGTGTGCTTATTTTGATTTTATTTTTTCCTGCGTTTTTTTTTTACGACTGACATTAATTGAATTGGGGGCTGTTGGAGCTTATTTTTTTTTTTTGGGGCTACCCTCAACTTTTGGCATAGCACACGCTTCATTTGATTTATGTGCACTGCGTAATCGTCTTTACAAATTGCCAGTTGAACTTGGCGTGAACAAACACTTCTGAACGGTATACGGGTTCAAAGAATCGTGAAATCAAAGAATTGCATATGCCACAGTGGGAATTGGTTTGGATTGCCTCGCCCAAGGTTCTTGTGGTGCGGCTTTAGAACAAAGTGCAACCGAAATGCCAGAAACAATTGCATCACATTTTCGTTTTCCCCGCTCTCTCTGTCTCTCACTCAGTGCCTTTGGTGCATTTGCAACTTTCTTTCGGTATGCTTAATAGTGCAGACCAAATGGGCTAGTGCCAGTTTCCGTCCAAAGAGAGACTAGTCGGCCGCCAGTGGCAAGATCAAAGCTCGGCGATATAATTGGTCGTTGTTTTGTTTGACCGCAGATCTGTGCGCGCATTCGCATCCACATCCAGCACGAGATGCACTTTGCCTGCTTGGTTTGCCTGGTTGCCGCTGCCCGCTTAATAATAATTCGTTTTGGCAAACAATGTAAATTCTTCATTAGCCTAGCTTCCTAATTTGCTAGGGGAAAGAACGTTCGCTACTTGGTAATTGAAGGCATGCCTACCAGCCACGAAGCGGGCTCTGGACGCGAGATCTGGATAAAGGTATTTATGAGGGTTGCGCTGAAATTCGTTACATTTTCAAATTGTTGGCTATATTTGGGGAATGTGTCAGCGAAACGAACGTTAAATCATGTTCAAACGCTCTCATTGGAAAGTCATCTGATAAATACTTTTATGTATACGCCATAGCTGCACATCTTCATGGTTCATAGCAATCACATTGCAATTGCATTAGACATTCGACATTAGACATTCGACATTCGACATTCTGGTGTGTGCATATTCGAAATGCTCTCACTGTCGCAATTTTTCACTCCACATGGTACTGCGGTGGAATGGGAATGCTCTGGTGATTGATCGATTGATTGAGTGATTGACAACGGCGCCAATGAAATCCAGCTGTCGCTTAGTATAAGTTCACGTTCTCTAATTAATTAAATGCCAAATGCCAAACATATCAAAATCAAATCAAATATGGCAAAACTTGCCGTCTGCCGTCTGTTGTCTTGAGTTTCAAAGTCTGTTCTATACCTCAAGAAACAAACGGGGTTCCGGTTGGGGTTTTGGGCTTGGGTTGTTGGCTGCTTGCGAAGTATATTACAATAGGAATTTCCTGTTTTATTTGCCGTTTATTTGGTCCGCTCTTCGGTGTCTGCGACC
This sequence comes from Drosophila siamana, assembly GCA_035047445.1. NCBI lineage: Eukaryota > Metazoa > Arthropoda > Insecta > Diptera > Drosophilidae > Drosophila > Drosophila siamana. The sequence goes on from JAWNPP010000064.1 coordinate 2,713,843, forward strand.
ATTCTTTACGAGCGGCAATAAATTTAACAATTTGTTTAGTGTAGACACACACACACACACACAGACATGGCGACACACTCACAGTCACTGCACTGGAGACACGCAAAGTGTCTACGTAGCTCCATATATGGGATATGGGGACCTGAGGCGCAGATGCCAAAAGCAAAGCAATTTGTCCAGCGGTAAACAAAAAACGCTTTGGGGCCACTGGGGAGAGACTGCGTCGAACTGGACTGGTTATAAGACTCGCAGTCAATTGTTGTCCTAGAGCTCGACTTAGAGCAGCCGTCGAAAGCAAGAGTATTAAGAATGTTGATGCTTTATTGACTACGAGCGAAGAGATCATCTAGCTGTAATAATTATGGAAAACATATTCTGCATTACTATTAAAGTTTATTTGAATAATTGTAATAAATAAAGCTCAAGAGTTTTAAATAGTATATGTGGAATATAGACTATTTTGCGTAAGGCGAAAAAAGTTGGAATTCTATTCAAAAGCATTCCAATAGTAATAGTTATTAATTTCTGTCAAATTCTGTACTGTTTAATAAATAAATTTTTTTTAATATAAAACAGATTTCTTACTACGACATTTAAATTAATGATTTCCACTACATTATGGGTAAAAACGTTAAAGTTGAGTAAATTAATTTACAATGGTGAAAAATTGATGGTCGATTCTAAAATCTAACTGCTAGTAACTTTCTCTGCTGTTGCTAGCCGAGTACAATATAATGGATAAGTTAAATTCGGCACACTGAGTTGATAAGTGTGTGAGAGAGATAGTGAGATAGTGTGAGAGAGAGTGAGAGAGAGAGAGAGAGAGAGAGAGAGGGAGAGAGAGAGAGAGGGAGAGAGAGAGAGAGAGAGGTTGTGGTGGTGGGGGATTCGTTGCGGTGTATTTGCGTGTATCCCCCTCCCATCTCTTGGCGGTCAAGGGGTCATTGGATGGCGCGGCGTCTGGACAAGTCATGGCAAGGCTATACACAATATTTCTTAAATTAAATTATCAAAAAGAATTTCGCTAGTTGGCATGCCTAGCCCGAAACAGCATGAAGACAGAGCGAGCGAAAGATTTGCCCCACCACGCCCCAAGCTTACAGCTGCAGCCCCAAAAAGAGACAAAAACCTGTCTGCAGCGAGGGGCCCAAAAGAAATTCCGAAAATTTTCCCACACTTCTTGGCTGGAGCAGCCGCGAAGTCGACGACGAGGAAGCCATCCAGTCAGCCAGCCAGCCAACACACAGGCTGCACAGCTACTCATATTTGTTTATGGCCAGGTCGTTCTCTCCATCGCTGTGTCTCTGTGTGTTTGTGTGTGGGTTTGTCGTGAAGCACATGTTGCATTTGCCTTCGTCTGTGGTTGATGAGCTGCATTATATGGCTGGCAGTGCGGCAGTATATCGGCATCCATATCCACACACACACACACACACGAAGCCGTGGCCAATGTGGAGGCCGATGCAGCCAAATGGGCATCCACTTGTTGCCGCTATTTACCTTTTGGTTCTGCTTGTTGCATTGCCTCCTTCACTCTCGGCTTTTCACTTTCCACTCGGCCTCGGTGCCGCTGTGTGTCTTATTGTTGCAGATACTTGTGGCATGCCACTGCCACCGCTGTTGCCTTCGCGCATTGACACCAATTCTATTTACATATACGCCCTTTCTATGCTGCAAGTGGAAAGCAGCTGAAATCGAACACTGCCTGGCAAATAAAATTGTTATGGCCATTGAAATGGAAACTCTAAATCTTCCGACTATTATCTAGGTGCTCACATCTTATCTGGCTTTCAAGATACCCTCTAGTTATTTTGAGATGGGAGGCCAAATTTGCTGCATAATTGGAATTTAGCATAACGCGAACTGTTCGCTAATATTGCATAATTTCATGGCTTAATAAAGTCTAAATCTTGGTTCATTATTGAATTATTGAACTCTGAAACTGTGAGCAGCATAGCAAAACAGCTATGAAAAACAAAACAGTTATAGATTACTAAATAACTACATTTTATTCGCTAGGCTTAAAGAAATAAAACATATAATTATATTTTATAGTTGATTGTATTAAAAACATTATGGGTTTTATGAAATGCGAATTCTTTCATCTCATAATTATTAATTTCATTTTCATCCGCATAAATCTCTGCTTCCATATTCTCCTTCTCTTTGTGTTCATGCCTTTGAGCATGAGTCTGTTTGATGATTGATATTTCATCATTCTTCACTGATCTTAGCCAGCCATCATCGTCGTCAGCATTACCATTATGATCATCATAATTATCATTTGCGACACATTACAGAGATCTCGTTTAGCTACGCATAGTTTAGTTTATAACGTCGATTAGTTGCACTATAAGCAACACCTTTAACTGCCAACAAATTACAACTTTATCATGCCGCAAACGATGACGATGACGCAGCAGCAGACGACGGCGACGGTGACGGCAACTGCTGCCAATGTTTGCCTGGCCATGGTTCTATCCATTCTGCTCTCCATCGGCTTCGCCTTGCTCGCATAATTAATGAAGTGCAGGAATAGCGATGCCCGGGAAACCGCAAAGGCAACTGCCGCGCGACACAAATGAAGCTATTGCCTGGCCGAGAGTTAGCCAGTCAGTCAGTTGGCATCTGAGGCACCGTCACCAGCTCTGGCTGCACCGCAAGCTCCTCCATATTTATACAGAGCGAACACGTTAAATAAAAGATAAGCAGCAAATGCGGTGAGTGTCACGCGCGCCATAATTGCCAGCTGATGTCCGGAGCAGGATGTCGGAAAATCGAGTGTTGGCTGGGGGGTGGGAAGGGAAACTTGAAGACGCCTGAACTATCCTTTGGGTGTCGCATCTTTTGGCAAAAGAAATCAAATAAACTACACCCGTTAGCCAAATTATAGTAGTGCGAAAACAATAAAACTGCCAATAAACGAGAATGACTTATGTATAACAAATTCTGTGAGCAATTTTATCAAAAGTACAGAGGGTAATCGAAAAAACCTTCTATTGACGCATAGAAAAATCTCATTTTACTTTCCACCACTATAAGCAGCTAACTAAATAAACCAATGCATAACATTTATAAAGTTTTTATCTAAATACTAGAATAGTATAAACTACAATTTGAAACTCTGAACATCTTCATTTAAGAGAGAAGGGCTAATCCTAAGTATAATAAAATATTTGGAAGTAAATAATATCTCCAGCGCAAATTAAACCATCTGTATAACAAGAGAAACGTTGTCGAATGTTACTCAACAACAGCAGTATTTGATCACAAGTAAAAACATGAATTTTTAGGGAATATAAAAGAAAAAACAAAATTTTTAATTTATGGACTGACTTATGGGAAGTCCTTCAGCATAACTAAGTGATGCAAATTGAAAATGCCTGTGCTGCAGGATAAGGGCAGCTATTAGTATGTTGCAAGTATAGTTTGCAATATATATTGTTTTTGATTTTTGTATGCGTGTGCACGTCTTGGGGACGTTGTTGTTCTTGTTGTGGCTGTTGTTGCTGTTGTCGTTGTCGTAGCTGTTCCCAAATGCATTTGTCAATGTCGCTAACGTGTCGCTCTGACACTGGCGTTGAATGAAAGTCCAGGTCCTCCGTTCGCAGGCAAACAAAATAAAACCAAAAAAAAAAAAAAAACTTTCGCCTGCGTTGGGTTGTTGCATTGTTGCATGCAACTGTGCTGCGGGCCAGCAACGTGGTGCAGCTAGTTGACGATGAGGATTCCAAGTCGAAGTTGAAGGTGGCCTACAGGTATTAAGTAAAATGCGTGACGTGCACGAGAGGCAGCTGACTTGGTTTCTTTTTTTTTTTTGGGTGCCCTATTCATAGGACTGTGGCATACAACATAACTCCAATTTGCAACATTTCACGTTCATGGCCCAAACAATAAATACGTTTTGGGGGCAGCCAGTTAGTGGCAAATGAGTTATGACTGTTGCACTTGGTACCGACACATTAACAATGTTTGACGAATGGCCAAAACTAAACACAAAGCCAACTGCAACGGTCCAAAAACGAGACTGACACAGAGATGCCTCAGTTCTCACACCAGCCGAACTGTAAAAGATCCAAGCGATCGCAGAGATCCCAGAGGCGGTTCTCCTATTTGGGTTGTCCAGCTTGGAGTTTGGAGCACTGCAATTACGAGTATATTCGTACGCATTCGAGGTCGCATATTGTATGAATACACTCATACTCTGATACTCGTTTGCATTACGCACTTGTCGCTCTAAGCTGATCCAGCTTTGCCATGCCTGATTGCCATCGCTATGAGGCAGGCAACGTAATTAAAATGAAATCAGCATACGGCTTAATTTCGTCTTCTACACTTTGCACAAACACACAGAAAGAGGAAAAAAACTCGAGCTTGAGCTCTTGGATTTAAGATTTTGACTCGTCCGACTGCTTCTTGTTTGTCTAATGCGTAACATCGTTTGCATCGCTTCCCCTTTTCCTCGCATTTAGCTGTCGCCTTGCCTCTCTTATTGGCCAGTCTCTCTTGCTCCAAATCTGTCCGTTCTCATAAATCTGTCTGACATTTTGCATGCCAGTCATCAGCTCTTAACTCGCACCGTGGATTAAATTAAATCCTTTTTTCCCGATTTACTCAGGAATTTTTTCTAGCCAACGTTTTATCCCACTCGCACCGTTAACACTTTAAAGCATTTTCTATGCTTTTTCCTCGAGTATTCAACAGTTTTCTAATCGGTTTATGCAAAGCAGTGCCCTAATTGAACAACAAAATGTAACTAAAAATACAGATAGTTTAATTGACTTTAATAATTGTTGCAATCATTGGCAATTCTAATTAAGCGTTAGATGACAAACTTATATTCTTGTCTCAGCCACAACTGGGAGTCTCTGGTTTAAGGCCATAACGCTGCTTATGTCTGGTGTTTGCCTTATTGTGTTGACAGTTTTGTAATTGATAACATGGACTAAACTGTCATAAACTGTCGTAAACGATGTACAGAAATGATCTTGATCTAGATTGTCCAATACAGACGTCAGATGTAGCAAGTAATTTACCAAAAATGATTGAGAATGAACTTGTTGCATTTGCCGCCGTCTCCGTCTCTCTCGTCTCCTCTCGCTGTTCACTATCAACTACTGAGAGTCGAAAGATCTAGATGCTGACTGGCAGCAACTTGGCTACTGGCTACCGGGTGAACGTGTAAGGAGAGCCCAAAAAGCTAAAAAGCTAAAACACAACACAACACAAGATGCCCCCAAGGCGCTGTCGTTGTCGAGTCCATTTCAAAAGACAGCGCGGCAACAGATCGACCTGGGTATCATCGATCATCGATCATCTGGCCGCGGTCTAAAAATGGCTTCCAGCTGGGTAGGAAAACACCATCGCATGACCAAATCGCAATCCTAAGTATTCGCGATACTTTCTTCTTTCTTCAGCTCGCTGCTCGAGTTGTGATTGCGCTTTGCGCGACAAGTTTGTTTTTTTTTTCCACTTGCCTTATTTTGGGCTGATTATTATACTATTTTTTTGTTGTATTATTTATTATTATTATTATTAAATATCAAACGTCGTTTGTCGTTAGACAATTTTTCGTTATTTATGAGCTCAGGTTATGCCTTTTGGGTGTTTAAGAGAACTAGCAATCGATGGTTGATGGTGATGGGGATGGCGATGTCGATGCCGATGCCGATGGCGATGGCAATAGAGACAGAGTGGCGACATAGAGTGGCTCGACCCGACCCCAAACTATACATACATATAAGCAATGCCAATTAATGACCAAATTAGTGGAGGCACTCATGGACAACACTTGACCGCTTATGGCACGGGATTTTCTACTGATTTGGTTCGAATTGTGATTTATTTGAGCGCAATGTGAAGGCTCGCTTTGATTTCTTTGTTAGTCATCGTCGAATGGCGGTGGCAAAAGCGGTGGCGGTGGCGAAAGTCCGCAAAACCAACAATATCAACAACAACTCGTTGGAGAACCAAGTGAAATGAATACGAATGCGAATGCACGGCACTCAAAATCGAATCGCCTTCAATGTCAACTGCGCTTGCCATATGCCATATTCATAGTTCTCGGCTCAACATCAAAGCGAGATGCCTTTCATATATTCCCCTTAGCAAAAAGGACACCAAATCAAGCTATCCCACATCTCAGTCGAATGGTCTAACAATCTGTCAGTCTCTCAATCTCAGTCTCCTCCATCTATCTAACTGGTCGCTCTCTGTCGCACGTTGTAAAAGCTGACAGACCATACAAGGGCCCAACTATTGCTGTGAAATATGATGTGGACTAACTGCTAGTTACCAGCAATAAAGAGTAATTAGCGCCCGGCATTTAATATACCAAATTTAGCACTCTCAATAACTGTTAAATACAATGTAAACCCTTGCTACTGCATTTACGACCAGCTCCAGCGACCAGCGACTTCATTCGAGAAGCTTGAGAATCGGCTTGTTTTGTTGCCAATTTTCTCAAGCTGAAGGTCGGTTATTGTCGATGTTATTGCTGTGGACTTAAAATAAAATGAAATGGGAGTGAAGTTATGATTTAGTGTTTACTTTAAATACTTTCTGCACAAGTGTTTTTGAAATGCTATTTCTACAGTTATTATTAACAATTTTACTACCTTCAGTAGCAGAAGTCATTCCTAGAGACTTTAGTTATATATTAGCTCTTATATTGTTTACTTTTACTGCTACTTACATTTTTACTTTTTAAACGCAGTCTTTTTTACACCAAATCTCTCTTGAAATAAAAATAACAATATTCAAAAGATTAGACACTAAAACCGCTTTTCTATTCTTCTCCAGTGCAGCAGCATTGATTGTAAATATTTTTTCTGCTTAAAATTCTATTATTGCTACTCAACAATTGAATTCCAGTATTTGTATAAAATGTAAACAATCTCAATCGTATGTAATTTTAACTCCTTTAACACGTTGAATTCATTTTGTATACGAGTATAACTGCAGATTTACAGGTATTCGAAGCACTCATTTAAATTGAGAAATTTCATAGTTGTAGCTGGTAAATTGTTATTAAGTTTTCCTGTCGGCTGCACTGCAATTCTTCCTGGCGTTGTTTTCATAACTGGCTTACAAATTGAAAAACAAATTACTGTCATAAATGTCAGCACTACAACATGACGGCAATCAATACATCAACCTGTTGTCAGCGCACAAAACACAAAACACACTGCACTCAACAAACATCAAACAACACGCACTGCAAATAACACAAACAAAATACAACAAAACACAACACAATAAATTATGACAGTTTCGAGTGCATAAAGTATGAAGAAAAAAAGCTGTTGACTTTTTTTCTCCCTCTTGTTGCAATTATAAACGATCAACTGGCGTCAACTGAGCCGTGGATCGAATGGATAGCAACACATTCGAGAAATTCTGCAAATGGCTGAGAGCCAGTGAATGCATTTAATGAAATCAAGAACAGCGCCAATCAAAAGATTGCCTCACATACAAAAAGAGAGAGAGAAAAAAAAACAGAGCTACAACTAAATGATTGCAAAAATCTAAATTGAATTTCGCCATAAATTGAATCAATGGCAAACCTCGCGACTCAACGCGACGCGACTCAATATCATTCGCAGATCATTCGCAGCTAATCCAAACATAGCCGAGTGCCGAGTCGCCATTGTGACTGTATAAATTCTAAGATGAACGCATAAAATATATAAAATGGCAAAAAACATCAAAAGAAATCGTTGACGCGGCGAAAGCGCAATCTTGGAATACACTTTAGAGTAGAGACTTTGGGTTTATATACAATGAGGAGAAGAAATAAATGAAGAACACAATTTGAATAAAATATCTTGTATGTTTAGCCGAGAAAAGGGAAACTGAAGTTAAAGTGTAGACAGATAACAAACAAATGTAAATTTACAGAATTATATGTAAGTCATGTATATTTTATAAAATTAAAGAATTTATCTTATTAATTAAAACTATATTAAGTACTTAATAATTAGTGTGTTTGTTGTTAATTTATCAATGACTTCACAACATTAAACTGGAAAATATATATTGAAAGAGCATCATTAATGAAACTTAGGCTGATGATTGTGAGACTTTTAAAAATTTGTGAGCAAATGCGGGTCCTTTTCACAGTCGTTGCATTCTTCTGCATGAGCTGATATGCCCCAGACGACCCATTTTCTTGCAATAAGGGCATCTTAAGCGTTGGGTGCTATTGTAACGGTGCAGCGTTGAGATTATCTAAGAGACTAAGCTTGGGAGCTAACCTTAAATAGCACAGCACAGAGACGTAGTTGGAGTCGCAGTTGCAGTTGGAGTTGAAGATGGACCTGGAGCTGCCTGGACGGGGATGGCAGTTGGTTGGTCGTGGAGCTCGTGGAGCTCGCATTCGCAGCGTGGCAATCAATAACTTAAATTACAAAGTAATTGCGCTGGCATTCACAGCACGCTGTAGCAGCTTCTGATTTCAAGCAGAGGAACACGGGAGAAGCGGAGCAGCACCTGAAGCACCTCTTAACTGTGGCGGCGGCGGCGGCTGGCATCTGTGTCTCATCTGGGCCCATCTCGTCTTGTCTCGTCTTGTCTCACTATCTGTCCAACTGTCCAACTGTCTGTCTGTGTGTCTGTCTTGTCTCTCTGTCTGTCGGCTGCTTGCCTGCCTGTCGTCACAAATGTTACACTTGATGGTAATGATGATGGACAGATTGGTACCAAAGTCACTCAAAAGCGTTGCCGTTGCCGTTGCTGTTGCCAAGCTCTCAACTCCCAGATATCTGTGATCTCTCAGCTTAGCTTGGGGCCAAGCCAATCCGGTAGCCGCTCTGTCAGTAAGTTGAAAATTGTTTTAAAATTGCTGTTACATGTCTGAATGCAAGCAGATTGAATTACAAGCTCACCGCGCAACTGCTTCGGCCATCTGAACGACGCTCTCTCTCTTTTCCTGCCGCGTTTCCAGTCCAAAATTAAATATTGCACATGTCCACAGCACCCCAAATATGATCGCGATTACAGTCTGAAAGTCAGTCAACGCGTATATGGTATAATCTAATTTTAAGTGTTGACACATTCGATTCGCGCACAGCTGATTGATAAACAAAAAAAAAAAAAAACGGGCGACAAATAAATAAGAGTGAAAAGTTATACAATGGAAAAAGCATAGATCGACATTGAGCAAATGTATTTGAATACAAACAAGGAGAAGCAACGGTTGAACTAGTAGAAATAAAAAAAATCTTAAAATAATAAATAAGTGAACATTTTAAAGTTAAGATTTAAATACACAATTTAATTTATTTGCTAAATAAATTATGAAATATTTGCACATAATTCCTGTGTTAAAAACTGTCAAAATCATAAATAAATAATTAGGAGAAGTGAAGAGACAAACAAAGTAATAATAATTATAGTCCTTCAAATCAAAGATTGTTTTAACTTGCAAATTGTTGGCGAAACGGCAGCCTAATTTATTAAAACGACTCTTTGCTCTTGCTGGTCGATTACATAATGAGCCCGTCGTTTGCAACAGTTATTGTTGACAGTTTCTCGATATTTAAACAGAGATATTTAAAATGTGCCCACTGCGCTCGGGCCATATTTAAAAGGCTTTCGGACTGACTGTGAAATTATGGCACCAACTGACCGTATTTGGCTAAAAGCGTTTCGGTTTTTGGCGCGGACATGAACTAAAGCATGATTTATGGCTGCTATTGAAGGCCCGGGAATGGACCATAAAGAAGTGACACGTTAGCACACTGTCTGGAGAGAAAAGGCATCAAGTGGCGTTCGCTGGCTTGCAGGAAGTGAGAAATCAACCGCATTCAAGCGGCTACTATGTGTAACGATATATTATCGCTGAGCGAGTTTAGCTTATGATAATCCCGGCGTGAGTAATGCCCCAGCCACAAAAGATGATTCCCGGAGTGTGAGCAATAATAAATTTCACTTGTAAGTGTAACAATTTGTATGTTAAACGCGCCCAGAAAACGCGCCTCGAGCAGCGTGGTTTTTGCCCCGCAGGCGGTAACGAAAGCGTCAGCAGAGGTCGTGGAGGGGGCCAGGGGAGAGCGACGAGGGGCGAGTGGCGAGTGAAAAGTGCAGACAGACAGTGTCCCGGGGGAGTCGTTTGTGGCGCATCGCACAGTTGTTGCTACCAGGCGGCGCAACTTGGCGGTTGCATTTGAAAAAGAATAGACAATTGTTTGGCTGCCGCAGCATAACAAGTTGAAGGCAAACGCTCGCACGCTATGCAACAAGTTCCAAGTGGCAGGGGAGCCACTGCCAGTGGCTGTGGAAAAAAAGCTGAACTGAAATACAAAAAAAAAAGAAAAAAAACAATATAATAATGCCGCACGGAGCGGGCAAAAACGCGAAACGCGAAACGCGCAATGCAAAGCAAAAGCAAACCGAATGAAAATAGATTTGTATCGAGAGGCGGCTTCTCTGAAGCGCGCCTTGCGATTTGCAAATATTTTGTCATTGTGTGGCGAGATTTATGGAGTGGAGGCAGCAGTACGAGTAGCAGCAGCAGCAGCAGCAACGGAGCCAGGCAAAATGCTGCCTTACTGCACTCGACGATTGTTTCCAGGAAAAACTTCGGCCAGCAAATATACCGCTAGCTAAGCTTGCTGCATACTTAGACGCAAACCTAGACACAGCACCGTCGTCGAGTGTCAGCGCATGACTATGTGACACAATTCTCACTCACCTGACATCCACAGCAGCCTCTATGTGTGTGTGTGAGTGTGTGCAGTGTATGCCGTGCGCAAACATCTCTACCTTCTGCCCGCTGCCGGCTGTTGGCTGCTGGGTGGTGAGGGCAGCAGTTGGTATTAGTCAGGCTCAGCATGTGCAATGTGAATGTGTCACGGGGCCAGCACGTTCAACATCCAGCATAGGCCACGATCATGCTCCCATCTTCCATCTTCCAAAGAACCACATCACATTCTGATGATGATTCCATTTGCTGCACAAAAAAAAAAAACAAAAAAAAAAGAAATAAGAAAAACAGGCATAAATATAAGACTATATAGTGCTCAACTTGAGGGCATTTGAAGTGCTCTTTAATAGTCCAAGTAGTCAAGCTTCATTTAATTGTCTAGCCGATAAAAATAATCGAAACTAGCCAATTTGATTTTCTGGCCAATAAAATATTTATTTCTCTATCGATAGCGTTTTCTAAAATTAACCAATCACCATCTGGAAAATTGCTGCAGGTGGCATTCAACGCAATTGCATGGAGCAATGAAGACAAATGGCCAACGTGCAAGTCATTACTTATCCACACTTAACACATCTCGGGGTAATCAGTGCGAGTCAGGTTTGTCGCCTAAGTCATTCGTTTGTTGCCACCAAAGCAATTGGAAGGTGTTGCTCTGAGTAATTGGCCACTGCGGCAATGTGATTTGATTAGCATGTAGATCATCATACGATCATCAGAAGCGTATGTGATCAATGCTGTCGCATAGAGACAGAGAGACTGAGAGAGAGCAAAGGTGAGGGAAAGAGAGAGAAATAGCGAGCTGTCTGACAGACACAAATAGATAAATTGTTTTGGCGAAAGATTGGCTCGACTCAACGGGCGATCGGGCTGTGAGACAGTAGCATAGGTTATGTATACGCTCCCCGACGTCTTCGGCGGCAATGTCAGGCAACAATTTAGCGCTCCACGGCAGTTTGTCGCCATTAGCGTCGAAGTGAAATCAAATGCTCCATCTGGCTGACTGGCTGGCTGGCAAAAAGGCAGCAGGCAGCAGGCAGCAGGCGGCAGCCTGGCTTCAGTCTGATGTGGCCACAAATCTGATCGCCTGTGACGGCATTAGAAATACATACAATACAAAAAGCAGACGCGGCACAGCCATACATTTGTGTCATTTGTATGCAAGAGTAACAAGCGAACGAGCCAACAAGCCAAGCAGCCAACTAGCCAACGATCCGAGCGATCCAAGTCTCGTCCCAGCAGATTAGCAGCAGACCTCGACGCTAACAGCGAACAGCGAACAGCGTCCAGGCTAAAAGACCGCCCCAGAGCTTTTCTCAATGTGTGTGTGTGTGTGTGTCAGTTTGGAGTTGGACAGCGCCAGAGAGATTCATGAGCACACACAATGAATGGCTGTCGGGTTGTCGGGGCTGCCGATCAGATCGATGCCAGAGCTCCATCGATTTAATTACAACAAACGCGTCAGCAAATTGCCTGACGCGAACATTTGCACACTTTGAAAGCAAAGCAAGCAGCAAAATCACAAAATCACCAACAACAACAACAAAAATAGTTTAACAAAGAAAGCTCAGCGAAGATTGAATACTCTAAAAAGAAGCAGCAATGATGCAAATTTATTGGATAAAGGATAAAATATGAACTTATAATGACAGAAATTAGGCAATTTGAGTGTCTTTTAATATATAGTCTATTTAATAATTTATATATTTATAATTTAACATATAAAAATTTAACTATCAGTATATTGTGCAGTTTTTCTTAGAGTATGCGAAAACATTTAAAGCAAATGCTGAGAACGCTCTGTTCTGCCTCTGGGAAGCCTGGTCACTAGACACTAGTTACACTCCAATTGAGCATCCAGCATCGACCATCCACATCGAGGCGCAGGTCCAGGTCCAGGTCCAGTGCAAAAGTCCATCGTGTACCTTGAGCGCCATCGAGTTAACAGCAAGTGGCGGTGAAATCGCTTTGATCTAAACTCAAATCTTTGTTTTGTTGACTGTTTTCCAGCTGCGCTTTTGGCATTGCCCTCTTCTTGTTATTGTTGCCCGCTGATCCAAGTGGTTCTGCCTCTGTTTTCCACCAATCTTTACTCCTCTTTTCTCCCCTCTCAATGTTAAATGCCACCAGGTTCACTTGCTGTGATTGCAATTGAATTACACACACACACACACAGTTTGTATTTGTATTGGACGAATGACATTGACGGCATCGGTTGAGCATGGATGGATGTGTGTTTGTGTGCATTGGATTTGTTGGTCTCGATATGTATTGAAGGTGTGAAAGGTGTTTAGTCTTGACTAATTGTTGGATTAAAGTGACGAATACAAAGTAGAAGTGACTTTAATGACAACAACAAGTTCAGTTTTTATTTCTTAAGCTGACAACTGAACAAAACTACAACAGCTCAGTATACATGATGAGATATGTCTTTAAGACATAACAATAATTTTCAACTAAATAATAAAATTTGAAATATTTACAAAATATATAAAAAGTATTTTTTTTGTTATATAGGAATTGATATATATTATTTTTAATTAGCTACAAACCTATCAAAATTGATAATGACAGAGAAATTGTTATGAAGTTTTGGATATATTTTCCAATCATGTAAGTTCTCACTTTTGATGCATAAATTTGAAGTGTTTTCAGCCCGTTGAATGGTTCAATAATTACTTAATAAATGCAAGCCTCTTTGGATTGTAATTTCAAATTGGCAAAACATCAACAAATGAACTTTATGTAGGAAGTGATAAAAGAATGAATGAAGTATTGCGAATTGTCAAAATAAATTGATTGTTAAATAATGAACTACATATTGTTCAAGAATGAGTTATGCGTAGCAAATGCTGCAAACATAATGCAAACTGTGCTGACAGTTTTGGAAACAGAGTCAAAACATCGATCGAGAGAATAGGTCGATGCCTGACTCGTTCAGCATTATTTATGGACTTGGTTTAATGCCGTTTTGTTTCATTGGCTAGACAGACAGAAGGTCATTGTCATCGGTAGCTGTAGAACTGTGCTATTATGTTATGTGTCGTCGCTGCCTTTTGTTGTTGCCTTACCCAAACACGAAACGGGCATTAATCAATAAATTTGTTTGGCTGCCAGCGACGACACACCGCACCGCAGCGCATTGACAACCCCTCAGAGCAGAGCTCTGAGAAGATCAGGACAACACATTGTAAGCAATCGCCGAGTGGCGAAACAAAGCGCAATGTTCTCTAACAATAAAAGAGCAAAGAGCCAGATAATGGCATGTGTTGCTCTAGGCCTTGTCCTGGAAATCACATATACTATATATCTGCGCCCTTTTTGTTGTCCCAACAACCAATTGAAAGCGGGGGGACTTGAAGGGCAGCTGCAATCAACTATATTCTCAAGTGGTTGTCGTTAGAGAGTGAGAATGGTAGGTGTTGCTGCGATATGTGGAGTTACTCCTTCAGTTACGTGTCATTAAACAGCAAATCACGTATTGATAATGTGCGAAATTCAAGTTATTTTAAGCACTAACTACTGTGTTAATGACGTCAATGGAAAGCCATTAATTCGCTATTGTTAAGCAGTATTTGGAAAAAGTTTGGGAGTTAGAGTGCAAAAATAAAGAACACATTTGCTAGAGAAAATTTATTTTTTTTAGATTTGTTTTGATTATGATTCTTAGATGAGTTTACTATTTTAATATTTCTCTTTTTTTCTGTATAATATAAATTATTTCAATTAGCTTTGTTCTGATTATGATTCTTAAATGATTTATATTTTAATATTTTTCTCTTTTTCGGTATACGATAAATTAATTCAATGATAAGCAATCAAAACAACATATTAAACTATGATCCCAAAAGTCTTGCTTATTTCCTAACATATTTCTTGGCTTTAAACAATTGCTTAAAATCATTTTTGCGCTGCTTTAATGATTGCATTTTTTCTTTGCAGCCTCATTGCGATTCTCATCTGTGCTGCTATCTTGTGGTCAAACAAGGTGTGGGAGAGGGACTGAAATTCCCCGATTATACCGAGTCGTACGCATGCCAAACATAGCCCGAATATCTGAGCGTTTAAAGGAGCGAGAAAAAAAGTGTGAAACGCCTGCGCTGCCAGCTCTGTGTGTGTGTGTGTGTGTGTGTGTTGCAATGGTGTCGACGACAATGGCAGCCTGTTCAGTTCGAGTTGAGTTTAGTTTAGTTGGAGTTGCAGAGTTCAGAAATGGTAACAAACGATTACATCAATTTATGCGAGCAAACACTATAAAGTAATTTTCAGCTCAAAATAGTAATGGAGCAGCTCACTTGGAGCACTCGGAGCTGACAATGGAGCCGCTACTCGATGGCCAATGGTTATTGTCAACCGAGGCAAGCAGTTGACTGCCAGCTGCCGTTGCCAATTTGGTCCAATTGCAGCTGGCATCTATCTATATCTGTATCTGCAGTGTGCAGTGGCAACTGGATCTGTTAGCGGGTTGATGAGTGTTTGCGGTAATTGTTGGTGAGCTTAAGCCCGGGGCATGTATTAATTAAGTTGCCTCTTGGCATTGCCAATAATAATTCAAAATGTTTAGCTACCAGCAGCAGTAGCAGCAGCAGCAACAATTGCAAACATGCAACAAGCAATGTGCAGCGGCAACATGTTGCAGCTACCTGAACATGCAACCAGACTGCGACTGCAACCGAAGCAGCAGCAACAGCAGCTGCAACAACAGCATTGAAATCAGATAAACATGGCGCGTAGTTTGCACTAATAACAACTCAATAAATAATAAATGCAACATTCACCGCAGCCACACAATAATAAACATGCGCATCTTTATTTTTATTTTTAGTTTTACAATTTTTCACCTCTTTATTTTTGCCCACTACTATTTACTTTTCAAGCCTTATTTGCCTCTGCAAATTTTCCTTAACTCCAATTTTTCCCCCGGTTCCCAGAGATGCCGTCGCCGCCGACGCCGACGATGCCGACAACATTGAAGCAACCTGAAAATGGGGGGCTTCCCCACAGTGCCCCACACCGCAGGCTGCTTACCTGTGCGGTGCGATCTCGTTCCCAATTGCGATTTGTTGCCGGCAACATTTTGTGGCAATGGCAATCAACTGCTGCAGCAATATTTTGTTGTAGCCGGCGTAAAATTTATGCTAATATCCATTATGTCCAACATGTTATACTTTTTATACCCTGCAATTATAACTGGCGACGGATTGTTGAAAAAGTGAATATCAAATTTAAGAAGGAAAGGTTCATGCATATAAATTATAGTCGAGAAATATTTCTTGTTTACTAAAAAGTTAACTATCAGCCATTATATTATATATATTAATATGTATATACATATGTATGTGTATATACTTTAACCAATTATATATAATACTTTTTTTAATTTTTAGTGTAATTAAGTTACATATCTTAAAGCGTTTAAATTATATATTAAATTACGTTTTTATATTTGAAATAATCTAATTTAATGATTAGTTGAACTATCCACAAACTTTTTAAAATTAATTCAGTTAATTTCTCTTATAATTTAAATAAAAAAAAACTCGAAAATTAAGTAAATATATTCCAAATGAAATATTTTAAGCGATAGGATATACAAAAAGTTGGGCATATGCAAAGTTGTTGGGCTCTTCTTTTTTTGGCCAATGCGGGGCGTTAACTTGAAAATTGCTGGTTGCCTGTTGCAAGTTGCAAGTCTTGCCTGTTGCAAGCTGAGCAGTAGCGCAAGTGTTGAGCTCTTAATAGAAAAATCGAAACGCCGCCGTTGCCGTTTGCTGTTGAACTTGGGGCTGCAGCAAGAGCTGAAGTTGTAGTTGGCAATGCGAAATCCGTAGGTGGCGGCAGCGGCAGCGGCAGCAACTGAAGGGGGGAGAACTGGCGGCGGTGCAGCATCTGCATGCGATGCTGACGTAAATCAGAAGGTGTTATCGTCTGCATAAATATTGATATTGTTGGCGCGAGTGATAGCCGGCGTCGCGCTTGCAGCAGTAATTGCAGCAGCCTCCAACTCTGACTCCGACTTCGACTCCAGCTCCAGCGACTCCTTGGGAAAATTGGCATTGCCTTTGTCCAAAGTCGCACTAATGTTGCCGCTTAGGTGCGCCTAATGGGTGAGTGTGTGTGAGTGTGTGTATGTGTGAATGTGTTTCTGAGCTGCCTTGTGAACGCCTACTTCTTCAGCAATTGCTTTCGGTCTGCGGGGCTTCGCTTCACATTCGCCTCGATTCGTCGTCGTCGTCGTTGGCTCGCCATCGACAATTTAGTGATTCGAGATTAGGAGGTGTAAATGCGCTTCGAAATTAATTTGTTAGTCACAAATTAAATTTTTATTATTAAAATGCCTTCGCGTGTGGTTTATATGCCTTTCGCCATTTGCTGCCTGTCTGTGCAATGTTAACGATCGTTGTCAAGATTTAGTTGATTCAGCTGTCAGGGCCCAACATGCTAATGGCGTGAAATTAGTAACAGTCTTTTTTTTTTTACTACCTATGTACCACCTGCTTGGCGTAAGTCAGAAAAGCCACCAAAGAAATGCATATGGGGAAATGTCATTAATCTGGCTGGAAAATAAAATGCAATTGAATGCGAATTTAGAGATCTGATCCAAGAGGCAGAGTTTCACTTTCAAAGCTCTACATAAAACAGGGTAGAAAAAAACACAAATTAATGGGGCTCTTCTGTGTGATGAGAAATAAATTGATTGCACCATAAATACTCAGTTGTACTTTAATAAATTTGCAATATTTTTATTCGGCTTCTCATTTCGCAATCCTGAGCAGTTGACCTCAATGCTGGCAGTTGGATCGAGAGACAGAAGCTATCTGATCCATTAGCATAAATGAAGACATTTCTATCTGTTTATTTGTTCATTTTTGTGGTTATTTTCGAGAAAACACACAGACACAGAGACACAGAACAAGAGAACAAATATCAACATGATCATGCCAATAATGGGAATCAGAGCACAAAGGCAACTAAAAATTTTCCCAGCTTTTATTATCGCAAAGCGATCTTCGCTAAAAACATTGTGCCTGGGTCTGCTTGTATTCTTGTGGCAATGCATTGAATTAAATTAAAATTCAATGACAGCATTTAGTGGCCGGAGAGGGGAAGGCACCTACGATACGCTCTTGTCGTGTGCAAAGAGTTTTGTGGCTCAAATCAAAATGAAATCACGGACAAAAGAACACGCCAACTGGAGTCTCAGGTCCAAGTGCTCGCCCGTTGTCCAACTCGAAGGCATTTCGAGCAATTCGTGACTCAAATGAACCGCAGAAAATCATCACAAAACGAAGAAACGAAAACAAAAAACAGACAACTACAGTAACAAATAAAAAACAGTAGCTGAAGAGTAGTTACAGCTAAGAAGAACGTCGCGGAGGGGGAGGAGGAGGAAGTGGAGAGTCAGTGATACCAAGGATGGTTGGAGGAGGCGCCATGACAAAACAAGATCAGTTATGGTAATGATCATGCAGATTTTGAATACACTCCATGAACATTGAAATAGACATAGACAGAGACATAGACTTGGGAGCTACTGCTAGCCACCAGGTTAATACTCGTAGTAGGAGCTACTTCCAGTTGTAATGCTCGTATGCCTAGCGACAACAACAGTAACAGCAGCAGCAACAGCAACAATACCAAACAACAACGACAACTACGGGCAAATGACAAATCCGCTGGAGAGTTGGGAAACGACGACGACGACGATGGCAGACGACGACAAATGTGAACGGAATCGGCGGCAAAAATTAAAAGCTTTTGCGCACAAGGGAAAAACTCGGCGAAAAATTATAAATTTAGGTGGAATGTCAACGTTATCGCCGCGCTCATATCTATTGGATGCATCTGCAGCATCAGCAGCCGCAGCTTCAGTCGCAGCAGCAGAGCTTCCAGTGTCGTCAAGCAGACCAAATGCACTGGGAAATATAATAAACATTTAGAAATCAGAATATTGTGAGTATCATTTCAAAGGTAGTCTTAATTCTAGAAGAATCTTCAATTTATAGATAGCTGCTTTTGATAATAAATAAATGATCTCTTCCCAACGCTATTCAACATAAATTTGAAGTCAAATGAAGATAAAGATTTTCCTACCAAACAATTCAAGTTTAGCTTACATTATAACTCAAAATAATTCCCATGTAAATTTTAATTAAGTAAATTGTATGAACATTTTTGTAACTCCAATTTTTTTTAATAATTTATATCCGTTATAATGCTTATTCTGTCGTTTAACTATAGAATCTCGATGGTAATTTCTCTAGGTGTAGGAGCAGCGGCATTTAGGCATTTGCATGCCGACAGACAGAGTTGCCTTCAAATAATGGCCATAAGCATTTGGTAGGTGTTTCATGGTAGCCACCAAGTCATCGAGAAGCCACCACTGAGCCGCCGCACCACCTCAGCCACCATAATGTTGTATGTGGAAAAGCAGCAATGCACTAACAGCCACAACAACAACCAATTGGCATCGCCCCATCGGTTCGGGGCAGGCAAATTAAACTGTCGAAACTATTTCATGTCCAATGCGCGATTTGGCAAACAATTTGTGACATTTGAATGGACGTCGAATGACAATTGTGGCCTGGCCAGCAGGCTGTTTAGCTTTTTAGCTGGGCATTTGATACGCTTTCGGCATTCAATGCACACCAAAAATTCTATTGAACTCTTTGGGGTTGGGTTCACCAGCTGCGTGAAATGTGGGAAATTTTATGATGAGCCAGCGAACGTAATCAATGCTGGTAATAGGATCTATTTTTTACGGCGAAATGTGCAAAATTTAATTAGAAAAGAAGACAAAAGAAGTAAACTTTAATATCTAAAATTAAATTAGCTTTTCGTCGTTAATAGGTAAATAATGCATATAGTGAAAGACTCGGGGATAGTAAGAACTTAGAGTTAAAGAGTGAAAATATAATCTAAGCTAACTTTAGAAGTATGAATTCCATTCTATAATCTCAATTCATAGTTTTATCATACTTTATATGCGAGTCAGAATATACCTTCAAACAAATATAATTTGAAATCCTCACTATAGTAGCTACAAGCTATTGATGGAACTTGTAAGTTGCAAGTGAATCAAGTGATCAAAAGCACACTCAACAAATCTTTGGCTACTGTTGCAGTAACAATCAGAGCGACGCGGGGAAGAGGGGCGAAAACTGTGTACAATGATAAAGATTAAGTGCTGATCCGATGGTGTTCAACAATAGATAAATAGCGCATTTGGTGTGGGGATCTCTTGAAGCGCTTCCAAACTGTCCAAGCGAAAGTCAAAGACCATTTTGTAAAATGTCTCACGTTCTGATTTTTAATCTTGACCACAGGCAATTGCTACCTTTCTAATGCGCGTTTTTATTGGTTTGCCACAGCTGCTATTTCTGTTGCTGCTGTTGCTATGACTGTGTTGCAGTTGGCAGTTTGCAGTGGCACCTCAGTATCGGCAGCTCGCAGCTGGAACTGTGGTGGCCAGAGCCAAAGCTGGAGCGCGTCGCAACGCGTCGCTAGCGTGTCAATGCCAGCATAATTTGCTTGCAACATTCAAGTACAACACACGATGCGCAGGCATGAAAAATCTTTGCCCACCGCCCCGCACTCGTTGCAAGTGCAGCAGTCGACAGCCACTCGTTGCAAGTGCCTGTGCAGTCTCTGATTCTCTCTATGTACGTGTGTGGTGTGTGTGTGCTAATTTTGTGTGTGCAACAGTTTGCCGACCCGCATTTAATTTGCGCTCATTTTAATGGCAACGGCCAAATGCAAAACTCATGTTCCACATTGTGAAAATGCACGCACTTTGGACCCCACAATCCCCCAGTAGTTGCAACATTTAGCTGCCTTGTTTACACTGCCTGCCAGCAGTTTGCTCTCGCTCTTACACTTCCTCTTGCCAGTTACCAGTTACCATTTACCATTTGCCATTGACCAGTTAAGCCGTAATAGTCTATTTACAAAGCACTACAACCAACTGTAGCAGTAGCTGCCTCTATCTCTGCTCAGTGTCAATATGCATTGCCTTTTAGTGCTCAGTGTATAAATTACTGGGTTCTTGAACTGCCTGACAGCTACATGGGAGCAATTGATCACTTGCCAAGCTTTACTTTTGTTGCTATTGATGCTGTAGAGCTCCATACCCCATTTATTTTGTGGTCTTAAGAATAAGTCAACGAATTGGGAGTAACGCAGAAATTACGATCGAGTAGAACTGTATTGCAATTAATTTAAAGCGTTTACTAATTCTTCTCTATTATTGTTAACTTTATTTTTCAGATGGAGTACAAAAACTTAAGCGATCTGGAAAATGAATTCATAAATCGCAATCAGATTTTTACATTTTTGTAGAATATAAACTTATCTCTTTAATCACTTAAAATAGTTATGTTAGCTTGAATATCTTCTGTGCAAATTAAATTCATATATGCCAATTTTTGTGAATATGTTTTTCTTCAAAATATAAACTTATCGCTTTAGTTTTCTTGCCAATCTTAAATGTGTAAATTATAGAAACTTGAGTAATTTTCAACTCTTCAACTCTCTGAAGCTTTCAGACAAATGTCAAAAGCTTACTTATCGACATGTTGTAGAAGTTCAACTACAAAAGCACCTGAAAGCTGCCGACTCCATTCTAATTTGTGTTCTAAGCGGTTGCGTCTGCAATATGAATCAACATTTAGCTGGAGATTGTTGCTCATATTTGCTCAATTCCCATGCAGTCGGAGGCAACCAAATTGATTTCGGCATTAAATGTCAATACGGCAAGCCTTTTATGAGAATTGTAGCGCTCGCATTTGTGTGCTCCATATTAAGGATTATTATTGATTTGGTAGCCAAAACGGGGAACAATTGCAGCGATTACCAGACGCTGATAGACTAAACTGTCAATCGATATGCTGAGAGTCCAAAACGAAGCCAAATTAGTGCAACAATGAGTGCAACGTACCCAAACGTCGCCAGTCGAGAGTCGAGAGTTGAGAATTTCCACCGTCCCCAACCCCTCCCCTCATAGCTTGTGTTGCAACCAACTTTGCGACTACATAATGTCAAAGTGTCCCGCACAAGTTGGCAACAAAGTTAATGCACTTTGCAAATTGTTGTTGCTATTGTTGTTCACTTGCTATATGTGTGTGTGTGTGTGTTTGCTCGCATGTATTTTAATTAACGCTTTTGCAACAAACTTGCCATTAGTCAGATTTTACAACCCGTGATTCTTTTTGCAACGCCCGCATTACAAATAACAGTCAAAGCTTTTCGCAAAGTTCCTCGTTGTTGTGGTTGTTGTAATTTTTAGTAGTAGTAAAAATTGTTAAATAGTCTGCGGCAGGCCAAGAGGTTGGGTCTAGGCCAAAAGTAGCTGCAACTGCAACAGCAGCAGCACCAGCAAACGCACCAGATGCATAGATGTTTAAGAGGAAAAAAGTGAAACCACTTTGGCATCATTAACATCGACTCTAAGCCCTCGCTATTCCAGCACAATGGTTCGAAGCCGCCAACTACTGAATGCAATTCCCTCTGGGAAAGCCATAGTCTAATAAATATCGTGAAGAAGTTACACTCTAAAAGTAGTAGAGCTCATTTATTCAACTAAACATTTTATATTCTTAAAACCACACATAAAACCAGGAAGGGAAAGGAATCGGAGATATTTTTAATAGTAATTTCAGCAATGAATAAAACAGAAGTTCAAGCTCTTACACTAAATAGAATATTATCTATAAAGCAACAACTCGTTCTACAAAAAATAAAATTAATTTTTTAAGCAACAACTTAAAAGTTCTTACTATAAACACTATGAATATAAATAAAATACGAGTATTAGGTTTAATATTAGGAATAGGGATTGACAGATTGTTGATAGTAATAGCAGTTTTTACAATAAATATTAATAATATTTATTTAATTTAATATTAGGAATAAGAATATTCATCAGCTTGTCGCCAGTAATAGAATATTAACTATAAATCAGCAGCTCAAAAGATGTTACAATAATAAGAAATCATATGATAAAGAAAATACGAGTATTGTAATAATAGTTTTAATATTACGAATTCATCAGTTTGTCGACAGTAATTGCTGCTGATGCTGTGAAAATTAATAAGTACTAAATAAAGTATTCAAAAATATTTATGTGACAAATAGACAAACTCTGGAAAATAATATTTCTACATCGAAAATACAATCATTAATCATTCTTCATTTTCCCGAGTTGTCTTCAACAACTTGTTAATTAAATTGCGAATTTGATCCACTGTGGCATGTTGCTCGGTTTCCCGCCGTCTTGTTGCAAATTGCAGATCATCTGCTCAGTCGCTCAGCTTCATCAGCTGGCTGCCAGCTTTTGTTTTGCTTTTTATTTGGCCCGACCCACAACATTGTGGCACCTGCACCAGAAAGCCCTCGAATCTGCATTGTTGTTGCGGGTATAGGGGTGCTGCGAGTGGCGTATGGTTTGCTTGTGCATTCCACATACAATATGCTATATGCTATATGCGATATGCTGATCGCCTGCTGATGATGTTGCCAATGCTTATTGCTGCAGCTATTGGCTGCCTCTTTGGCTGGTCATTGTAATTGGCAACAGGTTTAGCCAGCGACGGCAGCCCGCTGCCTATTAACCATTTGATTTATGCCCAGTTTCAACTAATTGCCAAACGTTCAGACGGCTTTGATGGATATGGATGCGATTTGCAAAAGGCAAAAACTCTGATCTCATACTTTTCATAGCTGCTACATCGAAGCACATGTATTTTGAAGACTTCAAGTTTCATAAGCTGTGGGAATGTTGTTTGATATGCTGATAAAGCTATAAAGTTGAGCTAAAGACACTACAAATAGATCATTATTAATTGTTATATCGAAAGAATGTCAAATATATTTTCAACTTTACTTCTATGGCCGGTTTACTGTCGACTTTAATACGCCGAATTGGGCATCTTTTAATCTGCAGCTTAAGTCTTCTGCTTGTGGCACACATTTTTGGCATTGCCACAAAAGCAATTGCCATAACGTGGCGGCGGCATATGCACCTTAGAGGCTGGTTGACAAAATCGTGTTCCTGCCCCGAGACCATGGCCACAGTTCCGCATTGAATTGCTGTAAAAAATTGGTCGGCGGGCAGCCGAACTATGCGATGTCCTCTCTTTGCTGCATCTTTGCCACTGATTTGTGCCCCAACTCCCTCCAGCTTGGGTTGCACAAATGTGCAAAAACATTTTAATGAATTAAAACGATCAAATGGCAAAATACTACAATACATATTCATTTACTTTGGCTTCAACTTATTAAAAGTGATTCAAGTAATGAGACACTGGCAATTCAAGCCACAATTGCTCCATCATCAAAATTGTTAAATAATAAATGAAATTTATTAAACTACTGTGGCATTTAGAAGGTACCTGCTTATAACTAACCATCGATATATTGGAGATGGTAATGATGATAATAAAACTAGTTATGAGTAGACATTCATTATGATTTGTTGTAGATGACGATGGACGATGGATGAAAAATAATTGTATTTGCAAATAAATCAAGTAAATTAAATGTGCACAATAATATATTAAATTAAATGGCATTTTAAACAAATATAAATATAGTTAATCAACCTTGAACATTAAAAAAAAATTTATAAATTCTCTATCGAAATTATATAAAATTCTGTATTTGCTAAACTCTCGCTAAATAGTTTCTTTCCAAGTAGCACAATTTACTGGCGAATCTTGCGTTGATTAATCTCCCGATTAGTGACAATATAGAGTGGGGTTGCAGCACACATCCAGATATATGGGATTGCTAATAAGGCAATCTGGGGAGCAATCAAGTGTCAATACAGGCGCATAAAGTGCCAGATTGGTTGCAAGACAAAATAGATGCACCGACTTGACCATTTATTACAACTAATATGCAGCTCGAAGTGGAGCTTATCCCCTCCTCTCTCTCTCTCCCCGCTCTCCCCACTCACCGAGCTGCCAATCGGGCAGCGATAAAATATTTGGTGGCATTCGATTGGACCCGATGCCCCCAGAGAGAACATGAGCAGACTCACATCGTAAACACCTTAGCTGAGCGCGAGGGAAGCGTGGAGCGAGGATCGGGGAGCGGGAAGCGGCGAGCCGGGGAGGGAAGAAAGATGCGTGTGTATTTAGTGGGTTCCGGTTTTTCGGTTACGTTTCGTTTTCATAGTGCGAAAAGCAATGCAAGGGATCCGAAAAATTCCCAGGCGTATGCTGCAAACCACGAGGACGACGGGCGACGAGATGGCCGTCTAATAAATTCAACTAATTAATGGCGAGTATGAGAGCAACAGATTGACTCTTGTGTGTGCCACGTAATGCCGCACAAACCCAACCAGTGTCAAGTTGTAGTGCGAGGCTACACATTAGCACAAAATCTACATGATATTGAGATGCCGATGCTGTTGGCGATGCTGCTGGGGCTGATGTTGACCATGGCCAAGTTGCTGCAGCCTATTTGGCTGCTGCCAATCCAAAGCGCACACCTGAATTCCACGGCCAAAAGCGCAGCGCAAAGATCTCTGCTCATTACGCGCCACAGAAGCGTGGCGGCAACGTCCTTAGATACAGATTTCTTATCATTAATTAAACTTAAGCATGTTAGCTACCGTGTTCACAGATATCGGGCGCTGTCCTCTCTCTCTCTCTCTCTCTCTCTCTCACTCGTTCTCTGTTTTTGTGTCTGCGGCTCAAGGCGATTGATCGCGCCACTCTGCGAAACTTTGTTGCAACTGTTGCAGCGACGCGTTGGCTGTTGTGGCTGCGGTTGCGGCACACGCCTTATCACAGACATGCAATCGCCCACAGCTTCGCCGAGTTCCCCTCCATCCTCTCTTCCATCTCGATCTTTGCGGCGAGGGCGAGATTGTTTTTATGTAGACGACTTCACTTGCTTATTTATTGCACTCACTCATGAAGTTAACTGTTATTCGTTTAGTTGCAATCTTACACTTAACAATTTAATTTCGTCGAAAATTTACAGCCTCAAATTAAATTGCAATTGCAACCTTACGTTTATATTTATTTCATTACTTTCATTTTAGCGCAGAATTTACAGCTTACATTTTAATTTCAATGTAAACCTTAGGTGTATATTTAATTACACTTCAGTTGAATTAATTACGGTATTAAATTTACAGCCAAAAAAATAAAATTAAATGTAAACTTTAGATTTATATATATTTAATTATGGTTAAGTTGAAAACTAAAATTAAGACAAAGGTTTGAAATAATATTTTGATATAGAAAACAACTTCTGAAAGTTTTTAAGCAACACCTTTAAGTTTAGACAAATGTAGAACTTTTTCTCAATTAAGCTTTTATTGACTAAACAATTTCATAAAATTTGCACAACTTTTGAAATTGCGTTTTATTTTATGGTTACTGAAAAGAAGTTAATTTTGTTATTGAATGCAATAATTTCAGTGGGACCTTTTTTTCTCTTCTTTTTTTAAACGAATGAAAGCTTGTAGATTTTCAAAATTATATTCTTAATTTGAAAATGAATGCTTACTTCAATTGTAATACTAAGTTGTTTAAATATAATTCGCAATTACTAAATGCTGATGTTTATAAATTCATTAAAAGATTGTCTATTGGAATAGTTTGTTTTATTTGAAATTAAACTATAATTTTTCTGGCTCACTCTCAGATGAAATCAGTTTGTTTGCTGAGTTTACTTAAGAGTTCTTCTGCGCATTTTGACAAAGACGATTTTGGATTTTGGAAAACTTTATTCGCCAATCCACACCCGAATATCCTGAAGCTCCAATTGAAACTTGGACGCAAAGCATTCACCAGTTTGTTGGCCTAATCTTTGCAGAAACTAGTCTTAAACCTTGTAAGATTAATTAGTGTCTATAGCAAATATGGTGTAATCGATCATTTTATAAAAAGTGCTAAGCATAAGTAAAAGTCTGGAGGAGAAAAGGTTTCAGTTTTGATGGCCAAAAATTGTAGCCGTTAGGCGATTGGACCTCAGCTTAAACTGAAGTTGAAACCGAAGCTGAAAGCTCAGCGCTGGCGTTGTCAACAAGGTAATTTATCAGGTAAGCGACATAATTACCTGCCACTTATGGCAATAAAAAAAAAAAAAAAAACAAAAACGTCGAGCCCATGGCAGCAACCGTAAACTTAAACCGGGATTGCAGACTGCAGACTGCGATTGAGACTCTGGCTGTGGCAGCGGGCAGGAGACGCATTCAAATGCCATCCACAGGCAGTGTGGCAGCATCACAGTGGCTGCGGCAGCCGTGTTGCAAACAGCTGAAGGATTTATGTTCTTACAAAACGCTCCGAGGCGCCTAACAAGTGACCCAACCAGCGTCGACGACGACGATGGCGAAGAAGCTGCTCCACACAGCAATAGATTGATCGTCGTTGCAGTTGGCGGTGGCGATGGCGACGGCGGGCGTCCAATGTCCGGCATTGAGGCGGGCCAACGGGGCGTATGTGCAATGAAAATTCCCGCCGTTTTCGGTTTGCCACCGTTTAGCGCCTCGCTTGCAACTGCAACTGCAACGGCAAACTGCAACTGATTCCCACACCAGCTGCGCCGGCAACAGCGCTTTGATCTTTGTGCTAGGAAGCTGTGAAGTGCTTGCAAATCTTTCTAGCAGGAGCTTCGTCGTGTTTTGTTTTTTTTTTTGTGTTGTGTGTGTGTGTGTGTTTTGTTTTTGCCGCAGGAAGCGTTGACAAGTCACATGAGCATTGTCCACGGCTTGTGTCTTGTTGCATGCAACAACAGCTGCCGCAATGCGTCCATTGTTTCTCTTGAAACGCAAACGAAACTGGGCGAAACACCCACATTGAAGTTTCAGCTCTGCAGGATTGTGTTTCTATTCGGATTGATGAAATGGAAGCTTCACTTTGAGTTGACTTTGTCAGCTGCAAGTTTGCGAGGTAAAAAGGTGCATAAATAAATGACTGACTGACATTAAACTTCGAATTAAATTGGGCGAATTCAGAATGCATTCAATTAAAGGCTTGCTACTAAATGAAGAAAAATATAATCAATCTTCAAATGGGCTAAAAATTAGTCTTCAGTGAAGCCAAAATTTTGAAGAGCAGAGGTTTGGTTTTTTTTCTTTAAATAATGAATCGTGAGCAACAAATAAATAAAAATAGTAAATGAAAATTACTAATATTAATATATTTTATGAGTAAGGTTTTTGGGGTTTCTGCTAAATAAATAATCACAACTAATTTATTCCGAGACTTTCAAGAAATGTCGTTTACAGTTTGCCTAGAAATAGAGACAATAACTTGAGTATATTATAAATATTACAGCTGAAGATTATTACTTGGGATTCACATGCAATAAAGCACGGAAATTCAACTGGTCAGCTGTCAACAAATTCCCCCTCCTGGACATTCCACTACATGACCAGACTGCTGCTCTGCTGGCTCAATAAAATGTTATGGACTACTTTGACTTTGACCTGCGCTGATCCAATGAACCCCACCTGCTGCTGTTGCTATTATTTGCCGTTAGATAAATGCTCTGCCCGACTTGCTAATGCCCATAAAAAAAAAAAAAAATAATAAAAACATGCAAGGTGGGGCAAGAAACGAAGGGGAGCGAGCAAAATAAACAAACTGAAGCCAGACAAATTCATATTTTATTGGCTCTGACCATGCCCGGCCAAGGCATTAACAAACAATGCGCCAGCAACAACAACAACAGTAACAACAGCAACGAACAAGAAGAGATCAATGCTAAGCAAATATTTTCACTCTATGGGATGTTGTTCGGGGCTGGTCGATTGCCTAATCTGAATTGAGCTTCTGGTTTGCAGTTTGTTTGTCTTTGCCCATTGTTGTTGCTACTTTTTTGCCAAATTGCATTTTGAACATAATTTTCATATATCGGGCTAGCAGTTATAATCACGTTCACAGCTCGTTAGGCGCATGAAGCAGAAGCAGAAGCGGACGGAGAAGCAACCACAACCCACCTGTAGCCTGGCTGTTTTGGCCATAATTGTCCGGGCCACATATCGTACATAAGACGCCATCAGCATCACCATATTGACCATTAGCCGAGTGGTGCGTTTGCATTTGTGCATCTTCATCGATTTCACCACTTGGCGCGCGGCGCATAATTGGCCAGGCCGGGTCAACAGAGCCGACGGCAACAAGAAGCAGCCAGGCAACCAGGCAACAACAGGCAACGGGCAACAACAAGTAACATCAGCAAAAGCCAGCAACACGTTTTTAT
This sequence comes from Drosophila siamana, assembly GCA_035047445.1. Lineage (NCBI taxonomy): Eukaryota > Metazoa > Arthropoda > Insecta > Diptera > Drosophilidae > Drosophila > Drosophila siamana. Next base: position 2,742,770 of record JAWNPP010000064.1, read on the forward strand.
TGTTGTTGCTGCTGCTGATGATTGTCGATATTGCCAGGCAGTGAGAAATGCGTCGGATGCGTGGAAAAACTTTTCTGCGCTGCATCGTCGGCACATTTTCTTGCCAAAATCTGGTGGCTGGTGGAAAATATGCACTTGTGCCGCCGGCTTGAAAAGCGCTTGTATAGCAATCGTGCACCCGCGTTATGCAGCTGGCCGAAATGGGAAATTGAAGTGGGTTTAACACCCGCAGCTAACTGCATTTTCTCGCTGAATAAAATAATCTTACAAAATAATGGGCAATCACAAAACGGTATTAAGTAAATGCAATTAGTGTATACATTTTTCATTTTATATGAAATTCAAAAGTATTAAACATCGGTTTTCAATACGATCGGCTTACTAAATAGCTTTTTATCTCGCATTTTCCGTAAGTCTGCACTTTTCAAATTTAGCGCCAAGCGGTCGCAGCTGTTTGTTAGCAGCATTGCCAGTCGCAACATTTACAGCGATACGGCAGCACTATTTGCCAATGCTGCGCGGCAACACTAAGCGAAACTGTTATTAACAGTCGGCTGTTAAGCGAGTTTTGATGTTAGGCTGCCGGGCAAACAACACCAATACCATGAAAGCGCACCACCAACACAACAAAGACGCCAACGCCAGCGTCGCTGCTGGCAGTGAAAGCTTTGGACCGAACAAGCGGCGCTTGGTGCGTTAGTATTCGGCATTGCAACTTCAGCTTCAGTCGCTGTTCATTTTCTAACGGCAACGGGTTTGTTGCGCGTCGCGTCTAAGCGTGTCCAAAGCTTGCTTCGCCGTCTCCATCGTCGTCGCTTTGTGTGCTACACAAACAATAATAATAAAAAAAGCGCTAGACAAAATAATAATAGATGCAAATTGGCTGCCATTGTTATTGTTGTGATTGTTTGTTATCGATACTGTAAGTGCTGACCAAGCCCAATAAATACAGCTCAAAAGGTTTGGCATTTCCCCAAATTCTACCAAAATTCGGCGTGTGTAATCAAATAAATATCAAAATTAAAAGCAAAAATCCTTAGTACCCCACACACAGACACACGCACACGCGTATCGTTGGCGTCGTGTGTTGTGATTGTGTGCGTGTGTGTATAGAAATGCTTTAGTGCAGCAAGTTTTAGCGCATGCGCCGACGTCGCCAACCAAAAGTCGCTGCCAAGTTTTGCATTAATTGTATTTTTCGTCGAGCCAAAAAAGTATTTGTAATTACAACAAACACTGAGACCTGAAACGGTATGTACTACTTACTTACTTGCTTACAGGCGGACACGTTATGTTTATTAAATTACAAACATTTTGTTGGCGTGTACGCTCGCCTAACAGCGACGCTCGCTTGCCGACGACGCCTCTGCTGCTGCGTCGTCGATGTCATCAGCGCCGTTTGTTTGGCTTGTCCCCCCATATCAATAGCCACCCACGGGCACACACAGACACATACACATACTTACACACACATACATTCACGCAACCAGTCAAACGAGCCGCATTCGTCGTACTCACACCACGCGAACTACAATACTCCACTTCCACCCGCACATTTACTACGCGCGCTTGCCGAAAGCTTTTTGCAGTTGTGCTCTGCGGCGTTGGCTACCATTAGCGTAAGCTTTTTCTTTCATTCAAGTTGTTGGAGCATCGTCGCCGCTGTCGTCGTCGCCGTCGCTGTCGACGTCGTTATGTTGCGTGAAAGTTAATTCCGTTTACTATCGGCATTCATCAACATCATCAGCGGTGTTGGCGTTGCCACTTTGCCATCATCACCCACCTCCCCGGCCACCTGCACAATAGCCTGGCTGTGTCTGTCCCTTCCCCCTTTCCACTCCTCTTCTTCCTTCTTCTCCCCATCACCCATCAAGCGTCGCCCTTCGCTGTGCGTCTTGCCGGCTTTTGTGTTAAGCATTTAAGTCATAATTGACATGCATTTGGCGATATGTGTTGACAGATAACTATAATTCCTTTGCTCTTTGCCGAGGCTTTCAAGCAGCTTTGCCGTTTTTGCGCCCTCAAAAGCTAAAAAGAACTACGATGATTATTTTAATGGCTCTCAGCATTAAGTCCCATAATGAAGGTGCAGATGTAGCGCTAGCTCATGAAATTGAAATACTTGTATTTATAATAGATTCTGAGGATTTCATAAAAGTTATGGATGCTATTTATCATACTTTAATTTCGAAATTCTGAATGCTTTAAGATAGATAAGCCTGTTCAGTTTCACCATTCCAAATGCAAAACGATTAATCTGCGGCAATCGAAAATCTTTAATAAAGCCATAGGAAATGGAAATTCCAGTAAGATAAACATCTTGGGGATTTACTAAGAATCAATTTGATTTGTTGAATACAAATTGTATAATCGTTGAGGACGAGAGCGATCATTATTTTCTAAATTTAACATTTTTCATTACGAGGTTTTGCTGTTTAAAGTCAATTAGAAAGAAGAAACTTAAGTCGAATGACAGTGTTTATGTATGTGTTTGTAATTATTTAATCATTGCGAATAGCAAATCAAAACAATTAATTTAAATGCACATCATCAACAACAATGACTTTTCGATGCCCCAAAAACCACCCACATGTCAAATTAAATCACTGCCAATGCGATTTATATTACCACAGGTGTTAACTGCGTAAATTTAATAACTTCCATTTATAATTTAATTGAAAGTCGATATAATAGATTGTTAATGCCGTAATCCCCTTGTAATATCTATCTAGTCTTGGCTATTATGTGTATCAGAAAAAATTCAGATTTGTATCGCAACAACAAAAAAGCAAGACCATGGAGCTCTAAAAGCATTTGCAATTCTGAGGTCACTTTCAAATTCAGCGTGTAAATTACATTTGAAAGGACATAATCCGCTTTTTGGCTTAGCATTTTGTGCTAGACAAAAAACCCAAATTGCGAGGCCCCCGCTCTTCTTCTCTGCTGCTGCTGCAGTCGCCCCCCTCGCCAACTTAATCAGAGCGACGTGCAATTACTTGCATTAGGGAATGAAAATGGGAATGGGAATGGGCATGGAATGGTGAGGCGGAGCGTTCAGTTGGCTCTTGTGCTTACTTCTTGCCGTCCTGCCAGCGACTCCTGGCTGTCTCCTGGCTGCCTCCTGACTGCCGCCTTCTGGCAGGCATCCCGTGTTCTTGCACCTTTTGTCATCATGCCTTTCAGCAGCTCAACGAAGCGAAGCACAGCCAGTGAGAGACAGAGATATCGCACTTAAATTGCACTTAATGAAGCTGCATCATCACATTTTGCATTTCATCCTCGTCTCAGCCACCCGTCTCATCACCCCCCCCTCTCGTCCGTTCAGTCCACCAGCTTGTGAAGTACGTGAGCTGATTCTTGACTTTTGTGCGAAACAATGGCAGCGGCAGCCACTTGCATTCAGCAGACAAATGAGTGGAAATTATGCCAAGACACTGGCAATTAATAAGTGGGAAAGGCGACGGCATTGCTGCCACCTGCTACCTGTCACCTGCCACCACCCACCTGCTACATGCCACATGCCGCACCTGGCCGAGCACTGGGCTGCCGTCATAAAGATTACAAACGCCTCCGGAGACGCACAGCCGCCATCGTCGTTGCCTTCTCCCGTCGTCATCGTCATCGAGCATTTGGCTCATTTGGCACATTTGCCTGATTTGCATTCAAGCATTTGTTGAGCAGTCGAGTGCGGACGGTGAGGGAGCACAGAGCGCCACTAGACTGGGGAGTATTTCACCAACGGGCTGTACATAATAATCCCCCAACATAGCCGACACATTGAGTCGAGTCCCCACAATCAGCACTTGGTAATTGTTATGGGGCTGCGCCTCACATTCCATTTCATGCAGTCAGCCAGCGAATGTGCAACTAATATACATAAACAGACACGCAAGCTGTACGCTGGAATTAAGCAGAGACCAAAATATACACACACCCCCATACAGCCGACACGCACACTTCTGCACACAGACACACACATAGACACGTACACGACAATCAATATAAACGCATTTTCATAATTAATCAATGCTGAATAATTTGTGAGGCCGCGCCAGCCAGCAAAGGCTCTGAGCTTGGTTTGTTGACATAGGCCAGCAGCAAGCAGGAGGGTGTGTGTGAGTGTGTGGCATTAGGTGTGCGAGCGTGTCAATTTGTGTTTGTGTGTGTGCGTGTGTGTGTGTGTTAATAAGCAAATCTCAGAGGTTTGCTTTTGGCTTTTATCGGTCGCAGTGGCGGCTTTGTGGTTACCCACATAACATATCAATATGAAAACACACGAACGGATTTGTCAGTGGGTGGACGTGTAACAACGACAACAACAACAACAACAACATCAATTACAACAACAGCATTACAATAACAATAGCTTTGTTTTGGACAAGCAAAGGGAATTCATTCTTTCGCTTTGATTTATTTTTTTTTGGCTGTTGATGTTGTTGAATTTCGTCATTACTTATGCATAAATTGAATTTACTCTATAAACATAAATAAGCATATTTAAAATTCCCAAAAGATTTATGATACGCCATCGTAGGCAGACGCCCTGTCAAACCCTTATCACGACTGCTCAACATTATTATGAATTATTGGGTTCAAAATTATTCAACTGATTTCTTACTTTGAATTCCACCGATTTTTGACATAAATTGAAAGGAGTTTTACATAATTTTCGAATCCATCTTTATTAGAATGCCGAATGGAATTGATTGGAGTTTTTTAACTGAACCTTTTTTTTAACGAATATGGACACAACAAGCTAAATAGGAAATTGAGTTGAACTTTAGGGGAACTATTTTGAAATAATACTACGAATTTTAAAAGTGGTTTGCTTGCTATTTTAGTTGTTAGAGATATATATCTACAAACTAACTACCAAATATGATATGGTAATCATTAAATATTTTCAAATCTACATGTGAAATATAGTAACAAGCTGTGTTGTTATCGGCCACATTTAAAAGCTAGCTAATGTTGCTCTACAGAATAACAACTGCCACATAATTAAAATCTATTCAGTATAATCATTTCCGAGCTCGTCATATAACTAGTCTGAACGGGGCTTTTATTTCAGATTGACTTTCAGTCAGTTCCCATTGCAAAATCAAGAAAACCGCAACTAAATGACTAAAGCATCATCTCAACTAAATTTTCCGACTGCTCGCACACACAACAACAAAGCGATGGACAGAGAGAGAGAGCGAGAGAGAGAGAGGTCAAGTGTGTGTGTGTGCGCGCATTATGTGTATTTAAAGATCATTAGTGTACAATTTGTTGCACGGATATGCGAGTGTAGATGTGTGTTTAATATACATATCGATTTCCACCAGTTGAGCGGTCGTCGAGCTTAATGCCAACGTCGACGCCAGCGTGGCATTGTTAAGAATGATTAAGAGGCTCACCGCACGGATTGCCAGCAATGCGAGTACGCAGCTGGAGCTGGAGCTGAAGCACGGGAATAACGCTGCCACGACTGGGATTGGTCATGGTTGTGGGGCACTTGCACCCATCTCTCACAATCGCACTCTCTCTTTTATGCGAGCTCGCACAGAAAAGGCCCCGGGCAGCAGCGACTTGTGGCAAGCGGCAAGTAGCTGGTGTCAGCTGCCAGGCGATGTCAAGGCCAAATGCGTGTACACAAGTGTGCGTGCGTTGGGCGTATCTATGTGTAATTATCGAAATATAATGCGACGCTGCTTATACTTCTGTGTGTACACACAACAAGTACAGTGTTGATTATGTAGACGACCTGCAGCTCACGAGAGGACGAGATAAGCGAGCTTGCCTCTCAATTCCCTCGTTGGCAACTATCAAACGCATTTAATTGACGCTGCCAGTTTGAGGATGCAAACAAAATTCTCATTTTGCGAGCTCATCTGCTGTGTCTGTGTCGGAGTCTGTATTGCTTTTGAAAAATTCAATTCTCAATGCTCTTTTTCGTCTGCTTGCTTTAAGCAATCAAAATCACGTTTTATCGCTTAAATTAAATTATTTTTTTAATGTAACTGCGTGCGCTGAGTGCACGAATTCAGGCAGACACATAATAAGTGTATTATACATTCATAACTCCCCTCTTTTCTGAATGCAAACTCGACTTCACGATGATTCAAAAATGTTACAAGCAAATAATTGTAATCAGAGTCTTGACATAAGATCCATTTTGGACAATCATGTTTATGTTTTTTATGCTATATATAACTTAAAACTCTCCTAGTACTTAGTACTATCATTCCTTTAAAACATATTTTTAAAGTCTTCTCAGTGTATATAACATAGAACTCTCCTAGTACTTAGTATTATTCTTCTTTTAAAATAGATTTTTAAAGTCTTTTCTCAATGTGAATTTCTTATAATATAAATTTACTTTAATATTTTTATCAGCGTCCTTGGCGTTACTTTTAGTTTATATTAAATATATTTTATATTTAATTCTTTGATGTCTAAGCTGGCATACATAGAGACAAAACAAACAAGCAGTTTTTGTAAATCGGAAATCGGTTTCTGACCCTATTTAAACTGTTGATAACAAATGCTATATACTTGCTTGATTTTCCACCTGCATAAGCGCTTAGTGCGATACTATCTAAATATATTGTGTCGCATTTTGTGTTTTTTATTTAACTAACTCTCTACTCGCTGTGTGCGAGCTTGTGTGTGTTACAAGCGAGTGCACAAAGTCAATTGAACCGTTTTGTCGAGGGTAAAAAGATTACGAATGAAAGTCGAAGGGAAGAAAAACATTTGCCAAGGTTGGCAACAAATTAATGGCAGCGTGGGAGCCCGAGTGGGTGTGAGGGCATGTGAGTACACGTTGTTGCTTGCCACATGCAGACATGACTGTAATGAAGCGACGTTCACAAACACACACACACAGACAAACATATACATATATATGTATGTGTGTACAGATGGTGCTGGGGCAAATTCCGCGAATGCCCGCGGCTGAAGCTGCAAAGGAGCAACCCATAAATATTTTTCGAAATAAATTCTCGTTTACAAATTATGATTTTATGACTTTTTGATGGCGCAGCCACAAAACTCTCCCACACACGTTTCTGAATGCGAATACATATCTATAGAAAACAGAGACAGAAAGAGAGTGAAAGAGAGAGAGAGAGAGCCAAAGTGTCGAGGCAAATGCTGCAAGGCAAACGCTTGCGTATTTATTTATTGCCGCCTCACGCCCTCTGCGTTATATCAATACAAAAAGTCCCACACACATTTGCACATTTTAAAATTAAAAATAAAAAAAAAAATTCCCACACATACAACTGCGTAAAATTGGCACAAAAAACAAAGCTGGCCAAAAGAAAAACTTTAGAGCTAAAAAAAAAAATAAAAAAGGAAAAACATAAAAAACCCAATAAAAGTTATTTCTGAAAAGCGCGCATAAAAATTTCGAGTTGAATGCAACTTGCATGCATGTGATTGTCTCTGTCTGTGTCTCTATGTGTATGTGTGTGTGTGTGTGTGTGTGTGTGTGTGTGTGGTGAGTGGTGTGTTTGTGTGTGTGAATGGGGCTGCTGCAGCAGCTGCTGCCATTTCCCAGGCATTTCCCTCACTTTTTCGCTCACTCTTTCGTTGCCTACTTTTCGGGGAGCCGCATAATTTATGGCCGCCTAGCATTAAATTAGCCAAAGCGCACCATGAAAAATGGCCCCGCAGACGGCAAGCGACGTCCAACGTCCGGCGTCCGGCGCTTATTAGGCACCTACAAAAATAAGCGAACGAAAAATATTAAAAAAAAATCGACAAATGTATACGGACCCTTTGCACCAATTGCCAGGATGGCACCCCCGACGTGTGACGTCGGCGCTGGCGAACTTGGGAAGCACACACCACACACACACACACACACACATATATATATATACACAAAAACAGTCACATACAGTCCCCCGAGCTATTAATATTTGGGTTTGATTTTGAATTGTTGCACCAACTTCGTCTAATTAGTCACAACGCGCTGGCAGCTTGGATGGATGGATAACTGGCTAGCTGCCAGGCATAAAGTGGCAGCAGCGAGGGCTGCCATTAGCATTACAGCAATGACCAATAAAGAAGTTGCAGCTATAAAAGTTGTCGCGAGTTTTAATACAGTTTACTTGCTAGCAATAGGTAATATTTTCAAACCAATTTCAGGTCAACTTCATCTCCAAGGTTATGATACTATTTTATGTAATATTGTGTAAAATGAGAAGAAACTTAATATCGAAAGTTTATAAGCATTATTTTGCTTTAATCAGCTTTAAACAAATTTAAAAGAAATACAATTTTATAAATGCTTTCGTTATAACAAAAATCCTTTTCCACCATGCCTAAAAGTATGCTACATATATTGTAATGCATTGAATTTATGTATGCAGTGGCAACTATGAATATATGATAACTCATTAAATGAACTATTTAAAATATAGTTTATTAAAGCTTTCAAAAAACGGGCTAAGCAATGTAACAATAATGCAAAATTCTTTCTTCTGCCCAAAATGGCAAACATCCGGTTGCAATAATATAGATAGAAAGAAAGACTTTCACTTATTCACCAAGTTGCCCTCTTGGAGCAGTTGAATACGATGTCTCCTTGGCAGTAGCTGTCGACGTAGGAATCCCTGTATGTGACTCTGTGTGTGTATGTGTGTGTTGTGGCATTGCTGTTGCTATTTGTTTGTGTTTACTTACAATTATGAGTGTGTTGTCATCTTCGTCGGCGTCGTCTTCAGCTACCACCACATTCACATTCGCATTTACGTCGACGTCAGCGTCGTCTTCGTCGTCGTCGTCGCCTTCGTCTCAAGCATTCGCACACTTGGCGCTTTGCAAAAACTTTTTGCTATCCTTGCTTGAAGGCTTCAGGGCTGTGGCAGTGGCAGTGACAGAGGCAGAGGCAGCAGAAGCAGCAAGAGGAGTATGCAGCATTGCAATAATAATTACAAATGTTGCACAATAAATTGCAAAGTAAACAGACTCAACGCTGGCTGTGGCAGGGCCAGAAACGAAGACCGACTGCAGTGGCAAAATTACTTCCTGCTCAAGCGTCAGCGGAAATGTACATACAAATGCCAGACACACACAGACAGACACACATGCAATCTCTCTTGCACACACACACACACAACCTCCCACAGTGGAAGTACCGTTGACTGCCTCTGCTCTGGCAAGTCGCAGGGACGCAGGGGAACAGTCACTTGTCAAAAACAAAATCAGACAAAAACTCCCCTCGCGGCGGCGACAAGATGCGTAATTGCAGCTCCTGCTCCTGCTCCGACTCCTGCTTCTGTTGACGACTGTTGCGCTCCTTCTGAGTGAATGCGAATGCGAATGCGAATCCGATGGATGCGCAGGATGCGCACAATTCGCTGCATTTGCATTCTTGTTGCTAGTCCAATTTCTCTCCTTATTGCTGTTGTTGCTACCGTTGCTGTTGCTGTTATCATCTTGCGCTTGTTCTTGCTCTTCATATTGCGTCGTGGAATGCAATAAATCTTGCCCAGCAAAACAATGACAAATGTTGTGACTGTCCTGTCCAAATTTGTGGTTTTGCCCCTGCGGACACTTCATTTGATATCCGCTGTTAACCTCAAACATGTTTCCATCTCTCTGTCTCACTCTCTTCGTTTACCGCCCCCTTCTGGCAAGCGCCCGTTCCAAATGAATTTTGTGCAGACTATTCGAGTTGCCGCTCCGGAAATTGAGGTGTTTATGGCCAGCACAGAAGCCACAGAAGCCAGGTGACCTGGGTGGCCTCGAGAGATTTGTGCTGCAACATAAGGCTTACGACAATATGGGGGAAAATCTCAACTCGATATTTCTTTTCCCCAAAGAAATCGCAGCTATCCCTCAAGTAATGGCTCTAACTTAACATTTAGACAACAAGTTGAATAATATTAATATTTCAGAACATGACTTCCGAATTGTTAGGAAAAAGTAGAATTTAATATCTACTTTGGGCTCAACTGAGTTTAATCG
>JAWNPP010000065.1:0-73529 GCA_035047445.1 Drosophila siamana
CGCAACACAGCGCATCATCATCATATCTCACTTGGTTTTCGCATCATTAGTCGTCGTCATGGACAACAAATTAATAAAACTCAATCGACAAACTGGTGGGGATCTCCTGTCTTCCATCTCTGCTCCACTGCTGCTTACCCTCCTCCCCCCTGGTTCTCGCTCCTTGCTGCTGCTGCTGCCCTTGACAAAAATGCTGTTGATATTTTATCTCTTATTCTAGTTGTTGTTGTTTTTGCATTTTTTATGCGCATTAGGCCACAGCGCAATTGCCAGTTGCCAATTGGCAGCTGGCTGCTTGCCAGCTGATGCATGCATTTGCGACCGCCCTCCCCCCTTCTCCACCTCGCTCGCTGTACTGCATGTTTGCTAAACAAGTTTACTTTTTAAAATGTTTTATGCCCTTGGGCAATGTGGCTCTGGTAATTACGATTTGATTAACTTTAACTACATGAGCATTCGCCATCGTATTCACATTAGTATTCGCATTCGCATTCGTATTCACATGCGAGTATTCACATTCACATTCGCATCTGCGTTTGCTTTACTGTTTTTATGCAGAGACGAAAAAATGCCAAAGAGACGAGCGACTAAATACGTTTGGCAAAATAGGGTTAAAAAAAAAACAAAAAACAGAATTGCTAAAGAAAATGACTGCGAGGCAATAAGTGTGATTGTGTGTGTATGTGTGTGAATATATGCGTGTGTGTGTATGTGTGATTATTGCTGATGTGTTTACAGCTGTGACGTTTTTTTGCAATTCGTTCTTTTTTTATTTATTAATTTACGACAATTATAAAAGCGTAAGCAATGCGCTCAATAAAACATGGCCAATGAATATGGCTTAAATGCAAGCGCAATAGCAACTGGCATAACAACAGCAACAACAACAACAATAGCAACAACGAGGAGCAACGGAGAAGAGCATATGTGGAGAAGAGCTCGAGGTCTGTGCCACAAAACAATTCAATTTCAATTGCTTTGCGGTCCACTTGAGGCAGCTTGCAAGCAGCCGCTCAGGTTGGAGGCTGAGTTGCAGCTTGGCTGGCACAGGTGCAGCACACATACAGACACACACACACACACACAGAGACATACAGAGAGACACATACACATACATAAATGCATGTGTAGAGAGACTTGGACTGTTAACGGTATTGTATATAAGTACAAGCACACACTGCAGTTTTGCAACCTATTCTAGTCCAATAGCACCAGAGGCGTTATCTTTTCTATGCACCGAGCGAGACAGCGAATCAAAGGCAGCATGTGTGCGACAGAGCGAGAGAGAGAGAGAGAGAGAGAGAGAGCGAGCGAGTTGCAACGCCTTTGGTTACACTTCAGTTTAGCATGAAATTTTGAAGAGTTGCCGTTGCCAATGCTGCTGTCGTTGTTGCTGTCGTTGTTGCTGCTGCTGCTGCTGTCGAAAAGAGCTGAGCCTGAGCTTTAGCCTGAACCTCGTGGTGAGTCTCGTATTTGGCCTCCTCAACCTGGTTGCATTTGCAATGCGAGTGGGCGGCTCTTTTATTGTTGTTGTTGTGGCTACCATAATACGCCTACCCTCTGCTCTCTGCACCCAGCTGCTGCTCAATGCAAGTTGAATCTTCATGAATGACATCTTTGGTTTGCCTTTTAATGGCATTGCCATTAACTCGACTTCTCCCACTTTGGCACTATTGACTGCCTTGCATATTGCTTGCCATTTTGGCCATTATTGCGTTTCAATTTACACATATATGTGTGTGCAGCAGCAGTAGGGACAGAGACGGAAACAGAGACGGAGACGGAGACGGAGACAGATACATAGGCAAAAAGACAGCTCATTAGTTGGCATTGCTCAGATTTTGGGCAAAACTATCGAGAGCTGCAGCTGCTGCTGCTGCTGCTGCAGTGCCTCGAGGTCACATAATTTTGCTGAGTCCAAAGCATAGACAAAAGTTGCCCACGGCATGCAGGGAAAAGGGGTTGTGGCCGAGGTTGGGGACGGGGAAGCAGGGATTGACAGCCAGCTCAATCTCAATGCGACACAGCCGCCCCAGCAATTGGTTGTCGAGTCCTTGCCTCCCGCTTGGACCAAAAACCCACACAAAAGCGATAACAAAAGCCAAGAAATGAGCTAAAGTGACACACACACACACACACACACTCAGATACTCATAGATCAACACACAGTTAGTGATACACACCTCAGCAGCGAGGCAGGGACGACGACGACGACGACGTCGTTGACGTTGACGTTGACGCTGACGCTGACTATGTAACCCCTACGAAATGTCCTGGGGCCAGGCAACCTTCCGCACACAAAGGCCAGCCAGACAGTGTGTCCTGAGTGTGTATGGAGTGTATGGCGCCCCCTTCGCCCTTCTTCGCCCTGCTGCAGTCGGCGAAAAAGGGCAAAACGCTCAACTTAGCCAGCGGCGATCGTTTGGAATTAGTGCGGAAATCATGGATGGATACGAAACGAAACGAAACCAAAACCGAAAACCGAGCCAAGCCAAGCCAAGCCAAGCAAAGCCAAAAGGCAACCCACAGCTAAGCAAGGAGCAGGAACAGCAGCAGCAGCAGCAGCTGGCTGGCAAAGGTGCTCAGAGATTGGGTTTTGGGCATGCAGCAGGTTACAGTTCGAGTTGATGGGGGGGACGTTGGGGAATTGTTCAGTTCCTAGGGCACCTGCTGCATGAGCGACTATGAGTCTGTCTCTATGTGTGCTTGTGTGTGTGCGCCTCCTCATTCATTTATCCTTGCAGCGCTGAAGGCAACAACACCAACAACAACAACAAAAGATCATGAAGCATTGGCAGCAACCACGACAAGGCGACTCCAAACACGGCCACCGACTCTCGACTCCGACTCTGATTCTGATTCTGAAGCTGAAGCTGCAGCTGTAGTTGTAGCTGGTCTCTGCTTTCTGGTTGGAGAGTATTGCCCCAAAACAATACACAGACACAGACGTATCTACGAACATGCCACATGCTCGAAATGTGGAAGAAAACTTTGCGTTTTGGTGCGAGGTAAGTTGGGTGTCCGTTTTGGCTTACATGCCACACATGTGTGTGTGTGTGTGTCTGCATTTAAAGATATCATACCTAAGTTGCGGCTCCCCGAGGCAACATAAAACAACGCATAAAACAGACACACAAAGAGATAGCGAGAGGGAGAGAGAGGAGAGAGCACAAAAACAGCATAAGCAGCAGCAGCGGCGGCAGCGGGAGAAGATCTCCAAACGCCTTCCGCCCCTTGGCGCAGAAATAAAACTCCTTGCATATCCTAAGCCAACTCCATAGCCAGAAACGAAAGTTTTTCGAGGCGAAACCTTATCTCAATTTTAAAAGGCCGCCGGCTCAGCGTTGGCTTCATTTCGCTTCTTCCATCCTGGCGGCTGCGGCTGCAGCGTCGCGCTCTAAGAGACCCCATATGGCTTTATGAAAGACGCTTGCAACTTAAGGAGGCAGTAGGGGCATCCGAGTTTGTGGCTGCTTTGCAGGCAGATTTATCGCATTGCAACTGGTTGCAGTGTGCTTCAATTAGCCAAGTGGCATTTAAAGTGACTTTCGGCAAAGCCAAAAATACAAAAACTCCCAACTGGGACAGGCGAGAGGGGGCAGCGGCAGCGGCAGCGACAGAGGCAGAGGCAGCGACAGAGGCACAGAGTTGGTTGTGGTAACTTCAACGAGCTGAGGTGACAGTCAAGGGCTGGGTGTCCCAGCTGGGGCACGACTTGCTGCCAGGGTTGCCAGCGTTGGCAGGTTTGTGTATGTTGGCAAGACAAACACAAAGTACTCGTATATGCTTCACTGCAAACACACACAGACACACAGACATACACCCACACACACACACACAAATCACGCAAGTGGCCGCGGGGCACTTTAAGAAGAATCCAATGCCTCAAGTGAGGAGTGGAAGCAGCGAACTGGCAAATCGAGGGAGTGGAAAAGCAGGCAACGGGTGGCAGCTCAGCAACTCGAGCAGCTCGAGCAACTCGCCAACTTGCAACTGGAGATGGCGGCCAAAATCAAAACGCTGATGAGCAGGCAAATGAAAAAGTTGCTTTTTTTATGCTGCTGCTTTTTTGTTTTTTGTTTTTGGCTTGGACGCTACGCTGGCAGCGAAGGCGCAACACTGGCAACAGGCAGCAGCGCAGCACGCAGCTTGTGGCACACACACACACACACACACACATAAGCAAAAGTTTTGTTGTCGCTGCTTCTACTGCTGCTCCTTCATTGTTCGTCTTCTTGTTAGCCAGCAGCAAAGTTACAAAAGCCACGAAAAACAACGTCAACGTCAACGTCAGCATCGACGTCGACGTCGACGCTAGCGTCAGCGCAACTGTTGCAAGGAGTCGCCGGCGCATATGGGAAATCAGTCGCAAGTCCTATGAAAATTGGCTAGCAAAAGTTGCAGAATGTGTGTGTGCCAAATTGTACAAATATATGCGCTATATATGTATATATAAATGTGTATGTGCACAAACACACACACACATGTGTGTGTGTGGCAAAAGTTGAGTTGGAGTCGAGTCGAGTCGAGTCGAGTGTAGCAGATATTAAAACGCTGCAAGGCTTTCAAAAATAAACTTTGAAAAATTTATTAGAAAATATTAAATAAAAACGACGATTGCGCTGCATATGCCAAAAGCTGGATGGCATGAATAGCTCTTGCTGGTTTTGCTCACCAAGATGGAATACGAATATATATACACATATATGTATGTAGGTAGTGTGTGTTAGGTACGAGTAGAGCACTCATTTTGCTGGATAACTGGATTCCTTAGGCTGCCTGCTACGTTGCAGAGTAAACATTCCACTCACACACTCACACACATGTGCGGATTGTGTGTTTGTATCTTTTGGCCAACTGTTTTTATTGCTAAATCCTCAAAAAAATTGAATTGCAAGTCAAGCAGAGACGTAAGAAATAATGCACAGCCGAAAAATTGCGCATACGCCATGCATTACCAGGCGCATAACGCAATTATCTGCTTTAAGATTGCACAACTTTTGCAGCCTTTGTGCGCTGCGTGTCCTTTTTCCGGCCAGTTGGGCCAATCAAACGCACTGCATGCGTGTGTCTAATCAAGTGTGCACAATAATTGCAGTTCCAACGTTGCTGTTCGTTGCATGTACAGTCATTCAAGTGGCAAATACTACTTGCAACTGGTAAATGGCATCAGGCAGCAGGCAGCAGGCAGCTGGCAATTGGCAGCCAATACAAATTTCCTAATTGGCGCAATTTGCGTGTGCATATTGCAATAACAGATCAGCAGCAGCAGCAACAATGAACAGCATTTGCAACACAAAGCAATTGGAGAGCAAGTGCAACAAATTCAGGCGCAGGTGCTGTCGCATTAATACAAGAGCAACAGCCTTTGCCTTTGACCTTTTGCACCCTGTGCAGCAGTTCATGCAGCAGGTATATACTTCATTGAATCGAACTCTTATTCAATTTCCATTTTATTGCGTCAGTTCTTTTAACTTACACTTAACAATCAACTTTGAAGTTACTTTGGGAATCACAAAAAAAAATGCAATTCTCATATTTTCCTCAATAAATCATGTAACAAACAATTTAAGCAAAAAGTTTTTCGTTTAATTTAAAATAAATATTTCACTTTCATTTAGTTGTGATAGTCATAAACGGTTGCAAAAATAGTGTTTTAATTAAAGGCAAAGTTTAATTTAAATAAGCTTAATATTTGTTTATAAATATTGAAAAAAATAACTAGTTAGTTGAATTAATCATTTGAAAATAATAGTAATTATATTCGTAATGAATTTATAAAAATAGCTAGTGAAGAACATTTAAGACACCAAAATGTTAAATAAATTTCCAACTGTTATAAATGCATTTTCAGTTAATCTTGAATTGAAAACAGTTAAGTTTCAGTTAATTAACAGAGTTTTGCTTTCAGCAATAATTACGAGTTGTCTATAAATATTTTAAATAGTTTGATATTATTTTCAGTTATTTGTAAAATCAGTGAGTGAGGGAAAATAGGTAAAATAGTTTTTTTTTTTTTATTTATTGAAATAATAACAAAGTGGTAGATAGGTGTACTTTACGAGGGCCTCAAATCATAAGTAAATTTAGTCAATTTTGTCACCAGCTTATTACAAAAAAATGATTCTTCTATTCTTTATTGAGCCTTAAGTTCATAAGGATATGTGATAAGGATATGTGTGAAATTAGGGTTGCATTGCTTGTAAATGTTATGTAAAATAGTTGCTTGTAATTTTCAGAGATTTCTAAAAATAATGAACCAAAATGTTATAGAGTAACTTGCAGTCGATCAAAGTGTTTAGGTCGGTGTCTCGCAATTTGGATGTAGCCACTGTGTGGCAATGTTGATGGTGGTAATGATGCCGAATTGCGGCTTAATTAACACACAGCGCGTTAAGCGCTTTTGTCTGCGGCATTAACTGTTCTGAATGGGCTTCAAATGCACATGCAAAAGTTGCCCAGGCCCTTGCCTTTCCACTTGGTCTTTGCCTCTTGCCTCTTGCCACACTCCCAGGCACTCACAGGAGCCGCATTCGCATTCACATTTTCCGTTCGAATGCGACTTGCGAAGCCTTTGACTATTGGAGTGTAATTGAAATCACATGCAACTGCCAAATGCAAACGTATTTTAAATGCACAAATTGGCAATTGGCAACAAATTAGAGGCGCTAACAGACTCGAGACTCAGACACAGACGCAACGGTGGCAGGCGTTGCACGTGTGCCAGCCACACGTTGCGTTTGTGCCACAAACAAAACCACAACAAAGCAAAAGCAAACCCAAAAGCAAAACAAACGACTTTGACTCCGCCTTCGCGCAGTTAAAACCAGTTGCTTGCCACCGATGGAGGCACTGCAAAAAAACAAGGGAGACAAAGAGAGAGAGAGACAGGAAGAGAATTGAAGCAGTAGCTGTTTTGTTGGTAGCAGTTATCGTGGTGACGCGTCTGCTGAAGGTCGCCACAACGCCTCCATTGCGTCTGCCGCCTGCTGCCTGCTGCCTGCTAACTGGTAACTGCCAACTGCTAACTGCTTTTGTTTGTTGGCTTATTTGAATGCGATTTCGGTTTCAATACACGCTTTGAACTTTGGCCGCTCGACTCGAAATTTGCGTCGATTTGCTGAAAGAGCACAACAACAACAACAAATGCGGTCTGCTCTCGCTGTAATTGTTGTTAGTGCTGTTTAGTTTCGTTCTACAATGTGGGCTCTCGGCCTGCAGGCCATTTTGGCGTTGGATATCGCAGCAGAGACAGCCAGAGAGAAGGAGAGAGGGAGAGAAAGGGAATGCGAGAGCCGGGGAACCACAATCACAACAACAACCGGTCAATCGCCTCCCCCTTTTTGGCCTTCGCCAACGTATTTTGTAGCCTGCAAGGTACAAAAAAATAATGCGGCCCCCTCTCGACTTAGCTGCCCCTCACTTCTCCTCATTCTTGTCGTTCTCGTCGTTCTCGTCGTTCTCTCGTCATCATCGTCGAGTTCCCGCCGCTCCGCTTCCTTCAGCGCACACACATAACTCAGCTGCGGGCGAAGTTTGTCCAAAAATGCTCGAGGCTTGATACAATTTTTATTTTTTTCTTGCTCTCTGTCTCTCTCTCTCTCTTCTCTGTGTTTTGTTCTTCGTACTTTTGTTTATTTCTCCTTTGGTGCGGGCCGGGCCGAGGCAGCAGCACTTGAGGCGCATCAAATTTTAAACAGTCTGCGTTTATGGCACACAATTTTCGGACTCCGACTCGCACATGGACATGAACACGGACACGGACACGGACTACGGCTTGGACTTGGACTTGGCATGTGCATGTGGCAGATGTGGAAGAGAAAGAGAGACGAGAATCAGTTGAGCTTCAGGCGCATTTGGCCCAAGCTAAGACCAACACCAATACCAGAAACAACAACAGTGAGAGCAACATTGAGCAATGGCCAACATGGGGGCAAGCAAAATAAAAGAGTTTCTGCTCTGCGGCATGCAGCACTGTGAACTGTGAACTGAACTGCTTTCTTCAATCGGTTATGCGCTCAAAATTCGTTTATTACGAAATCTCTTGGCAACTAATTTATTGGCTTAGGCTTTGGTTGCTAAAAATAAACGCTTTGTTTACTCACCGTTTGGGGCAGGAGGACTCCACCGTCAATGGTGATCGTTGATCCAATGCAACAAATGGAGTTCTAGAAAGGCAAGCACACAAGAAAATATTAACAACTCTATCTATATTGATTGGTTTCGTTACATCTAGAAATATGTGTGTGTGTGGAAATAAATGTTGAAATAGCATATGTTTTTTGAATTAAAAACTCTGTTGGGCTTGCGCTCATTTACTTGTTGCCATGATTATTACCACATACAAGTACAAACTTCAAGGCGCCCGCATAAAAATCCAAAACGATTTGTTTCGGGCGACTTTCTAAAACGTGGAATGAAAAGAATTGTAAGTTGTGTAAGAAATGTTGAAGCGTAACACAAATTCGTTTCAAAATGAAAATAAACTGTTGCATTTTGCCATACATTTAAATGGAATGGAATTTGTGTGAGAGAAGGCAGAGAGAGTTTGGATGCTTAGTGAGCTTGTAACTAAAAGAGGCACACACACAAACACACACAAACACACCAACACACAGACACACACATACAATGCAAATGGAACTCACAAAAAAGTCGGTATATTTAGGAAATGCACTTTAACTATTTTATGCCAAACAGCGCGCGTAGATAACAAACTTTGTTTGGTTGTTGGTTGAGTTTCGTTTCGTTTCGATTCGTTCAAGTTTGTCCTTTGAGTTTATTTAGTTTCTTAGCTTGGCATTGAATTTCCGTTTCCGCTGGGATTCTCGATAGAGAGGTTTCTTTGTTGGAAGTTAAGATGAACGCATTGCAAATGGTGCCTCAGACACGAACACAGCGCATATCACTTAAAATGTTTACTTCCGTTTCCGGTTGTTGTCGCGCCCGCCGTTTCTTGCCTACTAATCTCAAGCGTCTCTCAATTGTTTTACCTGACTTGCATTCGCGCCGATTGTTCGCTGTGAACTGAAACTCTGAGCACCAACCAACTGGTTTTTACTCCAGCTCAAACGTGTTGCCAGCCAACCGCAGCGTGCGCAGCGCTGCAGGCTTCATTCTGCTTCCTTCGATCTCACTCGAGGGCTATTCGTATCAGCAGTCAAGCTGCAATGAACGCAAAGAAATCAAACAACGTTGACGCACATTTAATAGTTTGTATATTTGTGCGATTATTTGCAGAATTAGGCGCATTTATTATGCATGATTGGTTGTCGAATGCAACCACTTGCAAATGTAAACAAATAGGCTTATTAGAATGTTGTGCGCGCTGTCGAACATGTTCGCTGTACTTGTTGTATGTTGTGGTTGCGCGTTGTTGCGTTCGATGGTCGCTGCGCGTTGTTCGATGTTGGACGTCTTCGGCAAATGGCGACCTTGGAGAGAGCAGCAGGAGAGAGCGAGCACAAGTGGCTACAACAACGCTTGTTTAGTTGCTGCCGACTTTCCCACCATATGACTGCCACCTTGCCAGCATTCTATGTCTATGTGTGTATGTGTGTGTGTGTTTTCGTGTGAACGTTTAATAGTCTATTTCCGGTTTAAGTGTTGTTGCTGTTTCTGTTGCTGCTTGCTGCTGCTGCTGCGCAGGTTGCAACGGCGCTTGCAGTTGTTGTTTGCCACACTAAGCTGCTGCAATTAACTTTGTAACTGGACTGTCGTGTTGCGTGTGAAATGGCGTCAGTTCTGATGGGTAATCAATGCATTGGCAAATACACACACACACTCACACATACAAACATATTATGTGTATGCATTTTACTAATGAGCTTTCGTGACGCCTCATCGTATGTGTCTCTATGTGTGTGTGTGTGTCTATGTATGCAGTTGTAAGTGCCAAAGTCAGCTGCAGACTTGAGCTTCAGTTCCGTTTGTATTTTTGCCCTATGCATGCGCGTTATTTCGTTCCCTCCCTCTCACTGTCTTTCTCTTTATCTTTCTCTCTCTCTCTTACACCCCTGCGGATGTATATGCGTATGTATATGTGTGTGTGTGTGTGTTTGTGTTAATGACAAAGCATAGAACGCTGCTGTAGCCGCCGGGAGGCTCAAACGAAATGAAACTTTGTGCGAATAGGCGAACGGCAACCGGCAGGCAACAGCAACGGCGACGGCAACGTCGCAGAGACTTTGACGCGTTGGCAAAAGAAGCAGCAGAAACGTCGCTGGCAACAATGCCTTAGGCGAACCAGTTCCAGTTCCAGACGATGACGACGACGACGACGACGACAACGACGACGACGATGGCGACGACGACGTCGTCGGGCAGCTGAAATATTTCGTAGATGCCCGGAGGCGATGCAAAGAAAAACTTGTGATAAATACGCCGCGAGGCCTGTTTCAAAAACAGCATGTGAGCGAAAGAGAGCCGGCGAGAGAGCGAAAGAGAGAAGGTGGAGCAGAGCAAAGCCTGCAGTTAGGCAGCTGTAATTAAAATGAGTGCCAACTTTTTGCTCCCTCCAATCCCCCACCCCCAACTTCCCCTTCCACCGCCAAAGAGCACCACGAACGCAATCCTTTTCAATCCGAGCTCCATACGCCCCGTTGTCACTGCTTGACGTTGCCGACCCTCCCTCACTCCCCTTGTGGTCGAACCCTTCCAGCAGCCGACACGCATTTATGTCACATCATTTTTCATTGGCAATTGTTACCGAGCTGCAATTGGGCCGTGGGCGAAATTAATTTTGTACATACTTCATATTATTGCGCTATTTGCATACAAGTGGCCATTGTTACCAGTTGCCAGTTGCCAGTTGCCAGTTGCCATTTGCCAGTTGCTAGCAACTACTAGCTGCATGTGCCACACATATGCATGCACATGTGTGTGTGTGTACGATTCCAATGATTGTTCGCTGCCCAGTGACATTTCAATTTTTCATATTTTATCAGAGCAAACGCTGGTCGTCGAGCGACTAGCGCCAACGACTACGACAATGATTGCGACTGTGACGACGCCGTCGACGACGACGTTGCGCCAGTGGAAATTGTTGCAATTTTATCGCTCATTTCACTCAATGTGCCCCGGAACGAGTGGCGGAGTCAAAGCAGGACATAGGCGGCCATCAGCAACGCAGTGGTCCATTTATTGCGATACCCTGTAGCAAAATAAATGAGCCAGCAAAGTTTGCACACTTCCTCGACGAAATTGCGTTGGTCGCATTTACAGGATATTCCCCGATTGATCAACTCGCGCTCAGCTCCCGCATTTATTACTTCTTTCGGATATGGTTTTGGGTTTCGGGCACAGCTTTACACACATCTGTATGTTTGCATGCAGAGAGAGAGCAAGTGTGCCACTGAGAGAGAGAGAGAGAGAGAGAGAGAGAGAGAGAGGGAAGAGAGAGCGAGCAGCGGGCTTTCATTTTTTGTACTGCGATGACGTCGCTTTGGGTTTTGCCATTTTAAATATTTTTTTAATCACAAGCTCACGCACACACGGCGAGCGGGAGAAGTGAAGAGAGCAGCAGAGACTCGACTCGACTCGTCGGTAGGGGGAGAGGGGCTGACGCGGGCGAGGGGGAAGCCAGCTCATACATATGGCAATACCAATATTTCAAGCCAATTTGCTGCAGTTAGCCGCCAGCAACTGGCAACAAAATAATTTGACAAAATGTGCGCGGCGCGCTTTATGCTTTATTGTTTGGAACGCTGCGGGCAGGTAGGCGGGCAGGACGGGGCGAAAGCGCAGAGGGGCCGGAGGAGGGGTGCAGTTGTGGGCGTGACGCCGTGACGTGTGTGTGCGTGTGTGTGAGCGCTCACAAGTCTACAAAATCAGCGTCGACAGGCAGGCGGCAGATGTACAAGTATTGCGCGCTCGCTCATAGTAATAATTGTTGATGTGTATTTTAAAGTCTCTCATGCCACACATGCCACACACTCGCCGCATTCACCACAAATGCATATTTATTCAAGTAGTTTTTTCGCCTGTTTGTGCATTTGCGTGTTAATCAATATATAATAGCAAACAGAAAACGCTGGCCGCCGCCTCATTCGCCTGGAAGCCTGCACATATGTTACTGCGAATTTCCGCACTTTTTTACGCATCATTATTATTATTATTATTATTTATGTACATATAGCATAAATACACTCACACACACACACACACAGACACATTTACCCATATGCCCATTTGCTCTGTGCTGAGTGTGTGTGTGTTTGTACACTTTTTGTATGTATTTTTTCTGTATTATTAACGATACAAAAAAAGGCTCATAAAATTTACAATGCCTGCCTTGAGGCCTTTTACTTAATGATGCCATTTTTGGCTGCCAACACGGCCTGAAAAATTCGCGTTTAATTTTTAACGCACGACTGAATGCAACAACAAATAAAAATAAAACCAAAAAAAAAATATATATATTGAAAATGAAAAATAAACGAAAACGAAAACTGCGAAAGACATTACTATCCATATGTCACATTACAGTCCAACATTTCTGTTAACTATTTAACTATAACAATTTACTATATACATACTATATTTAAAATTTAAAAGTATTCTTTTTTCTACACATTTTTAATAACTAAACTATTAAACTCTAGCTACCAAAGATTTTACATGGATTTATATAAAATGTGCATTGAAATACAATATATTAAAGTGCTGTCATGTTTTTGAGTACAATATCAGAATACGTATACTTGATGTTCTTAAGTCTTTTAGCTTTACACTTCCATTTATTTATAAAAATACAAAGTAATGTTGAAGGTGCAATCGTATAAATAATATTTGAGTCAAATTTTCTAATTTGCAATTTATTTGCAGTTTTGAACACCTTGCAATTTCAACATTTGCCCCTTGACTCTGGAAAAGCTACTATTCATTATTATTAATTAACAATGCTTCATTTGTATGAGCTGCGATTCTGTTCGAAGTTCAACTGAGTTTTATACAATTCACTGACCTATTGCTCTAAAATATAGACGTACACTGACAATAAGATGACGTAAGCAAAAACCAACAGAAAATCAGTGTCAATAGTCGCAATTCTCATAGTATCACTTATAGTTTCTAGAGTTGCATTCTGAGCCAACGCCACATTTGACACAATCATTTATCTTTCATTCAAAGCAAACGCCTTCTATAAAATTCATCATAATTTGAAGCTACTGAGAATAGTTTTATCAAATCAAGAAGATGGCTTTCAACGAGAACTAATTGTAATTTCATTTGAAGAGACTTTTCAGATAATTGTTGTAAGTAAAATTTACTTTTAGCAAATCTGTTACACATTTGAAAATAAATATTTCAACTGCTGAAATTGGCTCATGTAAAGAATTTCCTTAAACGTAGCAGAAATTCAATTAATAATACCTAAAGTAAACAGCTGTTTCTGTATTAATCTTCATTTAAGTTTTTTAAAATCGTTTTTATCGCAACAAGCGAAATATTTTAAAATGGGAGTCGACTGCGATCCAATGATATGACAATTAGAAATAACACTTAATCATCGATGCATTTAACACATATATAAAATGAATTAAGATTAGCAGAAATAAATAACAGATTCTTTTGTATGATTTTTCATTTAAGCTGCTTAGAATAGTTTTGTTTATCGACAACTATCCAATGACGGCAAATGCACATGCCAAGCTGAGCTAAGTGGAGCTGAACTCAAGGCAATAATGCCAACAGAATGGAAATGGTGAACGAAACAGAAACCATTTCGCAATACGTTCATCACTTGCTGTCCATGCGTGACATTTGCCATTAAGCTGCATAATTCCTAACCAGTTTTCATTGTCAATGGTGACTAAAAACTTCTCATAAAATTGTATGTTCGATTCAGCAGCATACACTATATATTCATGTGTGTGTGTGATACAGACATAGTGTGTGTGCATAATTTTTAATGATTTACAAACTAGCCCGCTGGCAATTTACGCTTGAAAACTGACAGTTGATATTCTAGAGAGGCAGAGAAAAGCAAAGGCGAGAAAGAGAGAGTGGAAGCGAGAGAGAGAGAGAGAGAGAGAGAGACGGAGACACAGAATGGGAATAAGAACTGAGAACTGGGGGAAATATAATGCAAAATGCAAAAATCGCCGCCAGTTATGAATGAGACCAGTTTCTTTATTTGCTGCTTGCAGAATGTTGCTGCACGCTGCACGCCGAACGCTGAACGGAAAAGGATTGCGTCGAACATGCAACTAAGAATGCCCCAAGGCATCAAAAAAATTTATATGTGGAAGTTAAAAATAAGTTAAACTTAAGTAGCTGCAGGCCGCATTTGGCATTTTTGCATATAATGAGGGTACGACGACAACAGCGGTGGCAGCGACGACGACTTCAAGTCCGAGTGAGGACTTGTCACCTATAGCAGCAGCTGTCGATGCAGTTGTCGTTGTTGTTGTTGCCACTTCCACAGCTCGAGCGAGCTACATTTTGGGGACAATTATGAACTGTGATTGTGGCACTGCTCTGCCGCAGAGTCGCACATAATTATAGGCTCAGTTCCCGCATGTTGAAGGATGGCAAGTTTTTTTATGCACTTTTCTGTTGCTTTTTGTTATTTTTAAATTATGTTTTATATGTGTGCACTGTAATTTTGGAGAATGCTTTGAGAGCTGCAGCAGCTGCTGCCGCTCACGTGCAACATGTGTGCAGCACGTTTTTGTTAACATTTTCACTGCTGTTGTTGCTCTCGTCTAATTTTCCATGGATGCCAGCGCACTTCTTTTTCTGTTTTTTTGTCGCACAGCCCAACGACTCCAACACTTGTCCAAACAACAATGTCAATGACATCGGACAATGTGTCAACCATTCCACTCTGCAGGACGCTTGTTGTTTTTTCTTTGCCACGCCCACTCACACACACACACACACACAACAATGCAACAAGTTAGCAAAACAAACAGCTGACTAAGCACGACCAACGCATAGCTTTAACTGCTCCGAAATTAACCAGCATTCGTATGTAACTTATTTGGTTTAATATAACAATTAATAACAATTGTTTTCTTTATTCTACTAATTTGTACTGCTGAAATCTAAAAGCGTTAAATTTAACTAACCTAAAAGCAAATGAAAGCGATTGAAATGTGAACATAAATACAACGAATAGCATACATAAACAAGATTAGATTATTACATAAGCGTAAAGCACAATATTAATTGTCAAATAAAATTCAAAGTAATTAAAAATGGAAATAATAAAATGACTTGTCATTAAATGAAATATTATAAAATAACATATCCGAAGCAAACTATATTGTAATACTAATTGAGTTAGATGCAATTTGTGTCGTCTAATTTAACAAACATCAATACTTTAATTTAATACAAAATAAATAATTTAACTAATAATAAACACTTTTTCCACATTTTTGCATTTAAATTTTCATGGCTACCACTTTGCAGCTTAGAAAGTATTGGATTCTTCTTTGTGTACATTACAAGTAGAATATTATTGTAATAATTTATAATTGTTTTTTTTTCAGCTGAAGAATAAAGAGAATAATAATAAAACTTCTTTATAAGCAGGGTATCTACGCTAACTGAATTTCTTTGCTGATGGTAGAAGGTAAAAACAATTGTGAAAAATTGCATTGCATGTTGTTCACCTGCTTCTCGTTTGACGTTGTCAGCCGAGCAAACAAAACAGAAACACAACCAACAACAGCTAAACACACACACACACATACACATACAGAGGGAAACACTCACACACACACAGTGCGAAGAGGCAATGCGCAAGGACAATGGCGGTTTCAAGTATGCGGCTAAAACGGAATTGTTTTGGTTCTTTGTGTTGTTTGCAACATGTTGCGAGCGAACCTGCTGCTGCAACTTGCCAACTGCCGGTGGCAACAAACTGCCTGCTGCTGCTGCTGCTGCTGCTACGATGACGACTGCTATTGTCGGCCACAACGTAAACACAACCAAGCATCAGTCGAACAATCCGAGTGCCGAACAGCAAGCGACAACAAGAGGCAGCAAGGAGGACACAACAGACGCAGAGGCAGCAGATAGAAGCAGCAGAGGCAGCAGCAGCAACAACAACATCAGCTACAGCTACAGCTAAGGCAACTAAGTATCCATATCCGCAGCTTTGGTGTGTCTGAGCTCAGTTAGATAGAGATACAGATAGATAGACGGCCAGCAAGGGGAGACAGGCAGACACGCGATGGCAACGCTCGCTCAGACTCTGCCCCTGTCTCTGGCTCAGCGTCAGCGTCAGCGTCTGCCTCTGCCACTGCCACAGTCTCGACGGCAGCAGCCTCGGCTCACCTCTCCTTGTCCCTGAGGCGTTCGCTTGTAATTATAATATTTCAACCCAAATGTTGCCGCTGGCCATGCGCCAATGATGGATTTCAACTCTCTGCCCGCTCTCTGCAGTGCCATATAATATACCACACTCCAAGCTCACACACACACACATCTATATATGTATTCAGATATTCCCAGCTGGTTTTGGCCCGACTGGCATCGAGGTGCGCCTTCTCGTTCCGGGGTTGCTGCTGCTTGTCGCTTGCCGATTGCCGCTTGCTGCTTGCTGCCGCTGTGCAATTTGTGGCCACAGGGCAAAACGGATTGGCCGCGGGCCATACATGTGAATAAAATTACATTCACTATTTTATATGCTGTATAAATGTGTATAAGCTTTTATATATAAATAAGTATTGTACATATATTTAAGCGTACTATATACTTTGTCGCTGTCCCCGCACAAAAGCAAAGAAAAACACACTAGCTTGCCAGCTAGCTAGCTCGATAGATAGACAGATGGATGGATGGATGGATAGACTGCGAGTATAGCGCGGTGATATAGAAAAAATAATTGAATTGGCCGCTTCGTTCATCACTGGCAGCGGCAGTAACAAGATTAGATCATAGTTCGACTCACACAACAACAACGAACGAACGAACGAAAGAACGAACCGAGTACAAAAACGCCTTCGGGCCATCACCGCGGAGAAAAGGGTAAAAGACGCTGCCACTGACAAGCGACAATGGAGCTAGAAGCCAAGCTCTAACTGCTAAAGCCCCCAGTTGCCAGTGTTCTCAGCTCAACTCGTTTGCAGCCGAACATTAATCAGTCAAACAGTTAAATTGCTTACAAAGCTGGCTAATAGAGACATAGACATGGCCAGTTGTCAGAGTTTAGTAAATGATACCAGCGAAAGCAAATAAAAGCACACCGCGCTCCTCATGCTCAACCAGCAGCAGGTACTCAACTCTGCGCGACCAAAACAACAATCTTGTAAGCGTATTCAATTTCAATATGACATTCAAAGGAAAACGTTGATATCTATATTTGATTTTGTTGTCAAATTTACTATATCCAATGCAATAAATATATTAAATAAACTTCAATCATTTTGAAATGAATTTTTTATTTAAAAAATTGAGTCAAACTTGCTCAGTAGTCGAATATGTCGAAAGCATCAATACACTTGCAATTTATTAGAAATTCCCTCATTTGCTCTTACGCTATTTCAAACCAGGAGCATTTGATCTCATGTACACACACACAGACACACACTCATGCACATGTAAACAAAGTTTTGCTGGTTAACCACGCCCACTTTGCAAATCAGGCTGTCTTTGATTTTTGGCTCCACTGACACACACATGCACAGGAATCGGTTACCAGATGATTCACAGCAGCTTATTGTGTTTACACCCTGCAATTCTGCAGTTAACAGCCCAGTTTACAGTTCTCTGCAACTCCCATTATTGTTGTACACACAGATCCTCCACTTGTCACTTGCTTTTATAGAATTATTAAAATAATCAGATGGATTCTAATAAATATACTCTGCGCGACAATTTACAGCTATTGACAGCTAATTACAATTATAATACCTTTGGTAATCATATCATAAATTTAAAAAATACTTCTTTATATTTAATTCTGATTCAATTATAGACATTGTACCTTGTGTTATTCCTACATAGAATGTGCTCTATACGTCATTATGAACATACAACTTGCAAATGATTAAAAGCAAATCAGTTAATCTTACAAGAAATGTTCATTATGTGGCTGCCTGGAATGTGACTTCGACTGAGTTAAGTTGCCATTAATCTACGTGGCATACATATAGATGCATGTGTTATGTGTAAGCATAAATATTACTTGCCCTGAGTATGTTGTGTGTGTGTGTGCTGGTGTAATTAAATTGACATCAATTAAGCTTTCGTATCCTGCAGCTTCTGTAGTCGTTGCTCAAGTGCTGCTCATTAAACAATTAAAGGATAATTATCAACGGCGTTGCCTTTTTGCAATTTTCATGCGCAAAGTGTTAAAATCACTTAATAGGCCGCCCAGGATGCCACGCAGCTAACCGCCCTGCTTGTCATACACATCCTGTCCGTCCGTCCGTCCGTCGGTCCTTCCGTCTGTCTCTCCGTCTGTTCATGTGGCGAAAAAGTTGCTCGCATCAATTTTACCTGTGAGTGCGGTCGAGTGTGTCTGCTCTCATCTGTGTGTGTGTCTGTGTGTGTGTGTGTGTGCGAGTGTAAGTGTTTATGTTGCACGCGGCTGTTTGTTTAATTGTAGCGTTAAACGGCAACTGGCGAGCGGCGGCGGCGGCGATGGCAGCGATGGTTGCTACATACATACATATATGATATGGCCATATGGAGTTGTCTGTAATGTTGCGCCAACAACAACTTCAACAACTACAGCAGTCAACACTATTGTAGACTGAGGCTGACTCGACGAAGCATAAGCTCACATTAATGCAGTTACGTTACACACACACACACACACACACACGCACACGCACACTCGACACTTTGGCAGACACAAACCAAACATCAGCCAAGAGCCGCCAACAGCAACATCAGCGACAACACCGACAACACCAGCAACAGGAACAGTCGAAACTGTCGATTCAGTCAGTAGTCACAGTCAGTCAGTCAGTTAGTAAAGCAATTTACAGCCATGTGCTACACACTCCACTCACACTCACACTCACATACACACGTTCCTGCTTGCCTCGCAGTTGCAAATGTAGACCAAAAATTCGCACGCTGAAAAATGGCTCAAATGCATTTTAGGCGCATTTCAACGAGCACCGCGAAAAAACGAAAACGAACTGCAAAAAAAAAGAAGAAAAAACAATAACAAACAGCGCGTAAAAAATGTGTGTGATGTGGGTGTGAAAAACGTTTCGCATTGCGGTACAATTAAACAGTAGCCGACTAACTAAAGCGTTAAGTGCGCTGAGAAATGGGTTGAAAGCAAACATGTACAAACAAGTGCTTGCTAGTATGTGGCCCAAACAACTGAAGACAATGTCTGCGAGGCAGGAAAGTTTCTGTGCCGCGATCTTAAAATTAATACGACCTAATTTATGTTGAAACTTCGGCTAACAAAATGCCTCATCATGTATTTACACATGTCTATAGCAGCGGGCTTTAAAAACTTGTGTCTTCTTATTGTCTGTGCTCAGTTAATAACTCTAAATATAAAATAAATTTAGCGACGGAATTTATAATATAAATGGTTTAAGGAATATTGGAGTTTCAAAGTGACAAGTATTTTCCATACTTTCATTGCTAATTGAATGAGAAAATATATATTAAACATTATTTAGAAAAAAAAAAGGTAAAGAAATGTTGGAAAAAAAATTTTTTTTTGGAGGGAAAAATTTTTTTTATTTTTTAGTTTAAAAAGAAAAAAAAAGAAAAAAAAAAAAAAGAGAAAAAAGGAAAAAAATAAAAAAAAAATATAGAAATAGATATTAGTGTGGGTAAAAAATATTAAAAAAAATAAACACTTTTCACATTAATAAGATGTTTTTAGTTTATTTAAGAGTTTTGAAATTTGTTTGCTTGAATTTTAACTTTGAAAGATTGGACTTAAATCCTAAAGGTCAGTAGATTAATTCTTATTGAAAGTCGTATTAATTCACATTCAGATGCGAGAAATGTTAGACAGACGCTATTGAAAATTCATCATAACTAATTAAATAGTTCTGCAGATTCTACAATAGGCTCACTTTGATATTGCTATCATTTTTCCCACAGTTTTAAAGCGTCGATTCCTAACACCCAACTTATCCAATTAAATATATGATTAAAGCACATTTTTAAGCAGTTTGACAAATTTGTTTGGGTCTGGCTGAGGAGCTTGTAGAGCAACATTGAAGTCAAGAGTGAACTTTAGAGATTAAATACTTTATGTACTTCAGTTGAACTGGACAACTGCTACACACCTCTGCAGGCTGCTCATAATCACATGACCCTTATCATATTTGCCTACATAACCACATCCCAGAGCGCACACTTTCGCCTCGAAGCGAAGAGTATTGCGGCCAAGACAATTGAACGTGTGCACGACTGATTAATACCCTATAATGTGGCTGAGTAGCAGCATAGCTGGAAAAATAAACAAGTGAATAAACGTGTCTTTTATGCATTACTGCGAAGATTTTCCAATTGAGTAGTTCGTATTTTATATTGCTCTAACCTAGGATAATTCGAACCTTTGTTTGGGGATTAAGAAGCACAATGTAAACCCCTTTTGCTTGTTTCCACTCTTTGCTAGGTATGCAAAGGCCGCATAAATTCCTGTTTGCTGTTTTGTGGCCGCCTTTTGTGATTCGTTGGCGGTGGTGGTAATGCTAGCGGTGTTGTTGTTGTTGTTGTTCTTGTTGTGGCATCGAATGCGATTGCGACTCCGACTTCGACTCAGTTTCGGACTGTGGCTTTACCTCTACTTCTGCCTCATAAACGGAGTGGCAGCGGCGCATTTGCCCCGAAGGTGTAAAACTTGTTGGTGTATTGTTGTGTTGCTGTTGCTGTTGTTGCTGTTGTTGCACACTTTTCAAAACTGCCTGTCAATGCGTGACATTTCATATTTAAGTTATAATCTGCATGCATTACTTTTGGGATCGCCGGGCGTCCGACACACTCTCACACACACTCACACACCCGAAGCTGTGAGAAAGGGAGAGCGTGGGGAAGACGCCAACATGTATAAATTTAATGGTATACAAAATTAACTGGAGGCTAATTTTCAATAAAACTGACAGCAATGTAAAATGAGGAAAGCGCACACTCATATACAATGAATGTATGTTTGTATGCGTGTATTTTGTGGTTGACGGGCAGCAAATTGAAATGAGAACGAGTGAAATTCAAAAACAAACACATATCGGCAATTAATACATATATAGTATATAGTTGTATGTCCATACACAGATGTCCGCTTTATAAATTAAACAAAAACTTAATAAATAGCTGCAAGCAATTAAGTTGCAATTAATAACGGCATTTGTCTTTGTGTCTTTGTGCCAAGCAACCCACTACTCGCACTCACTCACTCTATCGCTCGCCTGCTCCCACCCATTGGGGAGTGCTATCTCTGTCGAACAGCAGTGCAAGACCATCGTAGCTGTTGTCGTTGGCATCAAACATGCTGCTGCAAACGTCAAACCAGTTTCAAGGCTTATCACTGCAGACGCATCTAAATTATCACGAATGCCGGCAGCTCAGCTGAACGGAGTGCACACATAAACACAACGAAGTCGTCACTCTTGCTCTTCCTCTCGCTCTCTCTCTCTCTCTCTCTGTCATGGTCTCATTCTCATCGTCGCGTCGTCGTCGTTGTGCGCACGAACATGTTGCGACCGAGTGAGCCTTGGGCCATACTCAACTGGCTGCAGCTCGAGCGCTATGTTGTTGGGTTGGGTCTGATTTGGCTCTCCTGCTGTTGTTGCTCTTGCTGTTGCTTGCCTGCTTGCCTATCTCTCCTGCTCCTCCTTGGCCTGCAGCTATTCGCTTGTAATTATAATATTTCATCCCAAAAGTAGCTGCGGGCCATCAGTCAGTTTCGTTTGCGGCTTGTTGCAGGGTGAACAACAGGGCGCAGCAGGGCCAAAAGGGGCGACAGCCAGGCACAAGGCACAACGCAGGGGACAGGGAACAGGGGACAGGGGACAGGGGACAAGGCAACAATGCAGCAACGCCAACAATGATGAATTTTGGAACTTGCCGTGTGGGTTACAGTGATGGCTGCTACATAAACGCCAAGCGCTGCGAGACAACAACAACGTCTCACGTTTCACTTACTCCACACTTCTTTTTCGGTTTTTTACTGCTTTCTTGTGGCCTTCTTCCACATGACCTGCAGCGCCAAGTACTGAGTACTGATTGTGTAGCTCTTGGAATTCGTTTTGCGCTTCTATTGCTCTATCAAAAAAGGATTTCATTCTTCCCTGTTTACACAGAAATGTTGCTGAAATTAAATTGGCGCACATTGAAACCTTCCACCGCAACCGCAACAGAAACAGCAACAGCAACGATCCGCATTGGACAATAAATTAGCCATTAGAAGCACAGAGTACCAGGAATACAGCTCGAAGGCGCCTAAAAACGTTGCTGACACATGAAATGCAATTGGAATGGCAACCATAAAATGGGTATTAAGTGCAATTCGAAAGCTTGACATGTGCAACCTGCTGCCAACTTGGGCGAACGGCGTGTGAAGGGGAGGCAGATGAGGCATGCTTCATTTTGTGATAAATTGAGCCGCTAGCCGCCAGCCAAAATCATTTTCATATTGAATGCTAAAATAATGCTTACCTGCTGCTGATGTTCATGCAGCGCTGCTTACTGCTTGCTTGCTATGTTTAGTTTGATGTTTTTGTTGTTGTCACAGTTGCAATTGCAACTGGAACTGCAACAGCTACTTGAACGAGTGTGACTGTAGTTTTTGACTC
Organism: Drosophila siamana; assembly: GCA_035047445.1. Classification (NCBI taxonomy): domain Eukaryota; kingdom Metazoa; phylum Arthropoda; class Insecta; order Diptera; family Drosophilidae; genus Drosophila; species Drosophila siamana. The sequence goes on from JAWNPP010000065.1 coordinate 22,737, forward strand.
AAATTACCGCATCGTTTGCGGCGACATTTAATTAAAAATTTTCTTTCAAACATTAACGTTTCTAGTTCTCGTTCGTTGGCTTGTTGGCCAACTTTTTGCATTGGCTGGCCGTATGAGTTTATCAGGGAGCAATTTAGTGGCTTGAAGATAACTCGTACTGCACTTAATACCAACTCGGGGAAATGACCATAAAGTGGACGCTTAATGACCAAACTGGCAATTGTTATTCGCTTGTTATTCGTTGCCACCGACAACATTTTGCGCCTGTTTGTGTGCGTGTGTGTATGTTTGGATTGTTCTGTTATCAGTGCTGTTGGTGGCTGTTCATAATTACGATGCCAAGTGAGGCACAGCCACAACATTATTGTCGCATTGTCGCATTGGACGCGAGTCCGTTGAACGTTGTGTGCCAATAATATCACACATACGCCGCATTGGCAGCGACTCTGGCAACCCACAAGGCGAGCTCACAACTCATAACTGCGACTCCGAGTGGAACGGCAACGTTTAATTTCCCGTTGCCACACTGCCGCACTCAGCTCAGCGTGGCTTTTGTTCAGTCGAACGCCGCATTCAAGTAGTTTTCCTGCCCCGCCTGCAGAAATCAAGCTGCATAGCGGAAGCTATGCCAGCGTTTCCGTGCACCATTCTTTGCCAAGATGCTGCAGCATAAGTTTCAATGGCTGCAGTAATTGAACGACCATAAGGTACCCTGTATCATGCAATTTATTTGAAATACATTTTATTTTTATGGGCAGCTTGGGTGTACTGAATATTTTTGGGTATTTATAGACGGATTTAAGAATGACAATACAGTTCTCCAAGTCAAAGATTGTTTAATTCAGTAACCAATCACCTTGTCATACCCTATTACTGAATATTTTTTGAATCTAGCAATCGAAATTCAGTTTTAGTTCGAACTGCACTAAGTCGCTTATTAGAGAAGTCGTCCTGCAGCTTTGACTGCTTTAACTCACAACTTTGTTTCGAAAGCAGCTCCCTCCAAAATAATAATTTTATTGTTTTTTTTTTTGTGGTTTGTGTGGGTTTTCTATGCAATTATGCGCTTCATTGAGCAATTGCAGAGCAGACGCAACGCAAATGGCAGGCTCCCGTTTAGACACAATTTAATTAACAGCCACGCTCGCAAACACACACACAACAGACAGCTAACAACAAACGAATTTGGTGTGTGCATTGGATTCGAAAGTGGCATTCATGCAGAAATTATGCAACTGTCAGTTGCACAACAAAATCACATTGCTTGCGCCCCGATCTGTGCTATATATGTTATGTTATGTTATATATGCATACAGCTCAATAATTGCCGCACTTTGATTGAGCGCAATTGCAGATACAGATACATTTTTCGCAGTGGATGAATTTGTATTATTATTTGGCTTGTTGGCATAACTTTAAAGTGAAGACAACAACGGCTCAAAGTCAAAGTTGCAGTTGCTGTCGTTAATGTTGATGTTGCTGCTGTCGTTGCTGTTGCCGTTGCCGTTGCTGTTGCTTTTGCTGGTGATGCGACTGTAGTTGCCTGTGGCAGGCACATTTCAGCCTCAAATAGCCGCTGGCATTGGCAAAGCAATGGCTAAGCAGCAGCAGCAACAGCAACAGCAGCAAAAAAGGAAGCAACAGCAACAATACCAGCAGCAGTAGCAGCAGTAGCAGCAGCAGCGGCGGCAACAACAACAACACCAAGTGCATTTAGTTGCGCCGCACGAAATGGCCGCTGGCTATGTATGTACTGAATAGTCACACACACACACAATTATATATAGACACATTGGCACTGGCTATATACAAAGGCTTATGTACAGCCGATAGCCAAAAGCCAACTACCGCCCCAACTCTCGCACCATGCCAGCGCCCTTCGCAAGGCTCGAAGGAGCTGCGGATGCTGGCAACGTTCGCCAAAACGTTGGCATCGTTGGCAACGGGCGTTGACTGTTCGGCGAAAAAGCGTCGCTGCGTGAAAAACTCAGCAGCCGGCGGCAGGAACGCAGCAGCGACGCCGTCCGCTGTACACTGTACGGCGTACGCTTCGGTTTACTAATGTTGCCCCGGGACTTTACCGCTTTGATGAGCAAGACAGAGAGGACCACGTCAAGGGACGGCAAGGACAATGCGGCGGAGCAGGCTTGATCGCAAAAGGTACGAAGGGCACGATGGGGCTGCGTGTGTGTGTGTGTCCGACCTGTTAGAGAGTATTGCAAATGGCCTGCGGTTTTGCGCCTGCGCACCCCGAAGCTGGGCAGCAACAACTCAACTAGAACCACTGGTCAGTAAAAGGCAACATTTCAATCCCCGCTGTGTTATTTTACAACTGCGCCCCAAAGCACTGAAGTGTCTAGAATCATTAGGAAGCATGCCACAACGAAGTATTATTATTCTTATTTAGTGTTTCATAAGTCAACAAATGTATCGAGCAACCAAGTAGGCTCTACTGATCTCAACGTGCCAAAAGTGTCGTCGACATATTCCAATTTATTATTTCCAAGCCTGTGCAATTCAAGTACTTTAATACATTTTTTCAATATTATTACTCATTATAAGAAACTTACTTTAAGACAGCAAAATGCACAAAAAAATGTAGTAAGTATACAGAAATAGAATATTTTCAAATATTTATAATTCTATAAACGCTAAAACAGCAAGCGCAAGCATGCGTCGAATGAGCCAGATGAATTAGTTGAGTTATACAAAAATAAAACATTCCTGGCTAAAAGGTAAGCTGACTTTTTATGACATCCCACATTTATGACTTTTATTGATAGTTGGGCAGTTTGTCTGCCACACGCGTTAGCTCTGTAAAGTTTTCAGCCGATGGACAGATGAGCACCAACTGTGAGAAATGCGATCGATTGAGCGATCATCATGTGCAGGCTAATCTTGAGCTGCCCGAACTTAAGGAGCGTTGTGCTATCACCGCCGACAAAGAGCTGTATGTGCTGTCAAAACAATTGGCCGACAGTGAAGATGCCAGGGAAACACCATTATATGAACATAAATCTGCAATGACTTGGGAGAATTACACGAAATCGTTTGATGACGAGGGCAAGCTCAAGGAAACATACTACACAAATGATAACTCTATTGGGGCAGTTGCAATTTCAGCAAATATTCAACCCAATGAAACGCAAGTAGTGCAAAAGAACAAAGACAATAAGATCAAAGAGCCAGCTCAGCAAAGTGCTAAGAAAAAGCACAAGAAATCCAAGAAAATGCTGTCGCAACAAAAGTCGCACTCAGTTGACTCCACTGAAGACATTTCCGTCGAATCGGCTAGAGTTAGCCAGCCTAAACGGGACACAGTAAGTTAATACTAAAAACTAGACTAGCCTTCTATTATATATTGTCTGTGCAGACTCGCAAGGTGGAGATTGCTACTGATGAGCAGAGAATAATGATGATGGACATTGCTAAGTGTGAAGCGCAGCAGGAAATTATGAAGGCGACAGAGCAATGCAATCCAATTCCCAGCTCAATAGTAAGGCCAGTCGAGGTGTTGCAACGCATGTCCAAAATCGCATTCGAAAAAATGGGTGAGTCACTCCTTGCGTATACTCGATATTTTACACCAAACCTCTGTCTCTCTGTCTCTACAGACGATTGGTATGGCTTTACTTTTCTGCTGCCATTGGGCATAGTCATCTATCTCATCTATATACTGTTCATCGATGTCAACATCTATTTCCAAGAGGAGCGGCGCTATTTAAAGAAAATGCGTTCATCCGGACCATTGTTGAGGTGGTTTTATTATGTGATGCACATGCTAAAAGTGCGCATATTTTAGTTATTTTAGCATTACTCGTTTGCAGCAATAAAAATTTAAGTTGTCTATGTACAAAATTGTTTTCCTCTCATTTTGCGCGCACAATTTGTGCAATATTGTAAACTATTTATAAATTTATATTTTTGGCGTAAGTGTTGAAATCTACACGCACTCCAACGCCTCTGTTCTTCCTCCTCCATTTCCATGCCCCCAAATTGCAACCGCAATCTACCAAGCGCCGTTTGACCAAATGAAAAACAAACAATTCGCTTTTGTTGTTATCCCAAATAACACTAAAACCTACAGCAAAAATAACAGCAACAGCAACAGCAACAACAGCAGCGGCGAGCGAGAACGATAATAAAAACGACACCGAAAATAAACTGAAATTGTAAAGTGTTAAAAATAATAAATTATTTCTGTTATTCTAAATGGTATTAGAGAGTGCGTCCATGCATAAATTTAAGCTCACACGAGTGTTAGAAAAATATTACCTCGCGGTTTTTGGCAACTGCTAAACCGAAATTCAAATGATAATATAATAACAATGGACAAAGAGCAGCGAGCTCCTTTTATTATTTTCAGTGGGGACTTTAAGCTGAACTACAATAAATGGCAAGCTTTGCATATGCTTTATGTATTTAAAAATGTACTTACATTAACATTTGAGTATCAATTCATAATCTGACATTTATTTAAAACGTTGTGGCTTTCAGTTAATTAAAATGCTGCTTTGATGTGCAAAAGTGGCTTACACATTAATTTATAATCGCATCCCATCCATTTTTCAACCCTTCCGCCATTTGTGGCAAGAGCTCAACGACAAATATATATATGTCATAGCTCGCAGCGAGCTAATCCCTTAGCTGGAGGGGGAAAATACTTCATTGTTTATATATATGGCACAATTTGTATAATTTGAACTTATTCGTACTGATGCTTTGTGGGGCCATAAATCAAGGCTACTTTCACATTGGCGGCAAACACACATAAGCCAACGCAAGACGCCGAAGACTAGAATCCGAGTAGCAGCCAAACGAAAACCTGGCTAAGACTCGTCGTCAGTGACTCCCACAAAGGTGGCACAACACCGAACTTGTTCGTGCACTTTTTTTAATTTTGTTTTTGGCTAGGGCTCTCGCACTCTAGCGTGTGTTTGCCTGTGTGAATGTGTGTGTGTGTGTATGCTGTTATCACAACAACAGCATCTAAATTATCATGGCCGACAGCTAAACGCAGCAGCAACAAAAACCACAACAACTCGTAGCAACAGCTTACAACGTAAACACAACAAAACGAACAGAACGACGCGCAGACGCCAAACACGAAACATTTTTTACTAATAAATCGCCGCTGGGGATTTTCCCATTGCTCAGCTCCTCTTTATAATACATATTTCACATGAAATGCCGCCGGCGGCGAGGAAAACCAAAGAAATAGAACAAAACTTGATCAAAATTGGCAACTCTTTGATTTCGGTTGGTCGCTGGGTTCATCCCAAGTCTATTAATTTAAGCCCAGCTTAATTGCATATCCAAATCTGAAGCTCAAACTTTGACAACAGAAAAGCTTTCTCATCCGGTCCCCTACTTTTACTTAGATTTACCTTGCAGTGACAAATCAATTGATTAATTAATAGAAAATCTTTTAAAAATATTTTACAAGGCCAAGAAAATACTTGGCAACATGATGCTAAAACCTTCTCAAACTATATCTAGACTAACGAATTTGCCTCTCAATTTCGCCAGATGACCCAAATGACCCCTGTCTCCAAATAACCAGACTCTAGTTGGATTTTAGATGACTTCACATTATATACAAAATAGTTGTGGGAATATGTGAACAAATTTTAAAAGCTATACTGATGACTTATTTTGTTTTGGACATATTGAAATGCTTAATGAATCTGTTTCAGTAAGTTTGACCAGCAGCTTTTGTGTAGACTCAAGTCGTGCCAACATGTATATTTTTCGTTTCTTTTATAAACCGATCACACCTATAAAAAATATTTTGATCAAAATGAAACGTTGAAATACAAATTAAAGAAACTTTAGAATTTAAGTTTAGTCAAAGATCTTTATATTTTTTTAAATATTTCTTAAGAAAGTAAAACTTTTCGTCCTGTAGTTCTTTATTTTTGCATTAGCAGTTCATCAGCATATTACTCGATCAGCTCATTTCTTTCTTTTCAGAGGGAAGCTTTTGGAATGCGCTTATTGTGAAACATTGCTTTGGCGACGTCTCTCAACAGTTTGTCGTTGGCATTATGTGGCAACTTGTCCACGAATTGAACGCCCGCGTGCAATTGCTTGTGCTCCACCGGAATACGGCGTGCCACATGTCGCATGACCTGTTGTTCACTCAACAGACTGTCTGGCCGCTTAACGACTAAAGCGCCAGCCGCATCGTTTTCTAGTTTATCCCGAATGCCAACGACGCACACAGACTGCACTTCGGCCAGCTCCATAATGGTCGCTTCGATCTCGTTGGGGGTATAGCGAAATCCTTTGTAGCTGAGCAAATCCTTCTTTCGAGCGACCACATAGAGATTGTTCTCACTGTCAAAGTAGCCCATGTCACCCATATAAAACCAACCAGACGCGTCTCTAGTTTGATCTGTTTGCTCAGCATTGCCGAAATAACCACGCCAATCTTGATCCGTCTTTATTACTATTTCGCCAATCTCATTTGGGCCCAGATACACACCCTGTTCACTCACAATTCGCACGCTTTTCCGTGGCAACAACTTGCCAACGAGATGGTCGACTGTAGCATTCAGAGCAACTGCAACGACATCAGTTTCGCTGGTGCCATAAATGCACACAAAGATGGTATTTTCGAGCAGACGTTGAGCTGCTCGCACCAGCTTCGCTGAGACCCAACCACCGCCATAGGTAACAGCCTGGACACTCGAGAGATTCTCGGCGGTGGCCAGATGACTGCTGAACAAATCCGACAGCTGCTCGTGCGTCAGGTGGCAAGCAGTCACCTGGTACTTCCTTACGATTTCCACTAAGCGCTCTACACTAAACGATTGATTGGAGACGATGCGAGTTGCACCACTTACGGTGGCAATTAGCACGATCTTGATGCCGCTTATCCAGTCGATTGCTGCATTCGAGAATATAATCTCCTGAGTACCAGCAGTTCTGGAACAAAAATATGTCCGAGTTTATTCAGCAAACCATATTAAACAGTCTCAAATTAAACTTACTTGCCTATCAGTACCAACTGCGCATTGGATAAGGTCACGGCTTTGGGCAAACCCGTTGTGCCGGAGGTGCATATAATGCCCATTGTTTGATTCTCGCCAAGTACAAGTTTTTGGGGGCTAAAAGATTACGGGATAGTAATATAAAATATAGTATAGTAATTAAAGAATAACCTTTACTAACACATAGTCATTCTCGCTGCTCATCGGCCTAAAGTGATCTTCAATCTTTGGCACATTCGCTTTGTGATTGATAAGCGTACAAATTGTTGGCTGCCATTCATGACTTATTGACTTGATTAGCTCGTAATCGTTGCCATCGCAGAATATCAGCTTTGGCTTCGTTATCGCATAAAGTGCAGCAATAACATCCGGTGCTTGTTTCGGATTAACGGCATGAAAGGGCGTCGCATTGAATAAACACGCAAACATAACGTGAGTATCGTGAATACTATTGCTGGACATAATTCCAACGACGTGCTCGTGCGTCAATCCCACATCCCCGAAGTACTGCGCCAATCGTATGGACATTGTCAACGTCTCGCCACAGCTAATAACTTGATCTCTCTCATGCCATACCTTAAAATGCAATTTGATAGAACTATCTACCTCATATAATTAGTTTGGTCTCATACCTGACACGCAGTTGTTGCATTCTCCTTGAGTGCATTGAAGACAACATCTCCAATGGTCCTGTCAGAGTCGTAAAACAACTCCATATCATCGCCATGCCACAGTTTTTCTTTCTCGTTGTATGTTGTCTCTATAATTAACATTTTATTTCTCTAAAACGAGCGGTCTTAACCCTGGAACAGTTTCAAACATACTGAATGCCTTTCGCATTTGTTGAATTCATTGTTAAACACTTGCATGTAACAATTGTTGATAATGTTAACTAATCGTATTCAACTTCGATTAGTCGCTTGTAATCTACAATTTGCTTATCTTCAATTGGCATATTTAGAAATGCGATTATGTTTCAGAAGAAAGGTCAATGTTCCAATAGAACTCTGAAAATAAACCTTTAACTTAGTGCAATTAATTTAAATATTTCTTCAAATTCTATCTTAGCAATTCAACATATGAAAAATCCAACAAAATACCAGGGCAAATAACACACCACATTTCATAAAGCTTATTTTATTAAAAGCAATTGCGATAATATAAAGAAATAGATATTTCTTAAGCCTAACGAGCTCATCCTTAAGTATTAAAATTAACTGAGGTCAGCGATGCAGAGATTTTGTCTGAATGCGCACGCGCAGAAGAGTTTCCAGTGCTCGAAGGGTTCGATTGAACTTAAGGGCATTCCCACATACACACACACACACATACCCTACACACACCCACATGCAGCTAAATACATACACACACACACACACAAAAATGAAATGTGGGAACTTTTTGGCTCTTAATCAGTTTGCCTTGAAGACGGGACCACATCGCACACAGCAAATATTCATACACACACACATACACCTCTGAGGCATACACACACACACACACACACACATTGATAATTTGAAACCTATCTTTGGTATTTTGTTTTTCTTTGAAGCAACAATGCGCCAACAATAGGCCAGAGGCAATCCTTAGTACGACTACGACGCTCATTTATTTCACAGTCGTGGACAAGATAATCGCCAATGTCCGCTTAGAGGTAGACGACGACGACGACGACGATGACGACGACGCTGACGACGAAGACGAAAATGCTTAGTTCCAATAGCAAATGGCATGTGTCTTTCTCTCGCTCTCTCGCTCGTATGGAGGAGTGTGTAGTCGTAAGTTGTAAGCCATACTATATGAAGACCGTCTAAAGTCGTTATTCAGCTCATTTTGTGTGGCTTTAGGAAATGTATTTCAATAATTTTCACACGAAAATCAGTTGAATGAAGTTGTTGTTGTCGTTGTTGTGGCTGGCCTTTTTTTCTTTGATTTGTTTTCTTCTGGCTTTAAAGCTGTAAAGTCATTTGTATGTCTTTTAAGTCTTAATTTGTGTGGCAGGCAACAGAAATGGAAAAAGGTTCAACTAAGAAAAGTGGAGAACCAGCAGTCGCCGTCGTAGTCGCAGTTGCTGTGTGCCGCACGCCAGTTGCAACATCTCTGTCGTTTTGCCCAGAAGCGGCAGCTGGCAAAGTAACCGAGCCATGTTTGCATGCCCATCAGTCAGAGCTCAACTAGCAGCAGCCACAGCAACGACGATGACGACTCAGACTACGACGGCAACAGCTCCATTTACAGCTTCAGCAACAGCATCAGCTCCAGTTTCAGTAGCAGCAGCAGCAGCTGCTAGACAAGCGCACATGCAACTGGCTTACACACGCACACACTCCGCACACCCCACACTCTCTAGACACCCCACATCATCCACATCCTGTACACACGGCACCCGGGCAGCTCGCAGCTAGTTGAGAGACAGCAGCGGGGTAAGGAAAGGACTGAGGAGGAGCGAAAAAACGGAACTGTCACAGCGTCGTCAGTCGTCGTTGCTGCTGCCACCTTTGGGGCCTCAGTCAGCTCCTGCTGGCTGCTGTTGCTGCTTCAGTTTGAGCTTCATTTGGGTATCACAGTCGTGTTGGCATCGTTGTCATGGGCAACAAACGAACGCAGTCGTCGTCGTCGCTGTCGCTGCGGCTGCGGCTGCCGCTGCTTGGGCACCTCTGGGGCCTGTTTCGCTTGTAATTATAATATTCCAGCCAACCCAAAATGTTGCCTCGGGCCAAGCAGCACGAGCCGCCACAACGGACAAGGCAGGAAGATGAAGCGGCGTCGTCATCGTCGTCGTCGTCGTCGTCATTCGGGGCCACAGCCACACGGCACTTTTTGTTGTTGTTGCTGCCTTTGCCGTTGCCTTTGCTTTCGCTATTATTGCTGCTGCTGCTGCTGATGCTTGCTGATGCTGCTGCTGCTATAGAACGTTGCTGTGCCGCATGCAACACGATGTCGCCCCAAGACATTGCGGATGACCTCGAGCGCCACAAATGCTGATTACGTGGCCGCTCCCTTCTCCATTTCCTCAAACAAAAAATCAAAAACAAAAAAAAAATGTGCGCACGAGACATGCACGAAACTCGCATACTCTTCAACAAGATAGAGTATTACCGACACTAAACAAAGAGTTTCGTTAATCAGCTGAACGCTCTGATTGATGGCCAAAGTTGTGTAGTCGTTGATGGCAGCCTTCTTCGGACTCCTTCAATGGAGGAGTTGGCAAAGCAGAAAAGCAACCTTTTTTGTTGTGACGCCCGCCAGCACAAGTTGTTGTTGTTGTTGTTGTTGCCGTTGTCTCGTGCATATTTGCTCTGGCCAACTATATACAAACTAGCACGATTACGAGGCCAATCTACGTGTAGGCGTATCTGAGTGTGAGAGTGAACGTGTGTGCATGTGTGTTTGTGTGTGTGTGTGTGAGTGTGAGTGTGTGTGAGTGTGTGTGTGAGTGGGGTCAGCCTGTGCGTGTGTTCGTGTATCTGGGCTGCCCATTTACATAGCTTGAGGTATTTCAATTTATTTCATTGTGCTTTTCATATTATTGTATTTGCAATTTTGATTGCAGTTGCCTTTTGACCACTGGCAACATAGACGAGAATCCGATTCCATTTTCAGCCATATGCAAAAATATCGATAGTCGCCTCCTCTTCCTCCTCCTGCTTCTCCTCGCTCTCTACCCCAGCGAGCCCTTTGCCCCGTCCTCGTACATGCAACACGATTGACTGACAGTATTCTCTGTATGCAGTGCATGCAATCAGCGTTGCTGCGTTGGATTATTGCGTTTTAATTGCAATTTATGACATGACCAGGCAATGGCGTAAGCGTTGGCGTTGGGCGTTGGGTGGCCAGCTTGATAGGCAATCTAAACAAAGCTTAATTAAAATAATATTTTTCAAAGATTTTATGAAATTGTAAAACTTTGGCATTAAGTAAATAAACACAAACATTAGTTGACGATACAAATTCAAATGAAATAAATGTCAAATGTGCAATGTGCAATGTTCAATGCTCGCTCGCGGCGAAATAAGATTTTTACACTCACATTTCGGCCACATTTCGAATGCCCAAAGTACTCATTCGAGTGGAGCTTTTTGGGAGTTAGCAAATCAAAGTGTTTATGGTCAAACAAGTGTCAGAGAGACTGCAGTGCCAATAAAGCAGCATAGCCCAAGTCGATGTCATGTTGCAAACAGCTCACTCAAGAAACTGAAGGATTCCAAATTGTAAACTGACAATCCTACAACTACAAATATTTTGTTTATTTTTCGGCATTAATTACATTGCTCGAAATGCACAAAGAACATCATTCATTGCAATTGCTTGCTCAAATGTGAATTGCCTATTGCTCGGTCTTGCAATTTGCAATTAAAGGCATTTGTATTTTGACAATGACAGCAAATATCGTCGTAGTTGCCAACGAATTGCTCAAATATCATCATCATCAGAGTTACAAAAGCCCAAAACTAAAACAAAAACAAAGAATGTATGAGTGGGAAACATGAGTCTCTTAATTAGGAAATCCTAGCTCAATGCAAATGTCATGTTCAATTCGGAAGAACATTTTTCATATTGTTTTGAATTGCGCCTTATCCGTCAACAACAACAGAGCTGTAAACTGCAAATAAAATGGCAGCATTTTCAGTTCAGTTATTTACGAGAAACTATAGACAAAAAAACTATCTTTCACAAAAACGAAAAAAAAATGATGCATTGTTCTATTTTGCTGCATGGATAATTGGAACATTCTTTTACGCAAAATTAGAAAATACAAAATCTATTCGCAATTCTCCAATTGCAGTTATTTACATTATTCAATAGTAAACAAAACTTGAGCATTAACCACAAAACCAAAAGTGAAAACAATTACAATGCAAAGTGCAAAGACGAATTGAGTAAATTTCGTACTTTAGAAAATGCGAATAAGCATCTTTAAATATTTGTGCAAATATAAATGCATTTGCCCACATGTGGGGAGAAAGAGTTAGTCTGTTGTAGTTGTGCTGGGCTCATTTTAACGTGGCAACACCCACACACTCGCACACACACACACACACAGAGCGACTCAAATACGATACGATAAATCAGTTACTCAGACTTGACCAAATACAGAGCAACAGAGCAAGAGAGCAACACCAATGCGAATATTCGAGCATACTCGTAAATTGCAAACAATAAATAACCGAAAAATTGTAAATAAAGTTGCTTGCAAATATTTCATAAAGTAACAATCAGCTTAGGGCCAAGGAGCAGATGCCAAAAAAGCAGGCAGCAGTAACAACAACTGGAAGGCTTGAAGCAACGGTAAGGCACCGACACCAAGCGAGGCCAAAAGTATTTGCGACCAACTTAAAACACACACACACACACAACACACACACATACATACACATATTGAATGCAGCACTCCCGCTGCTGCTGCTGCTGCTTTCCCCTGCTCTTTACCTTATCCAGGCGGCTCTCGTATCGAAAAACCAAAAGTAAAAAGGCCCGCAGCAAATGTTGCAAGCATCGCCAGATAAGCGGCCGAGCCAGCGACTGAGGTTCAAGCTGAGGCTGTAGCTCGTTCTCACTCTGCCCCAGCCTCGGCCTCTACCTCTGCCTCCGACTGTGGCTGTGGCTCTAGCTGTGGCTGTGGCATCGACGCTGGCAGCGTGGCAACTTAACATTTTTGGTATGCAAACAAATTTTATACTTGGCCAATGTTTAAACTCTTCAATTGGCTAAAAGCGTTTTGTATTTTCCTCTCATTTTTCCCCCTTGTTGCTGTTGCTGTTGTTGTTGGATTTTTACTGTATGCGCTATCTAAATGTGGCACGATTATTGTTATTATTGTGGCTGCAGCACTGCGGCAGCGTCGGCGAGCTGCATTATTTGCATATGAAAAGCGGACGCAAATATAAGTAAACTGTACAAGTTTCTTTGCTGCTTTTTTGAGGAACTGCAGCAGCTCCGCCTCCGGCAATCAACGCTGCAACGCCAACGCCAACGCAACCGCCAAGAAGCCACATACCTTTTTCCATTTGTTAGGCTTATAAATAGCATCCAAGTCTTTTTGTCAACGCATCGCTGAACTGCGCTGCAGCCAAAACAACAACAGCTCAGACGGTGAGAGAGATAGACGAGGAGCTATGGATTGGCAGTTATGCTGTAACTATTTCACTGCCAGCCAGTTCTGCTTAATCAGTTTACAGGGTATCACGGCAGCAGGACACAAGAACTTGACGGCGGTCATATAAGAACACCCAAGAGCTGCCCCCCAACTAACAGACAAAAGCAAAGCAACTACCTCTGGCTAAAAGGGAATAAGAAGAGAAGAGACCGACAACAACAATAACAACAACAAACAACAGAGGCAGCAACAGCAGCAGCAACGAGAGCAGCAACAACAAATTGGAATATATAGCTGCTGGCCATAACGGTGTTCACAATAATGACGACGTGGCTCCTCTCTGAAAAGAAGCATAACGATGGCGACGCTGACTGGCTGGCATGGAGCAAGGACATAGCCGCAACATAATGAAAACGAAGGGAATTTTCAGATGCTGCTGCTGCCACTGCTGCTGATGCCACGATGCGATGCGATGCGATGTGACGCACGAGACCGCAAAATGGCCGGCGGCCATTGCAAGTTCTCAAGTGCTTCCGGCTGAGAGGTTGCCTACCAAGCTCCCAAGAGACCAGCGACAGAGACAGCAAGACCAGAGTCAGCGACAAAAACATGAGAGACAGGGAGAGAGGAAGAGCGCGAGGGAAAGAGAGAGAAGGGGGGGGGGGGAAGAACAGTGAGGTTCAATCCCACGCCCAGCTTGGCCGCCAAGCAACCAATATTGTCATGTGGTTTTCTTTGCACTGCCCCAGCGGCTGCTGTTCCTGCTCCTGTTCCTGCTTCTGCTCCTGCTCCTCCTCCTGCTCCTACTTCTGTTGCTGCCACTAACCATTGAGGAGGCTTCATCAGGCGCAGCGACTGAGGCATCGTCATGGGACGGAAATGAGTCAAGCGTGACATTTGCTCGACGCTGGCGGTTGTCACGCTACGCTGCGTCGCTCCTTGCCCTTTACATGTTGTATCCTTTCGCCTGTATGCCACATCTCTACGTGTACGCCCAAGTATGCCAGTGTGTGTGTGTGTGTGTGTATGTGTGTGTGTGTGTGTGTATGTGTATATGGTGTGTGCCGCGGGCTAGTCAAAAGGAAACTCCTCGTATAACGCAAATTAAAAAATCCAACAGCCAGTGCCGAGTGCGAGGCAAAGAAAATGTCAAGTAATGGGAAACTAACGGGTAAATATGTGTGTGCGTGTGTGTGAGTGTGAATGTGAATGGGTGTGTGTGCATACATCTGTGATTCTGTGTGTGTGTGTGTGGACAAAAGTATGCTACACTTTTTCCTACAACCAGCAGCTAATTTTAATTAGTCCGGCCAATGACGCATACTTTAACTTTAGTTTCTAAGCAGCACTCTTTAAGTTATTACAAATAATCGAAAATATGGTTTACGAAATTCTGTCTAAAATTAATAATCAGGTACGACTAATAGATATTTTATAGTAAGGTTTACAAATAAGAAAAAAACAAAACACAAATGATGCCAAATTATAAATGATAATAACCACAATTAATTTTCTTAGAAGTTAAACATACACAGCGCTCTCTCAGTTATTGCAAATAATTTAAAATGAAGTTCCTTAAAGTTTGTTAAAAATTAATAAAGATATACGACTAATAGATACCCCATAATAAATGATTTGAGAAGATACAAAGGCATCTGAAAAGACTTATAGTTAAAATTATGACATTAACATAAAATTTGATATAGATTTAATATAAATATAATGATATGTACGTAATTGTAGAAATTATAAAAATAATGTATTAGTTATAGATTTTGAATTTCAGATTTTTGAAATCACACATTTTGATATTTTGAAATTTTGAAATTGAATTAATCATCTTCTGCTATGTGTCTTTGTAGCACTCTTAGAAAGACTTTCTTCGATTAATGCATCGCAAGATGCTCGCAGGGCTCACAGGGTATTCTAATGAGGGCCGCCGTTCACTTGAAGCAAACTCATGCCTGTTGAGACAACAACAAAATGGCAGCCAGGGGGCAACATTTCAACATCAAAACAAATGCATAACAAAAGGTGTAGCACATATCATGCATATTTCGTGAGCGAAATTGCCGCCAACGCTGCCCAAACCCAGTCAATGGAAATCGGTTTGAAATGCCCCATACAATCTCTCCCGTCTTCCCTCCCTCCCCCATTTCCCCCACCACTGCTCCCCTCTTCATGGCCGACGAACCGCAATCAACCTTTGGCAGCGGCTCGCGTTTTTGGCATGCTTGAGGCCAAATATCGATGTAAAGAATTAAAAACATAGGTACACGCATAGCGTCTGATGGCAGATGGTGGCGGGGGGGAACGTTGCGAGGCCAGGGGAGGCTGAGTGCTCCTAAACTGAGAGCAGATACAATAAAACATGCAAATATGCGCCCAAGGACATTGCAACAGCAAGAACAACAGCAACAGACACCGTCAAAACACAACGCGCCGAAGAACGCAGGCCGAACATCAAACACACCCACACACCGACACACACACACACACATGCAGACGTTGTCCTCTGGTGGCGGCATGACCGCAGGTGAATGTGTATGTGGGTGTGTGTGTGTGTAAGCATATGAGCGGGAGAGAGTGCTTGGAAGTGGGGGAGCGAGAGAGAGAGAGAGAGAGATACCAAAGGGTACAAAGTTTATTTAGCTTTAGTCGAAATTAAAGGCCTTTGTATATTAAGTAACCACGCGGCGCTCACCCACCACACACGGCCACACACATAGACACTCACACATACATAAATGCAGTGCGATAACAACAACACACACGCACACACACACGTATGTGTATGCATACTTACAGTGTTGGAAGTTGTACATATAATATGCCGTTGGGCACTCGGGAAACCTCTAAACATACCAAAAATGAAATTTATACAACAAAAAATAAAAATGTTGTATTTCAATGGTGGAACCAAAGGATGCCCCAGGACACACGCTGCGTACCTCAAAAACGAGCTGTAAAGTTTTTGGGCGATGCCCATGTGTGTGTCTGTGTGCGTGTGT
This sequence comes from Drosophila siamana, assembly GCA_035047445.1. NCBI lineage: Eukaryota > Metazoa > Arthropoda > Insecta > Diptera > Drosophilidae > Drosophila > Drosophila siamana. The sequence continues at coordinate 38,843 of JAWNPP010000065.1, forward strand.
GTCTGTCTGTATGTATGTGTGTGTGCGTGTGTGCGTGTGTATGTGTGTAATGTGTGCTGTATGTCTGGTTGTGAAAATACTTCGGCCGTATTTTGATTTCATCAAAGCTTTTATTCATCCACGTATTACTGGACCGGACACATTTTGCGACAATATAAAATATTACATGAGAACGGATGACATTAAAAATGGAACATGGCTAGGAAACGAAACGTACCAAAACGGAACCATATAAATACAGACTAGATTGCCACATAAAAGTAACCTCAATATCAACATTTCCCGCTAAGCTCATAAAATTCCCATTTGCCACACAGATGAACAATATTTATTTTGCCTGATGGACGATATTTCAAGCTATAACATAAAATGGATAGAGATCAGTTTGTGCGGTTTTTAAATGTACCCAAAATATTCAATAATTTCATTAAAGTAACATCTCAGTTGCTTCAACAAAATTTAATTTCATGTGCTCTAATAATTATGTATCTCGCTCCAAAAATGCTACAGCAAGAAATATCTCATGCAGCATATCAAATATTTGTTCCAATTTTTTCTCAACAGCTTCAACTGTGACAATTGTGGGAGCTGGAGTTGCAATTCTTATTATTAACTGCAATTGTATGCGATATTTTTTTCGTATATATTTGCAATTCAGCAATATCCATGCAGATTGGAAGGCAATGTCCAGCTCACATGACTGCAAAATGTCACTGCAGAAGCATAAAAACTGATGACTTGCTCCGATGTCTGATCCTTTTGCCAGTGCTGGGGCCTTTGTCCCAACGGTGTCATTTTTTTTGGCCATTCGCATTTCGAATATTTATAAAAATGCAGGAAATCGCAATGCCAATTTGTATACGTACGTATATTTAAATGCCGTTACACTGATTGACAGCATCCCATATCAGTGGGTGTAATGGCAGCGACCAAGCGGCAACCATGTCGTATGAGTAATGTAACGATAACAAATAAAACGATATAACGCAGGACACACAGACCCAGGCATTACATGGCGTATTCTTTTGGTGTGCAAAAACCTCTGTGGTACTGCACTCAAAAATGCATAATACTTGATTTAATGCAAATAAACTATGCATTTCATTTTCAAATATTTGTTGTAAAAGTATTTGGAATTGATTTGAATTATTAGTGTAATAAACAAGTAGTTATTACGATGTCATTTGAAATATGCCAATTGAATTAAAAAATAAATTTAAATATCAACTATTTCGGAATATTTGGAAAATTATACGCATTCTTTTAAAGCATATGTAACTAAACTATTTCTATAGATTTGTATATTTCATAATTAATAATTTACAGACACCCCAGACACGCCAGCGTTGCATTCAGCGCAAACAGAGCTTAGAATTCTGCAACTATTCACGCCGCAAATTTTTACACATGCCACGTGGTGTCTCATGCAAGTTTGATTAGTTTTATACAAATTTTATTTTTGATTTTATTACAACAAAATGCTGATAAATAAATAATTTGTAACACGCCAACGTGCAGCGCTCAGCAATGTGCTTCACAGCTCACTGCATGCATTTCTAATGCTGCAACTAAAGCGCCTGCGACTGCGTGTTGCGATTTGCATATTTTTAGGCGCAGACACCTCTCCTTGCCACGTCGCACACTTCACGTGCCGCGTGTAGAGCAGTGTGTTGATTTTGATTCTATTAAAGTGTGTTTAGTATGGCAAATTGCCATATTATTTTGCAGTCGAACACATTTTGCGCCAGCTAATCTGCATTTAAATGGAATTTTTAATTATTTTCCTAGCCGCCATTCGCCACTATCCTTTGACAATCAGTGCGACCCGGGTGTTTGGCTCTAGCTGGCGGCGGCAAAGAGTAACCAAAGCTCAACCACCGCACTACAAAGTGTGGTTATTCCGTTGTCCAATAAAATGCAGTTCGATTATTTATATAAAGCTTCAAAACGGCACGGGACGGCACGGCAGCTGGACGAAGCGCCCCGAAACTCGGCACCATCGCATTTTAAATTGCCAATCAAAATGTGGAGCACAACAAGAAAGAATGCTCCTGGCGAAAGTGTGGATGACTAAAAGATACTCTCTAACCAAAATACACTTACTGATTCAAATATAAATTAATGAAAGTTACTGTTCAAAGTTGTGCTTTAAAATAATAAATTCATTCCGCGGCTTACACAGAAATGTTTGAGACTCTTCCGCACCTTATTTGAACCTGTAAATTATAATTAGACTTCCCAATACTAGCGGCAATATTGAGCCTATAGGGTTTTCAAACTAAATTTAATGCGTGAATTTAGAAGGTTAGAATATGACTAGACAGCTTTATTGCATTATCAAATTACGTAAACTATGTTTGCGTACCTCTGAGATAGCTAACACAATTTTATATATTTAAATAAATACATGTATATATCATTAAATATGTTGTAAAATTGCTTCTGCTAATGGGTTTATATATAGTTTTTCAAGTTACTCTGCTTCATGATTTAACTAAGTGCGGGGTATGCAAAAAAAAAGTTGCGTTGCTGGGTGTGATGGAGGGGAAGGAGATTGGCGGGAAAGCGCAGCACCTACCAATTTGCTATCAACGACTAAGCAAATAAGAATATTAATGGTTTTTTCCAGCCATTGCGCAATATTTTCCCATGTTACCTACACCTGAACGAGTTTTCGATTAGAATGAGTCGAATTGAGCCAACCCCCACAATCAATACATCCACGCCACATGTGTGTTTGTGTGTGTATAGGTGTGTGTATCGTGCATAAAATTAAAATGGCGACATTTTACGAAATTACATTTCATTTATGTCACGTGAAAAAAATAGGATCGTAAAGTTGTAATTAACATGTTAATTAATAGTTAGCCGCAAGCGAAGAAATCAACAACAAAAAATGTTGCATAATTTTAGGCTGACTTTATTTTCATAATATTTTTTGTGGTATTTTAATATTAATTAGTTTTCTCTCCAGCGACAACAAAGTAAACATGACCATATTAATAACTTCAACAACATGAATTTAAATCATTTTCAAATTGAACACGCGCGCCTCGATTCAATAATCGAACACGCACCAGACTCCAATGAGAAAATGCGACAGCTTAAGAATTTGCCTAAATGCCGCTGGGCATCTTTGTGATGGTCAATGGTTGCGGGGGGCCAAAGGGCAACAGCAAGGGACGAAGGTATTTGTCATGCCACCGGAAGTGACTACTCTTACTATACATTGTATTTGGCCAATGGGAAATTTAACGCTCGCCTTTCAATTTTCGCCCGCTCAACGTTTGCTTGTTTGGTTTCGGCTTCGGCTTCGGCTTTGGCTGAGATGCTTCCAACATTCTTGCACGGCTCAGCAGTCGATGCTGCAAGGTGGAACAGAGGAGTAGCAGGAATGGCAGGAGCTACAACGACAACAGTGAGGACCTTTTGGCCACTGCACCATAGAGCGAGTTTCCATTTCGCCAGAAAAGGACCAAGTTGAAAAGTTAGCATAGCAGCCAAATGATGCCAACGCAATATATCTTCTTAATAATAGAGCCATATTGCGTTACGTATTTTCTGATCAATAACTAAATATAAAATGATTATGAAAACCGATCAGAAATACTTGGAAACCCTACAAAAGAACTTGCTGAATTTCCAAAGTAGTTAAATTTCTGTTTCTATCACCCATTGTGCAATGGCGTTTCATGGGAAAATTCGTTGGTTCATGTTGTTCTTGGCAACGACGTGAATGGACATGAGTGTGGTTGAGAATGAAAATGGGGCAAGCTAACTCCAACTGCAATTCTGTGCTCGATCTCCACGCTCTATGCTTACCTGAGCTGCCAACTTTTGAGGCAGTGGAGCAGCAATAAGACCAAGAACAACATCCACATCTAGCCGCTGACGTACGGAGGACGCACTGGCTACCCGAAGGCTACGAAAACGGAAATTAAAAAGTGGAAAAAGAAAACAGCAGAGGAGCCTCTAAACCATAGCCGTTTCCGCCGTAACCAAGTCGACTTAACTGCCAACCCATCTGACTAACTGGCTGGCTGAATGACTGACTGCTTGAATAGCTCGGATGGATGGATAGCTGGCTGGCTGGCTGGCTTTGCGTGCAACAAGACACCTGCACATTACAATGATTCCTGTGGCTAAAACTCAAAACAAAACTTGCAGTTGTTGCAGCTAAACACACACATACACACACACACACACGATCTTTTGGACACATATGAAAACATGATATTACATCTGCACGTCAGCTCGTTGAACCTCTGAGTGAGTTTGAGGCAGAGTCAGAGTCTGAGTCTCAACCAGAGAGCTATCACAACGACTTAAATGTCAGCTTAATGATGCGCACAGTCACACAGCCAAGGTTAGGCTGTGGTGCTGATAAGGCTAAGCACAATCCCAGCAATGCATCGGAATTGTCAGACAATGCAGAGAAAGCTGAATGGCGCCCACATATTGTGTGCCACACTTGTTGCAACATGTGCGTACTCGAAGCGAGCATTTCGCAATCTAAGCAGCTCCAATCCTTCGCTGCAGGCAATTGGAATACAAGTAAATGGAGTGTTCTATCAAAAACTAATTGATAACTTAGTCTTACCACAATACTCACACGAGAGCCGCCACAAGCTTGCTTGCATGCAGCCAATTTACGTATGTTTGCGTGTGTGTGTCTATCTCCTGCTCCTTTGATGATGCTCCGCGTGATGCAGATGCGATTCGAGGCAACCTCTTAAGGCAGCCAGGCAACAGGCAGCTATGCAGCCAGGCAGCCAGGCAGCAGAGGAAAAGCAATTACTTTTTCGTTTAAAATGTTCGTACTTCGTAAACATTTAATTTCCAATTTTAATTTGCTTGAATGCATTGGCACATTGGGCACATACAGAGACGCAATTCGAAATCGACCTCATCGTCGATGTCGACACAATGTTCAATATCATTTCGCATTTGGGTAGTTGATAGAGAGCCGAACATTCATTCCCTTCTCCTCCCCCTTCCCTTTCACTGCAAAACCCATTGGCCGGGCAGGCCTCATGTGCCTGCTTCACTCCACCCGCCACACACTACCTGAATGCCTTGTTTCCCGTTTCTCATTTACATTAAATAAATATTGTACAATTGTATTGAGTGGCAGCTACATTTATCCTGCTACCAGCTGCCAGTGCCAAAAGGTAAAGCAATCCAAATGAGCTCCAGCTCGACTCCAGCTGCACCAAAAAGTCCTCTCTGCTTTAGCGGCCCGGCCATCATCTTACAAAAGGAATCGACTTCGCCTTGCCATACCCGACACCCATCACACCCGTCCTAGGTAAATATTCCATCCAACCAAAAAACGAAGAAAATGAATGAGCAAAACAAAAAATACTCGAGAATTACTTGAAAAATTGCTGTACAATGAGCAAAATTGAAACATTTGCAGCATCATCAGGAGAGCTGTATGGAAAATGCATGTTGCATGTTGCAAGTTGTATGCAAATGTACAAACAATATGCGCACTGCAATTTCCTTACTATCAAAATATTAGCAGCAATTCGAATTCTCAATCATACCCTGCGATCCATGGGTTGCCAGTGACGGTGCTCAAGACGCAAGAGAAATCCGCTCTTGTAATTTAAGAAAGTTTCTTCAGAAGAGTAGAATCTACTTTAGGAATCTAAGCATTGTTATGCCTTCTATCTAATGGTCCACAATTACTTTCTATTTTCCCCAAGCTGTTATTGCAATCGATTCGACAAGAAAGTATCTTGAGTACGAGCATGCTCTTGCTTGTTTTTCTCAATTATTTTTGGTTGCACTAATGGATTTTCTTATATATGTATGTATATATTGCTGAATAAAAATTTGCATAACGTTTTGTATAAAATTAATTTTTCGCAATGTTTTTGCAGTTCAACACATACATTTGTACGCATTCACCCAAATATAATAGATGTATGCCTACACACACACACACACATACAAGAAATTGTGTCTATGCTACGTTTTTAATGGTTCAGTGAAATCCTGTGACTTGTGGCGTGTTATCGTTATCCTGCCAGTCTCCACTGACTCTCTGCAGCTGTCTGTGTGTTTATAATTTACTTTACTTTCTGACAAAAGGATTTTAAAGCAATTATTTTAATGTTTTCCGCACACACAGACCGACACATCCACAGTCACAAACATACACACACACACACACACACACACATGTGTAAAATTGAGTTTTGCATGTTTTAAATGACTTTTGCTTTTTTGACTTTTAAATGTAATTTTTCACTTCATTTCACATTTGGCAATATTATCAGGCAAAAATGACAGAATGGTATTTAATAAAATGAATTTCAAATGTAAATAAATAAATAAACAAGTGAATAGTTGAATGACTGCTTGTGTATGTGTGAATGTACACATGGTTTTTGTTACTGCAAATAGACACGCAAAACTGTAAATATGAAGTTTTTACAGCACAATAATCTACAATAATTGGCTGCGTAAATGTATTTTCTTTTGTAATTTCTGATGCATTAAATGAAACATAATATCTGGCATTCCATGTTCGTAGTTTTGCATACTCAAATTTGAATTTATTCATCTAAATAATATTTGAATAAAAATGCCAATTATTCACATTAGATTAGACATTTATTGGCCTGAATATGCCAAAACCATTTAGTTTTGTTAATTGATATCATTGCTCTGTCGTCTTGTGCTAATTGTGTAAAGCAAACTCTTTAATTTAAGTTGAATATACGCTTTATAATGACTAGACTATCTAATAATTTTCAAATAAAAAGCATTACTACCATCAGCCACTGTCTAAGTGATGATAAATGTTACATTTGAAATGAGGATATCTCTAAAATATGTATCTCCGACTTCAAAGCGCTCGTAATGATAAATGTCGTTGTTAATTATGGCATAAAAGTTTCAATCTGGCTGTCTGCCTATGCTAATCGGCAGGAAAATCTGAAAATAAGAAGCATAACTTTACGCGGAAAAAATGGAAAACAGAAACCAAAAACTTACAAGTGAAGCAACTAGCCAAGAGAAATCAACATCAACATCAGCAGGAACAGCAACAGCAACAGCGACAGCAACAGTCACAGCATCTAGATGGGCAGCAGTTGGCAAAGTAAGCAAAGTCATTAACATATCGCACCAATGAAAATGCAAATGCAACACAAATGATCCGAGCGAGTGTCTAGCATTTGGTTTCCAGTGGCTGGTGTCCTGCTGATGGTACTCCTTGGCTGACCGCATGTCCCGGCGTTGGCTCATTAAAATGCGCTGCCATCTTGCGAAAGTGAAAAATTACCCAGCCCAGAGTGCAAAAGTACGTTGGTAAAGCAACAGAACAAGAGCAAATAAAAAAGAAACCGAGCCAAGGTGCTCTAGCAATGAATAAGTGTGTGAAAGGAAAATGGAAAAATTTCTGCGGGGCAAAGTCGGACAATCGGACAGACCGCAGGCAGCAGGCACCTGGCAGCTTGCTGGACAAACCTGAATAACCTGAAACAGAACAGCAGAGAAGAGCACACGACAGAAGCGGGAACTGCTGGCAGCGGCCTTGGCTATAAAAGGTGTCTGAGTGCGGTTCTGCTATTAAGTGGCTCGCCCTCCTTCTAATATCTACAGTCGCTGTTGTTTTTGTTGTAGCTTTACGCATTGTTAGCACCTCATAAAACTAAGCTCATGAATATTATGAGCTTATCACTGAGCTGAGTCTCAGCTGCTGCCGCTGTTTGATTTCAGCGGATTCGCAATGCATTTGGTCAAGTGTACGACGATAGGTAAAAGTGTATCATGTGGCATGCAACTGTGTTCTCCGCTTGCTTGCTGCGGGTTATTGCCACAACTTAAGCAGCTTCAGTTGGCTTTTTGCAACCGTGCTGCAACTCGCCTGCCATGTGCAGATCATAGTAAATTCGCGATTAAGCGTAATTACAGTCAACAAAAAAAAGTCAACATTGAGGCAGGGATAATATAATAGCTTGACTCCGCGACGCAGTCTCCGGGTTCGTCCCTGTCGGTGCTCAGCTTAATTGTCAGTAAGTGTTGCTTAATACTCATTATCTGCTGGCACGCCTCCATGCACCAGCTTACCCCCCCCCCCCCTCCCTCTCTCTCTCTGTCTCGCCTCCACATGCTTTGCCTCGCACACTTTTTGGGGGAACGTCAGACGCACAGTCGAAACTTAATTGTTAGCTTGCCAAACTTTTTGGCAACAGCCAACAAAACTCAACTCTCAACTCAACTCGGCTCAACTCAACTCAACACAACACAGCTCAACTGCCGTCGACTCTCTGAACGCGTCGCCCCGCATCGTTTCGCGTTATTAACCCCTTACTTTTGTTGCTAATTAAAAAACTTTTACCCAGAAGAAAAAGTAAAGTGGCAAAAAACTGCCAAAGACATGGAAATACCCATTCCAATTGCCGCTCTCTACGCCATCCGTCTGGGTCTGGCTGTCTGGCTGTCCGTCCATCCGTTCGTCCGCCAGTGAAATGCTGACGTTGTTTACACAAAAGCAATCATACGCCATGTTGTACGTCAAGTTCGTCGCTTCACTGTCAACAAGACGCGTTGCTTCAACAGCTTCAAAAGCATTGTGCTGAAGTTTCATTAATTAGATAAAAGTTCATCCCCTACATTGTTAATGATGCAAGAAACGAGCTGCAAATTATTTGCACACAGCACAAAAGTCACAGAAACCAAAAGTTACAAAACCACACCACAAACTTTGACATGACTTTAAACAGAAAATAATATTCCAAATAAATAAACAAATATTCATTTCTGCATAGAATGAGATAAGTAGTCGCTAAATCACTCATACACTTAAATTAAAAAGCATGTGTGCTAATTTATATTTTATTTTGCTCTCTAATTTGCTTAGTGCTTAAATCAAAACATAGAAGGCATTTATTCCCTTACTATTTATGGTAGGTTTCACCATGCAACCTTCCCAAAATGTCAAGGAATCTCCATGGTAATTCTTACACATCAATCGAAGAGCTCCTTACAAGCTACATTGTGGATTTTTATGTGAAGTAAATTAAAACAATACAACTCAATAAGTCACTATTCACATAGTAAAATATATTGAACAGACGTAGCACAATTAATGTGAATTTGAAATTGGGCTGGCTTTTTGCACTTTTAATGCGATTTATTGACAACCAATTTGAATGCAATTATTTTCAACTATAGTAGTAATTGACTTACTAGACATAGAATCATTATTATCCTCATCGGTTTCAACGTTTACAAAAACAAATAGCAGCAATATTAAGGTCAACACCAAAAACATGAATTAATTTGGATGTTTACGTATTAGTTATGGAAAATCTTATTGCATTAAAGTTGCATTTTCACAGCAATTTGAAGCATTACTACCAGGAATAAGCGTAATAAATAGACAAAACTAACTCAACTTCTTCTGAAACTGAATATTGTTACTAAACTATTCTATCGAAATTTCTCCACATGAATATAGAAATCTTCGTAAAGTACTTTAGAGTGTAAATATCTTGCAGACGGAAATACAAAAAAAAAGATAGTATAGACTGAAATCGTTGAAGAAATACTCATTTTTAATATGGAATAATTTTTTAGATGCAATTCGAAATCTTTTGAAATTTCCTTGAGTAAATATATGTATTACCAAATACATAAAGAAACCATCCAAATCATTTATCTAATTCAACTATTCTGAATCATAGAATCATTTCTCAATTCCAACACAGCAAATTAATTGAATAAAGTCAATTAGCATAGGAATACAGTTATACAGTTATATCGATTGACTTACAATGTTCAGTGGTTATGAAGGTAAATAGCAAGACGAATAAGATCGATAGCAGACACAAGTCTTCCTTATATGTATTAGGTATCGTCACCACTCACTCTATGGTGAACACTGGGAGTATAAACAGAATAACTCGAAATTTATAGCATACAGACAAAAATTCATTATATACGCTATTAATAAACGACAACGTTTAAGAACTTACAGTGATAGAATACTAATTGGATTAGATCTATCAGTTAACTATACTAATCAGTTAACTATACTAATTTCATTATATAAGTTAACAGCAATATCGACGAAAGATGGCTAATACAATACAATGCAATAACACCTGCAATGCACCCAAACAAGCAGCGCCGCTAGCAGTAGCAGCGGCAGCAGAGTCTTCATTTTAAGCCCTAATATTGTCATAAGTTAGTCTTAATTCTGACATCAAACAAATAAATTGTTTTTTACAAATCATGCAGAAATATTTGTTAATTGGCGCCCAAGAGAGAAGATCAATTGTTAAAGTGAGAGCGCCTTAATTAATAGTGCCGTTATAAAACAAGTCAGAAAGTTACAGTCGAGTGTGCTCGACTGTGATATACCCGCTACCCAGCTCAAATATACTAAAATATACAAAAAAAAATGTATTTTTTGTATATTTGGTATATTTGTACATTCATATTCTATCGCATCCTAAATATCGCATACAGTATAAAATATACAATGCACGGTCACATGGTCCACCAGAAACATGCCACGTGCAGCTGCCTATGGATTTTCCCATACAAAACTGTTTCTTGAATAACTTCCAAGTTTTTCATCCGATCGCGGACTGTTATTATCTTCATATGTGCCAAAACTCCATACTCTATCTTTAAAATTTATGGGGTCGGAGATACTTCCCTCTGCCTGTTACATACATTTCCTGAAGTCACAAAGTTATAATACCCTTCTACCCTATGGGTAGCGGGTATAAACATACAATCCGTTCACAGATTTTTCTTGCCGTTATGCCACGGATTGGCCAAAATTTTAGATTATTCAAATTCCCAGTTGATTCCTATCAAGATTGGGGTAGCAGCAAAACAGAATGGCGCATTCAGGATCATTCACGTGTTGAATATAGAAGAATATGAAAAAACTGCATGGAAATTAGAAGAGACATTGCAACAAATAAGCAACTTGAAAACAACAATAGACAAGTAGTAATAAAAAAAGAATTAAGCAGAAGAATAAATAACAAAGCATGAGATCCAACACTTTTTTCACAACTTTAGAGCGCAAGGAAATTCAAGAACAAATAATACGAGTAGCAGTACTAAAATACAAAATTCAAACTTTAAAGATGAATTGTATAATCTTATACACGCTATTGAAGAGGAAATAGTAACACTATAAACACTATTATTTTATCGGCATTAGAAGTAAGTAAAATTGAACAAAAATTAGAAGTCGAAAAAATTATGTTTATAAATGTTAAAGGATTATTAAAATTCACAAAATTCAGAATAGCCTCAAATGATTCACGATTCTGAATTCCATAATGATAACTCCCTTGTTAAATCACTCAAAACCCTACTGCAATACGGTAAATAGCCAACATGTTCTAGACCACGAGGAAATATTGACAGGTACAATCCTGTTAAACGACTACACTGGCAGCATAAAATTAGACCAAGATGAAATAGACCTGAAGAGCAGCTACCTCATACAATTTGAAAACTCTACAATAAGAATTTGTAATGACGAATACGAACCCGGTGAAGCAAGATACGCAGAAGCGATTCCACCACTTTTCCAGATGATGGCGGGAAAAACTAAAGCTGAGGAAATACTATCGCTACAGATGTTAGAAGAACTTAACATCAACAACACGAAGAGATTGGATACGCTAAGAACTGACAACTTCAAGGCAACTTCCATTAGCTTCGCACTTTCTGGTAGCTTGGTGATAACTTTCATTGTACTGACTATGTTGATATGGAGTCCGCTCCAGTCCGCTCCAGAATCACAAAAGGGCACAGAAGAATTGGAAGGCAAAAACGCTTCTACATTGCGTCCGAGGAGTTAATAACAATGTTGAAGAAAAATGGCTAAGTGCAATAACACCTGCAATGCACCCAGCCAATTCTGCAAACTCTGCAAACTTGGCAAACTCTGCAACACATCCGTCACATGCCATGGGACGGCATAACACCGATCACGGGATAATTGTGCAACCATCAGCAAAGCGGGATCGCAAGCAGCGAGGCTAGCAGAAGCAGCAACAGCAGAGTTTTCATTTTAAGCCTTAAATAAGCCTTAATCCTCTTAATTCTGGCATCAAACAAATAAATTATTTTTTTACAAATCACTTTTAAAGATTTGTTTATACGTTATTAATAAACACCAACAAAACAAAATAAGGTTTAAGAACTTACAGCAATAGAATACTAATTAGATAAGATTTATCAGCTAACTATACTACAAATTAAACTTTGTGAGTATTGTAATTACAGGGTTAAGCCCTAATTAAAAATACAACTTCAGTAAAAGGAATACAATGTCCTGCGTCACTTACGACCCAAAGAAATGGGTTAGTTGCTTTAGTCATCAAATATCTCCACAATAAAAAATTGGTGTAATTGAAATCTAAGTTGAAATTTGCAACATTTGGAAAGCTGGCGCAGTGACTTAAGACAAAGGGGATCGTCAGAGCAATCCATTGAAAAATTCTCTGCATAAATACCTTTTGAATGAACATCGATTCAGATGAAAAATATTTCCTAAGATTGCAGGCAAAATCATTTTCAATCCTTGTAAAAGTGGGCCACTGTTTCACGTCTAAAAGTGAAGACATTGTCAGTCTTGTGGCAGCAACAAATGTGCGTGAAAACAAAATAATTAACCCCTTTTCAGCAATACGACTCAATCAGTCACTATTCACATAGTAAAATATATTGTACAGACGTGAATTTGAAATTGGGCTGGCTTTTTGCACTTTTAATGCGATTTATTGACAACCAATTTGAATGCAATTATTTTCAACTATAGTAATTGACTTTCTAGAAATAGAATCAATATTATCCTCATCGGTTTCAGCGTCGACATCAAAACAGGGTCATAAAAGGTATTTTTTGTAACTTATTCCTTCTATAAATTAGATTTTTTACTTATTACTCGACCATGTTAAAACTAATTGCATTTTAACAGTAATTTGAAGCATGACTACTAGGAACAAGCGTAGTAAATTGACAAAAATAACTCAACTTCATCTAAAACTTTTCATTAAACTAAAAGTCGGGCTCAGTCAACAAGAACATTGTTACAAAACTATTCAATCAATATTTCTCCACATGAATATAGAAATCTTCGTAGAAATCTTCTTCTTCCAAATACATCAAGAAACCACCCAAATCATTTATCAACGCAATTCAATGATTTATATAAATGCTACTTTTGTTACAGCATTCTGTATCATAGAATCATTTCCTTATGAAAACACAGCACATTTGGTTTCCACAGTCTGAAGCAGGTTTCCGATACATGGGGCTGCAATAAGTCTTACATTCTCCATCTTGTTGATAACATGGCGGTGGTTCTCTCGGTAGCCGGGGTCCTGAGAAGAAACGTAAAAAATAATAAATGAATCAAGTCAATTATCATAGGAATACAGTTATACAGTTATAGCGATTGACTTACTAATAATATCTATAGTGGTTACGAAGGTAAATAGCAAGACGAGTAAGATCGATAGCAGCCACAAGTTAATAACGTTAATTTTATATGCCATACCGCTTGTATTTATCAAACTGTTCTGTCCTTATATCGTATCGTCACCACTCCCTCTATGGTGAACACTGCGAATATTAACAGAATAATTCGAATTTTGTTTAATTAATTTTATTATATACGCTATTAATAAACGAGCAAAAAACATTACGTTTTAGAACTTACAGCGATAGCATACTAATTGGATTAGATCTATCAGTTAACTATACTTCAAATTATACTTTGCGAGTATTGTATTTGCACGGTCAAGCCGTAATTAACAATACAACTTCAGTGAAAGGAATACAATGTCCTGTGGCACTTTCGACCCAAAGGAAAAGGTTAGTTGCTTTACTCATCAAATATCAACACAAAAAAAAATTGGGCTGTAATTGAAATCTAAGTTGAAATATGCAACATTTGAGGAGATGCCACAGTGGCGTAAGACAAAGGGGATCGTCAAAGTAATCGATTGAAAAATTCTGAGCATAAATACCTTTTAAATGAACATAGATTCAGGTGAAAATAGTTCCTAAGATTTCGGATAAAATCCCTTTCAATCCCTGTAAGAGTGGACCACTGTTTCACGTCTAAAAGTGAAGACATTGTCAGTCTTGTGGCAGCAACAAATGTGTGTGAAAACAAAATAATTAACCCCTTTTCAGCAATACGACTCAATCAGTCACTATTCACATAGTAAAATAAATTGTACAGACGTGAATTTGAAATTGGGCTGGCTTTTTGCACTTTTAATGCGATTTATTGACAACCAATTTGAATGCAATTATTTTCAACTATAGTAATTGACTTCCTAGAAATAGAATCAATATTATCCTCATCGGTTTCAGCGTCGACATCAAAACAGGGTCATAAAAGGTATTTTTTGTAACTTATTCCTTCTATAAATTAGGTTTTTTACTTATTAATCGACCATGTTAAAACTAATTGCATTTTAACAGTAATTTGAAGCATGACTACTAGGAACAAGCGTAGTAAATTGACAAAAATAACTCAACTTCATCTAAAACTTTTCATTAAACTAAAAGTCGGGCTCAGTCAACAAGAACATTGTTTCAAAACTATTCTATCAATATTTCTCCACATGAATATAGAAATCTTCGTAGAAAACTTTAGAGTGTAAAGATCTTATGGACGGAAATACAAACAAAAAGATAGTACAGAGTGAAATCGTTAAAGAAATATTAATTTTTGACATAGAATAATTTTAAATCTTTTAAAATTTCCTTGAGTGAATATATGAATTCCAAATACGTAAAGAAACCACCCAAATCATTTATCTAATTCATTTATGATTTGTTTAAATGCTACTTTTGTTACAGCATTCTGAATCATAGAATCATTTTCCGCTTCCATGAACACAGCAATATTGTCCTCGACAGTCTGAGGAAGCTCTCCGAAAGACGAATCTGCAATAATCCAAGCATGCTCCTTTAAAGGCCCAACATGGCAATACTCCGTTCGGTTGTCGTATTACTAACAAGAAACGTGAAAAAATAATTGAATCAAGTCAATTAGCATAGGAATACAGTTATGCAGTTATACAGTTATAGTGATTGACTTACTTCCTTCAGAGGTTACGAAGGTAAATAGCGAAACGAATAAGATCGATAGCAGACACAAGTTAATAACGTTAATTTTATATGCCATACCGCTTGTATTTATCAAACTGTTCTCTCCTTATATTAGGTATCGTTAAAACCCACTCTACTGTGAACACTGAGAGTATAAGCAGAATAACTCGAAATTTATAGCATACAGACTAATTTCATTATATACGCTATTAATTAACGACAACAAAAAACATAACGTTTAAGAACTTAGAGGGATTAGATCTATCTACAACTATACTAATTTCATTATATAAGTTAACAACAATGTTGATGAAAGATGGCTAAGTGCAATAACACCTGCAATGCACCCAGCCAATTCGGCAAACTCTGCAACACATCCGTCACATGCCATGGGACGGCATAACACCGATTGTGGGATACTTGCGCAACCATCAGCAACGCGGGATCGCAAGCAGCGACGCTAGCAGTAGCAGCGGCACCAGAGTCTTCATTTTAAGCCCAAGCATTGTCATAAGTTAGTCCTAATTCTGACTTCAAACAAAGAAATTGTTTGTTTACAAATCCTACACAAAGATTTCTCAATTGACGCCCGAGCCGAGAAGGTCAATTGTTAAAGTGAGAGCGCCTCAATTAAAAGTGCTGTTATAAAACACGTCAAAAAGCTACAATCGAGTGTGCTCGACTGTGAAATACCCGCTACCAAGCTCAAATATACTAAAATATATCAAAAAGTATTTTTGGTATTTTTAGTATATTTGGTATATATGTACATTTATATTCTATCACATTCTAAATATCGCAAAAAATATTAAATATACCATTCATGGTTACATTGTCCACCAGATACAAGCCACATGCTGCCGACTATGGACTTTGCAATATAAAACTGTTTCTTGAATAACTTCCAAGTTTTTCATCCGATCGCGGACTGTTATTATCTTCATATGTGCCAAATCTCATATGGGGTCGGAGATGCTCCCTTCTGCCTGTTACATACATTTCCTGAAGTCACAAAGTTGTAATACCCTCCAACCCTATTGGTAGCGGTAGTATAAAAATTTCCTAAGATTTCGGGCAGAATCACTTTTAATTCTTTTCAACAACACGACTCAATCAGTCACTATTCACATAGTAAAATATATTGTACAGACGTAGCACAATTAATTTGGATGTTTACTTATTACTTATAGCAAATCTAATTGCATTTTAACAGAAATTTGAAGCATGACTACCAGGAATAAGCGTAATAAATATGCAAAAATAGCTCAATTTTATCTAAAATTTTCCATTAAAGTAAAAGTCAGCAAGAACATTGTTACAAAACTATTTCATCAATATTTCTCAACATGAATATATAAATATTCGTAGACTACTTTAGAGTGTAAAGGTCTTGTAGGCGGGAAGACGAACAAAAGGATAGTACAAAGCGAAAACGTTGAAGAAATACTTATTTTTGACATAGAATAATTTTTTAGAAGCAAATTCGAAATATTTGAAATTTCCTTAAGTGAATATATTAATACCAAATACATAAAGAAACTACCAAAATCATTTATCCAATTCAATTATTATTTATTTAAATGCTACTTTCTTACAGCATTCTGAATTATAGAATCATTTCCCCATTACAACACAGCACGTTTGTCCATGACAGTCTGAGGAAAGTCTGCGATATGCGGGGATACAAATATTCCTGCATACCCCATTGTAGGCAGAACACGGCAATAATACTAATAAACGTGAAAAAATAATGGAATCAAGTCAATTAGCATAGGAATACAGTTATACAGTTATAGCGATTGACTTACTTGGTTCAGAGGTTACGAAGGTAAATAGCAAGACGAATAAGATCGATAGTAGACACAAGTTAATAACGTTTATTTTGTATGTCATACTGCTTATATTTATCAAAGTGTTCTCTCCTAATATTAGGTATCGTCACCACTTAATCTACGGTGAACAATGATGGTATAAATAGAATAACTCGAAATTTATAGCATACGGACTAATTTCATTATATACGCTATTAATAAACGACAACAAAAAAAGGACGTTTAAGAACTTACGGGAATTAGATCTATCAGTTAACTATACTAATTTCATTATATAAGTTAACAACAATGTTGACGAATGATGGCTAAGAGCAATAAATCCTGCAATGTACCCAGCCAATTTGGCAAGCTCTGCAAACTCTGCAACACATTCGTCACATGCCAAGGGCGACTTGAACACCTGCAATGCAACAAACAATTCTGCAAGCTCTACAAACTCTGTCACACACATACCACGGGACGGCATAACACCGATCGTGGGATACTTGCGTAACCATCAGCAATGCGGGATCGCAAGCAGCGCCGCTAGCAGTAGCATTAGCACAAGCCACGTGCAGCCGCCTATGGGCTTTCCAATATAAAACTGTTTCTTGAATAACTTGCAAGTTTTTCATCCAATCGCGACTTAAAACTTTAAATGAGCGTGGCAAAAATACAAAAATTAACTTGATCTGCGTAGGACACCTATGAGATCTAGGTGTTGATACAGACAGACAGACAGACGGACAGACGGACATGGCTATATCGACTCGGCTGGTGACCCTGACCCAGAATATATATACTTCATGGGGTCGGAGATGCTTCCTTCTGCCTGTTACATACATTTCCTAAAGTCACAAAGTTATAATACCCTTCTAACCTATGGGTAGCGGGTATTGAATGCAATTATTTTCAACTATAGTTATTGACTTACTAGACATAGAATCATTATAAGCAAATAGCAACATGATTAAGGTCGACACCAAAAACAGGGTCATAAAAGGTATTTATTGTAACATAATGTTATTCCTTGTATTGATTAGGTTGTTTACTTATTACGCGACTATAGCAAATCTAATTGCAATAAAATTATATTCTAACAGCAATTTGAAGCATGACTACCAGAAATAAGCGTAATAAATAGGGAAAAATATTTCAACTTCATCTACAATTTTCTATTAAACTAAAAGTCGAGCTCAGTCAACAAGAACATTGTTACAAAACTATTCAATCAATATTTCTCCACATGAATATAGAAATCTTCGAAGAGAACTTTAGAGTGTAAAGATCTTATAGACGGCAATTCAAAAAAAAGGTAGTACATACTGAAGAAGAAGAAAGGTAGTACATTCGTTGAAGAAATACTCATTTTTGAGATAGAATAATTTTTTAGATGCAATTCAACATTTTTTGAAATTTCCTTGAGCTAATATATTAATTCCAAATATATCATGAAACCACTCAAATCATTTATCAATTCAATTCAATGATTTATATAAATGCTCTTTTTGTTACAGCCTTCTGTATCATAGAATCATTTTCTTATGAAAACACAGCACATTAGGTTTCCACAGTCTGAAGCAGGTTTCCGATACATGGGGCTGCAATAACTCTTACATTGTCCATTTTGTTGATAACATGGCGGTGGTTCTCTCGGTAGCCGGGGTCCTGAGAAGAAACGTAAAAAAAATAAATGAATCAAGTCAATTATCATAGGAATACAGTTATACAGTTATAGCGAATGACTTACTAATAATATCTATAGTGGTTACGAAGGTAAATAGCGAAACGAATAAGATCGATAGCAGACACAAGTTAATAACGTTTATTTTATATGCCATACCGCTTGTATTTATCAAACTGTTCTCTCCTTATATTGGGTATCGTGACCACTCACTCTATGGTGAGCACTGAGAGTATAAAAAGAATAATTCGAATTTTATAGCATACGGACTAATTTTATTATATACGCTATTAATAAACGACAAAAAACATTACGTTTATGAACTTACAGCGATAGCATACTAATTGGATTAGATCTATCAGTTAACTATAGTACAATTTATGCTTTGCAAGTATTGTATTTGCACGGTCAAGCCGTAAATTAGCAATACAACTTCA
Source organism: Drosophila siamana (assembly GCA_035047445.1). Lineage (NCBI taxonomy): Eukaryota > Metazoa > Arthropoda > Insecta > Diptera > Drosophilidae > Drosophila > Drosophila siamana. The sequence continues at coordinate 57,898 of JAWNPP010000065.1, forward strand.
GTGAAAGGAATACAATGTCCTGTGGCACTTTCGACCCAAAGGAAAAGGTTAGTTGCTTCACTCATCAAATATCAACACAAAAAAAAAATTGGGCTGTAATTGAAATCTAAGTTGAAATTTGCAACATTTGGAGAGCTGCCACAGTGGCGTAAGACAAAGGGGATCGTCAAAGTAATCCATTGAAAAATTCTCTGCATAAATACCTTTTGAATGAACATGGGTTCAGATGAAAACGGTTCCTAAGATTTCGGACAAAATCACTTTCAATCCCTATAAAAGTGGGCCACTGTTTCACGTCTACACAGTGAAGACATTGTCAGCCTTGTGGCAGCAACGAATGTGCGTGAAAACAAAATAATTAACCCCTTTTCATTTTGCGGAAGAGCGCTCTCGCTAATCAAGCAGGAAAGGTAGGAAGTAAGAAGCTGCTGCGTGTGGAGCGAAATGAAAAACCGGAAACGCCGTCAACAAGAGAAAGAACCACACCAATCAAATTAAAAAGGGACCGGTGGCACATCAAGAAGACATGCTTACCATAGCTAAAAACAACACAAGTACTAACAAAAATTGAAAAAAAAATATAAATTTATAAAAAAGGAGAAAAAATGGAAAATGGTAGCTGTTCATAAAGTTGTCTGTGTGTAGGTGGAAAAGCGGAAGATGAATTTTTAATTTGTGATGTTGCTTCCCGTTTTAATTGTTGTTGACAGACGACTGACTGACAGCGTAATTTGCAATCCTTTTTCGTACTCCTGCTTTTGCTGTGGCTCTTGCTGTAACTGTGGTTGGGTTGGGGGTGAAATTTTAATTAAAGAAATTGCGGTTAATCCCGTTAACAGCAGAGCAAAAAAAAAAGAAAAATTATATGCCAACGAAGATGGAAAAATCGCCTCGGGAAACTGTAATATATGTACTTCGCTCCTCAAACTGGATAGAAGAAAGAGTATGTTGGGAACACAACTCATTTTTTGCCAAGTGTTGAAACTCTCTCACTCTACTTTCACTTCCTTTCGCTCATCTTCCTGTTTAACATTCTAGTCACAGGAGTTTATATATGTCATTGCGACGCTTGACTCGACACCAAACAGCCACAGCGTGTGCATTTTCACCAGCACATCAAAAGCCCATAGATTTTAACACCTTCTGCCAAGAAGAGGACCACAAAATTTGCTTTCATTTGCATGTTGTTAATAGGATTTATTACCATGGCAAGAACTGGTTAAATTGCGGGGAGGGGCTGGGCACATTCTTGTGCATATTTGTCAAAGAAATTTAAGTAATTGCATTTTATGGCATTTGAGCTTCAATTTGCATAAATATTAAGGCTTGTTGTGTGGCGGAAATTCATTTCCAACTCGTTGACATTGTGCGAAAAATGAAATTGAAATAAGCATTTATGTTAAGATGGTGTGAAACAGTATGCTAATATCAACAGAAATGCCAGATGTGGGCCGGCGTCAAAACAAAGCTATAAGCTATGCCAAAGGACATCATACGTGAGAAAATTGCATGCTATAAGCACAATAGCTACAACGTCGCACATGAAAAAGCAGAGAGCAAAATATGAGTTAATTCTTCCTTCTAATCAAAAGGTAGCAGTATTAAATAGACATACGTCCTGAGCTACACGCGCAACCCTTAACATTTGTTTGCGCTAATTAAAAAGCTTGGTTTTTGTGGTTAATATGTGTCTGACGGCAGTCAGTCTGCGAAAGAATGACGCTCACCTCGGAATAAATAAAATTCACAAACAGTGATAGAGCAACGCGTTTGTATGTTTTACGAAATGCTGACAGCAGAAAGCCAAGCAGTTGAAAATGCAACACTGCTTTCTGTTGAACTGCTTCCGAGTGCTATATAGTGACAATTAAGCATTAAAACAATGGTAATTTTTATGCACTTACGAAATAGGATTCCTGTAATTTGAATATGAAAACCATTCACAATTTACCGTGACGCTCTATAAGTGACCAACTGTATGTAGGGGCAAATTAATCAAATAGTAGCAAATAGAAAAGCAATTTTAAAAATATTGTGATGGAATTTGATGCATTTGCAGCGTTTGCTTAATGTTAATCACATAGAGCAGCCTGAGTTAAAGCCAGATAGTGATTGCCAGTCGAAGTAATCAAGCACGCCTCCTTTGAGCGTGGGCACCACGTCGGTGGATATGCGAGTTTAACATGTGGTGGGACAACATGCTCGGCACATATAAGAAATTAACTTAAAAAGTCATTTTGCAGACAGGCAGGCAGCCAGTCAGCAAGCTAAAGAGCCAATGAGAGGGAAGAACAGCAGAGAATGAGAAAAAAGGATTAATTGCATAAAGAGTGCTATGCGAGCGAGCTGGTGGAATGACATCATCATCTCGATGGCAGCGACGTTTGGAGGGGGGGCACAGCCAACACAGCGTATGAAGGCACTGAGCACTGAATATCCTGGCTTTTCTATAAGCCATCGACTTGCACATCTGCAGCCACACATACAACTCCGCATCCTTTGCCAGTATAACACGCACACACACACTCGCAAGCTCACACAGGCATCGGCTGAAGGATGCGCGACTCGCATGTGGAGCTTTTTTTAATAGTGTTTCGTGTGCCTCTTGGCGTTAATTTATGCCACAAAATCATTTTCTTCCATACTCGCAGCCACATGCAAAATAAAAATTAAAACTGAAATATGAAAAACTCAACAACAACAAATAAAAATAAAAGCAACTATAGTACATGAGTTGCTTCGTACATGCAAATTGCGTTGCAGCGCCCGCAGCGATGAGACGCAGTTTATGTCAAGTGAAAAATGAGTGCGAACTATGACATGCAATATGAGCACATCCCGAATGCAACAACGCCACCTTCTCTCACCACCATCCTCAGCTGCCATTTCCACTTCCACCCCCATTCTACAATCTCAGGCCCCCTCCCGGTGCCGTCTCACAACACTGCTTTCACACGCCACATTTATTAGTGTGCTTTGAAAATGACTACATCAAGTGCAAATAAAATCACAAAAATTGAGAAACAAGCCAGATTGCGCAAGCCAAGAGGATACCCTAAAAGCCTGACTTATGTTAACTGATAGACTGCTTATCTAACTAAAGTTTACATTCCATTAGCCCTCAACTTAGCCACACATTCTCAATGAATAACTCAACTGTAGCTTGAATCTGAGTTCTATAACTTTTCTATAACTATGTTTAACAATTACTATCCAGAATTGTATATACCTTAACTAAAACTTAGGTACATATGTATCTGCCTACAAATATCTCAAATATTAAAAATAACATACAAATAGAAAAAAAATTCTTTCCTATCTTTTACCTTAAATTATTTTCAAAACTTTTCCATATAATCCATTTGATAAGCAAACTAAATTTATAAATGAAGCTAAAGAGAACTACTTTATAATATAGATTTCAATATTTGTGGAAAGGTCTGAAAATGAAAATGGAATTCATTGGCTAATCATGGCACTACACAAATATATTTTCCGAGTATTTTATCGCGTAATACACCCAACTGTAGCCAGTTAAAACGTTGGCTTAATTTAAAATTAGAAATGTTGCAGTGTCATTAAGATTCACATAACTAAACCCCCATTGAAGCATTCACAGGGTATTCAAAAGAAGCCCGAACATTGCATATGCCAGCCATTAGCTCATAGCTCGCAGTGCGGGCAAATTTCAAATCGAAACCGAAAACGTAAACAAAAACACATAAATAATTTATTATGTGACATGAGCACAGCAGCCTGATAAGCGCCCCTCGCATATACAAAATACCAACTACAAAATGGAAAATACAAAATACAAATTAGTTAGACTTAGACATAAATATTCGTATATTATTTACATATGTATTTACATTAGTGGGCATTCAGTGAACATTATTCACAAGTATTATGATTATTTGACTTATTGCTTTACTTGAGCATTGATAATTTTTTTTTTTTTTTTTTTTTTTGCATTCGTTGTCTGTTTTCATTTGAAACAGTTCAAATCGTAATTGAAAAGTTCATATATTTCTCTCTCCCGTCGCAATTCCCGTCGGAGTCCCGCCAGAGACTGCAAAAGTTATGCAATCTAAGACGCAGTTAAATGATTTGATTCAATTGAAAATAAGCATGTGCCGTGCCGTATATTTCTTGACAATCTCTGGCGTACTCTGCATATAGTATCATAAAATGAACGACATCAAAACAACAACTGTTTCAATGTCCAGACAAGGCCGCCGTTTCATGTGCCAAAGTCATTTTGTCGTTTTCACTGGTGGCATTCAGGGCGGTTGTGTAAATTAAGGAATTGCAGTGCACAACAGAGCATGGTCGTAGATAGTGCAAGTAATTCCCATATGCCGTTTAAGTGGCTCTTGCTTGCCGCATTGTCTTTGTTAATCTCAAGGTAATCCAAATACTCGGACCACGATAAAAAGCGCTTAAAATGAAAGTAAACAAAGTATCATTGATGATTTGTCAATTCTGAATTTTATTTTCTTTTAATACTTATTTACATCTCTTGTTTACAAAATACTTGAATGTAATTCTCTTTCACTTGTCGGGCAGCGAGCGTATGATGTCCGAGTCTCCAGGATCCGTTATCGACATCGTGCACACCCGAAAGTATCTGCCACAAGCGGTGCCCAAGTCGATGTTGGTCCCACTGTAGTGCTGCACCTCAGTCTTGGCCAACATGGCGTAGTACTCGATCTCGGACCTCTTCAATGCTGGCATGTTGCTGGCAATTAATACCAGCTTCGACTTCCCCTGGCGCAGAGTCTTTAGAGTCTGCTTGTGTCCCAGACAATATTTTCCAGACTTCATAACAAGCGCCAAGCGAGCATTGATGCTCTCCAAAGCCTTCTTCTGCTTCTTTGCAGTCGCCATTTGAATCCGACAATTAAACGCCTATTCAGCAACTTTTGTGTTAGTTGACCTACATATGTTTAAATTGATCAACGAATTGCTTAAAGCCTTTGGGAATTAGAGAAACCTGGCAGGTTAATGCCTTTCAAGCAGTGCAACAAGCAGTGCTGGGCTTCCTATGCAACCAGCGAAGTACAAGTGGAATTACAGGGTACAAAATAAACAAAATCTAACGCTCCTAAGCAATTTCTGTGGCATCTCGGAGCACGTCCCCTCGCTCAGCAAATCGCCTTGGCTCAATTCATTAAACTCTTGGGGCATGCTCGACGCCCAAGCAGCTATAAATATCGTCATAAAATAAATATGCACACATTAGCTGTGAAATCGTGCACAACTATCATAGTAATAAGCAAATGAATATAAATAAAGCATAAATAAAAACAAACGCGCACATTTGTGTATCTATGAGAGACACAACCACTGCGAGTTCATGTGTGTGGCTGATGTCTGATAAATCTGTGAAATGCGAATGCTCCGCAAGGACGTTTATTTATATATTTCTTACTTAAATACAACATAAGCGTGTAGTATCCAAAATTCTTCGAAAACGAAAACGTTTCGAATCCACGACGATTCGAAGCATCGCTCTGCATGGAAGCGCGTCCGCTGAAACCAAGGCTGAACTTGACATTGAAACCCAAAGCGAAGTGATACCCTCGGCAATAGGGTTCTACTATAGCCAGAGATTAATTGAAAGCTGGAAAGTAGAACTCGCGGGCCACACAACTGTACGTCAATGTCTGTCTACACGTGACACTCACAAAGACAAACAGCATCATCAAAGATGAAGAGAGCAGGAGAAAAAGAGAGAGAGAGAGTGAACACAATGCTGATAAGACGCGCCTGACTGACCTGGTAGGTAACCTTTGTGGCTCTGTGCATATGATTCAGCAACGGATCAGAACAGAACAGAACAGAGCACAGACAAACACCGTGGAGCTTACATAATCAGTGTGGTCATATGAGAGGCGGCGACAAATACACAAAACTCAATACAATAACAATAAATATTTAGAGTAAGTCAGTTCAAAATATTTACAGTGCTTTTTATTACAGCAGTCGAAATATTTCATACAAAAATTACTTGTACAATATATAAGTAAGAGTATAATTTAATAAATACGTGTATGTGTTGTCTACATTTGACATATGCTCTCAGTTGTTTTCCTGTTTTTTTTTCTTTTGGTTTTTTTTTTTTTTTTTTTGAAGGGGAGTTGTTTCATCCAACCATCGTGAAGAGCCTTTGATTACTTTACAAATGTTTGCAATCGCTGCCATCTATCTCACAAGCAGACAGCAGACTTGTCCATTCTCGCAGTCGGTGCCAGGTCGATGCAGCCTTTGGTGGCAGGAGTCCATGCACTCGCCAAAGTGTTGTGAGCACGGCGCTGGTCTGACCGGCACTGGGGGCGGGATCAAGGAATGCAAGTGGTGGACAGAGGAGAGTGGAGAATGGAGAGTGGGGAAATGGGGTAAGAGATGGCGGAGACGCAGACGCAGAGGTAGTTTGCGGGTTAGTGATGAAAAGAAAACGAAAACAATAGATGAGCACATTGAAATAATACCAATCAATCATTATTAATATAGGAATCAATTTTTGTGTTTTTTCTTTTAAGAGTGGTAGCAGGTAGTTTGGAATTAAGTTAGGGATTTAACTGCAGGATGTTTGGAAAGCGTTAGAACTGCCTTCAAACTGCCATCGATCGTCTACTTACACTCGTAGCAACACTCGACTCCCAGATGGGAGCTGCTGGGGCAGAGACCCTTGTTGGTCGTCGGCTCATTGCAGTCGCCGCTCTGCACGCAAAGACCTCCGACCAGAACACACTGACGATCATTTGGATAGACACGCACACCTTGCAGCACTGCAACAAGTTGGATAATTTAGTTGTGATTGTGTGTTTGTTTTGCTCCCAGGATTTAGTATTGGGGATTAGGGATTGGGGTCACTTACTATAATTTTCGACATCGTTCACTTCATTTGTCTCGATATCCGCGCTAACAAATTGCAGCAGCATTAAAGCCGCCACTAGGCACAGGCCAGTAAAATTGCATCTATTTGACATAATTCGATTTCGAGGGGTTTGAAACTTTTCTCTTTTGAATTTAGATTTGAAACCAATTTGGTATTTGGTAGTCTCACTTCTCACACTGAGGCACTGGGAGTGTATAAATAGTAATCCACACGATAGCACGGTTTGCGTAGCACTGAGCAAGACTAATTACGTTCCAGATGCTTTTCAACTAAAACTGTTTCGACTAGAAACCATTGAACGACGGCAGCGGGCGCAACGTTGTTTTGCACAACTCGACGAGCGATCGGCAAATGAAGCAGCGCCAGAGAAGCTCAGAGAGAGTGTCAGACAAACAGACAGACGGATAGCAAGTCGCAATCGAGGGAGAGGGAGAAGAGAGAGAGAGAGAGAGAGAGAGAGAGAGTGAGAGCGAGCACGCGAGAATGCGAATGGACTAAACTAAGAAGAAGGGGGGCCGCTAGGCGACGAATGCGGGCGCTCAGTTCAATTGAAGAGCGTGAGAGCCATTAATAATATTGGCGCATTTGCACACCCAGGAAAAACCAACGATGGGCGATGAGTGGACGACGGACGATGGACGGACATTGGACAACGACGGGCGGTGCATAAAAGATCAGTGCCGGCAACAACGCTACTAACAACAGCACAACAGCAACCGCAACAGCAATTGAGCAGCTCCAACTCCTTTCCGCCTCAGTGGACGGCGAGGGGAGCACTCGCATTCATTCGATGTACTCACGCGCACGCTGCTCACGCGCTCTGAAAAGCACGCCAATAACTTAATGAATGGACCATCAAACACTTAGATTCAAGTAGTATTTATGTGATGTTTTGTTTATTGAACGCCAGCCAGAGAACTTCGAGTAGTGCTAATGCTTGACTAGCAGTTACCCTATTAAGCAATGAGTTTTGATTTTACTAAATGCTACATTTACATTACCTTCTGGTAGCTAGAATGTTATTGGATCGTCAGCAATGAACTTAATTAATAGCAACAGCAATAAACTGCAATAACTGTTAGGTTGTAACCCAGAAAACTGCAACTACTACTATTATAAAATTGGGCTGAAGTGTGGAATTGTCGGCTAAAGCAAATACCTCCATATAAACAGACCGACTAGCAGTTACCCAGTCTACCTACGTCTAGGAAAAGCAAATATAAAATCTGTTGAAAAAATACACGAAACTCGAAAGAATCTTGTAACTATTATAATTTTCCGACAACTGAGCTGTGAATAACCAACTTCAAGTTTCTTGCCGACTGAAAAGCTGCTCCATAAAGCACACCTATTAATCGGTAAGCCTACAGGGTATGCGAGAAGCCATCAGTGGCGTCAGTTCGCAAAGTAATCAAGAAGTGAGACACTTGGTGGTCACGATTAACCGCATTTATCGAGGCGTAACGTGATTTAACTGCATTTTAAATAAATGATCTGGTTTGCGCTCTCCCTAACTGTACAAATATGAACGTTGTACAACTACAACATACATGAGCCCTTGTGCCTGTGTGTATGTTTTTGTGGGGCAGTCGGAACAATCTGTCTTTATTATTATCAGCTCCCATGGATTTTGAGTATGTGCGATTTTGTCTTTCACTTTGCGCTTTTTGTTGTCCGAAAAACAAAATTCAATTTTAGCAAAATGTGCAAAAGAAAAAAACAAAAGAGATGAAGCTGAAGCTGAAGATGGAGACGAACACGGAGACGGAAGAGCAGACGAATAAAAAGCTACGTCATGTGATGATACTGTTCATTAAACAGATGTTATCCTCTCAGTCACATGCTATACCATTATCAATTCCATTAAACGATCACATTAACAAACATTTGAGATCAAAGAGGGAGAGCAAACATAAACAAGCAACGCATAATGACTGAGAGCATACCCTGTACAATCGAAACGTAATAAGCAACTCCATCGCTCTGTCAATACATGAATGAACATTTCAAAAAAAATCTATAATTAATTCTAATATAATAGTTTATATTGAACTAACCATGAGCTTAGCGAGAGACGGGTAGAGATTTCATTGAAAATCCCCCTCTTTAGTCATCCCCGCAAATAACTGATAACGCGTGTTTTTTATGAGGAACACGTACTGTAAGCAAATATAGAACTGCAGCTTATTGACAGCACTCGTACAAGCATATTACGTTATCATCGAAAGAATAATGAATATGGGGGGATATACAATTGCTTAATTGAACTTAAAAAAACACCTGTTCGTGGCATTTGTTTGGTTGCGTTGCTCTCATTATAGCATTGCTCATTTACATTATATTGGTGTCACGGTTAATTCAATTAGATTATATTATCTGCAATTATATAAAATACAAATTGTTAAGGTTCGTTGTTTTGAAACGTAAAATGTAATTTTAAACAGACGCAGCTGCATTTTTTAGCACTGTGGTTTGTGTATCGACTAATTTAACCGGTTCACAAAACAAGCTTTCGCTGGCGTGGTTGCCATATGTGTCCAGTGCTGAACTGCTTACGCGTTTGCACTGCTTATTCAACTGCTTAACTCGGCGGCCAATTTGAAAGCGAATATGATTCATCACTTGGCCATGAAATCTTTGAGTAATTTACATAATTCTATCCCCGAAAAAAACGAGATGAGTCATTATTAAAAACGTAAAATACGTGTTTAATTAATTTCATATTTAATATATACATTCATTTGACAGTAATGGCAATTGAAAAGGCAGAGAAAAAGTAGATTGACTACTATTGCAAAACCACAATATGTAAAACATATTTAATCATTCAGTCTTTTTACGCATTTCAAATGCCCAATGACATATCAATGAAATATATGGCATGTAACTTAAAAAATATGATTGCTAATATACAATACGTTATGTAAAATAAAATACATTTACACTGCACAACAAAATAGCCGAAGCTCGTTTCGTGTTGGCCAAAACGCGACATTTTGATTGGCACCAAGTGCGCGCACAGCAATTATCACAGACATGTTTCCTCCAAGCTCAATCAAGAGCTCAAAAACTGACATTCCAATTTTGGCCAAATCACTTATTCGCCTTCGGCCGCTCGTCAATCGTATAGACGCTTGCAGGATCCGTCGAGATGGCCGCTGGCGATGTGTTTGTTGCATCATCGATTGTCTTATTCTCGCTGTTGAAGGGAATCACAAAGATGCTCGTCTTGGCCGCATGCTGCATCTTGATAACGGTATCATAACTGGGCGGCGCAAATTCACTGTACGATGGTGACGGCGTGGGTGGTGCTCGCTGTTGCTCGTTGGGTGTGGCATTTGACTGGCGACTGCGCATATTACGGCAACGACGATCCGAGCAGGCCATCAGCATGAAGAAGGCGGCCAATGCCAAAAAGGTTGCCACATACCACACAATGGTAATCACATCCATTGCCGTCTGTGACAGTTCGTTGCTCGACTCGACAACTGCTGAAAGTAGACAAAGGATGCAAAGAATTTTTTAGTATGGAACTGATATTAAACTAATAAACTTAGAGTAATTTTAATTTGAGTGTGGAGTAAAGTAGAATTTATAATCAATGTGAAAACAATTTATAAGTAAAAAAAAGATCTCAAAATGTAGTTTGAAAATACAAATTAAAATTTTCATAATTATTAGATTAACATCATTATTTGTATGCACAGTTAAACGAGAATTTAAAATCGATTAATTGGGCTAACGACTTAGATTACAATGAAGATTAATTTGATTAAATGCCGATTATATATTTTACACTCGCAAAAAAAATTGAATGGCTTCCAGAGTAGAGTAAATCTTGAGTTAAATAACCTCTATCAGCTGCACTTGTTTGATAAGCCACGTAACTGTCACTGTAAGCGTTATTGCATAAACATGAATTGTCCTACTGACTTTTAAATATCCGCAAAGTTACACTGAGCTCTCTTCCAACTAGGCAACAACTGTATCCAAGGGGAGAGAGCTAAAACAATGTGTCATACTATCTCTGTTGTAGAAGGCTCGATGACGCAAAAGTTCAATTTATTCGCAACGCGTCATCACAGCGAGTAACGAGCACTTGTTGTGGTCTAAACACTAATCACTTTGATTATAACCTGTTGCAGTTAATTTACTATTGAGCTGCAGCTTGTCATGGCAAATTGCGCAGAAGTTTCAGTGAGTGTGCAAAGCCAGCACTTAAGGACCGTTTTCGAATTAGATTTAGCGAGAAATTACAAAATTATAAAGAAACGGCGTCATTGTGGGAAAAACTTAACTTGCATTCACGATAAGCTCAGTCGCATTTATACAATCAGCACAGACTTGGACACACACTGTTTTTTTGTTTTGGTTTTTTTGATTGTCTCTACTTACTATTTTTGTACACAAATATTCTGGTATTGTTGTCCACTTGCTCAGCAAACAAATCCGCGTCCGAGGTGCCGTTAGCAGTCGTTAGATTGTAGGGCAGTTGGCGTGTAAGAACGTTCTCCAGGGTGAGCAGATAGGATTGACCGTCTGCTACGGGCGCGTACGCATTCAATACTGAAATGGCAAACAAAAAGAAAAACACACAAAATGTTATAAAACCAACAGCACTGATAAAAAAGAACACACAATAATGAAATCTGAACAAAATGCTGATCACCAAGATAAGCTATCAAGTATTTATTCGGCCAATACACACATATGTCATATGTATATTCATTTTTAACAATATATAAATACAGTATAAAAATGAGATACTTTTATATGTGGACTTAATGGCACAGTCTGAGGTTGGTTTGGCTTGGGTTGGGCCTGCGCAATTTACAAAGTCAAACACTTGGCGTCTGATAAAAATGATTCTTGATTTCTAATTATATACTTTCTACAACAATCGTCTGTGCTGGGTTCGGCCAGCCGAATTGATCATAATAAAATGTTAAATAGAAAATAATTAACCAATTTGATGTACGATAATAAACATAAATAATCAGCCATGCTGAAGCGGCTTTTGGCGATAAGAAATCGGCGTCGTTTTGTCTGATGACGCTAAATTTAGCAAGCACTAAAATAAATACTCCCCGATCGAGCAGGTACTTAGAAAGTCGTAAAAATAGCTAAGCTCTTAAGAACGCTACGTGAGTAATTATGCAATAAAAATATCATAAACTGATTGAAAACACAACAAGGGATTTATGTCGATTTGCTGCTAAATTGGCGGCTCGAATATTCGAAGAGTGTTTTTGGTGTCAATTTCACCATTTATCAATTGACTAGCCCGAGAGTGCTCGTCATGCACCATAAATACAGATATCTTCTACTAGGCGCTGTTCTTTTATCTTTATGGAAGCGGCACACGGCACACAGCACTTGAGTTGTCAATAACTTTGATGTTTTGGCATTCTTCCTGGTTTCGCTGATTCTTTACTTTACCCAGGTTATTTGCGCTTATCAATTTCACAACGCAATTGCTGCCAATGTGGCATACGAAGTAAATGTTGTCCTAGGTTCACTCACTCTATGCTACACCTGCTCGAATTCTCATGTTAACTAGCCAGCCAGCGAGTCAGCCAACTAGATACATAAATAGGTAATAGTTGTATCTATCTATCTATCGTCTGTGCCTGGCCCCCCAATCAACACGATATAAGATTTCATACGCCCCTCGATTTGCAATTGTGTCAAGCAAACTCTACGGCAACTATGCAAGCAACTAAATTCTAGAATCTTGACGCTGTTGTCTCATATGAGCATGGCCACAGATTGCTATAAACAATTAGAAAAAACAATTGCGTTGTTGCTAAAGAGATTCGGAGGCATATATTAGTTGGGTTTATTTGAAATTCAGTGTATCTCCAAGCTAGCTTGTTTCCTCAATGTGCTGTTAAATCATAACAAAAATCGCAAACGTGTTCAAGCTTTATTTATAAATAAGGAAAAGCCAAGATCGATGAACGTTAAGCGTTTTGCACAAGTAGCAAAAACAATCTGTCATATCATAAGCTCATAAAACCGAGCCCATGGCTAATTATAGAATGCAAATTGCGAGCTGATAAGACAACAGCAGCACAGAGCTCCACTGAATTCCAATGGCACCCAGAGATTGTCTTTATAAGAAATACCTCAATCGTATGCTTCAAGAAAAAGCTGTGCAATCAAATGGCTATTAGTCGCTAATAGACGATGGCAAATACGTGCCAGAGTCAACGTTGTCTCTTTTTTCTACAAATCTATTTGCACATATTTCGCTTTTCTTCTTTTCATGCTGCAACTGTGCAAATTGCTGCCACATGATGCTGATCTATGTTTGTAAATTGTCTACATTCAAGAGCCGACTTCAAATCCAGCTGTCCACGTGTGCCGGTCTAAGGTCAGTGGACGGAATCATTCAATTTATGCACAAATTAACAAACTCGCAGTCGGTCACGTGCCGTATACTTGATATGCCATACGTATGTAAGTAAGTGTGCCGCATCGTTTTCTTAAGTGCCCTGGGCAATTGTACCCGTAATTCGCATTGCTTTTTTTGCGCACACTGATTACAAATCGAGTCCAATGCCTTCTTTATGAACAAATGCTTGCCGAATTTGCATAAGCACTTGGCCCATTAGCGGAAAGCCGAAAACTCTTAACCGAGTTGTGCCAGACATTGAAGCGAAGCTCTCTCAATGACGACGACTGTGCATTTTAATTGAATTGAACTTGCTGGATTGAAACAGAGAACTTGTCAACAGAGATTTGATTAAATTATTGCCCCGCAAATCACATGTTTGAGACGCCGCTCTTTATCTTTATCTGCACAGACATCATTAGCTTGTTTATGGGCCCAATAAGCTCTTTCAACACTTGGATACGACATGCGCCATTTTGAAAATTCCCAGACTTGTGGCCTGTTGCCTGTTGCCAGTTGCCAGCCACTAACTGAGTCATAAACGAGTTTAGTACTAGTTGAAGTTTCTTATCGATTCATTCATAAACTCGAGCTAATAGCAACTTTCCCAAAAAGCAAATGAGTTCTTAATGGATTCCGTAGAGCTTGAGTGACTTTGTACCTGAGTATTTCATTGAACAGTCTGCCAATTACGCAGTCTTGTTACTTTACTTTATGCTATTTCCGTTTCGAATACAATACAACATTCAAGATGCGACCGCAAACAAATTCCCAAGCATCTTATCTGCTATGTCTATCCATGTGAATAAATCGAGTCAAGTACAAGCAGGCTTAATTAATTAACAACAATGCAACATAATTCACAAGCGTGTGCAATCCGTTTAAGGTTGATGATATCCTCAATGAATTGAAATGTCATATTATTTACCTGTTAGAAGTATCAGCGTCGTTGCAGCTCGCATATCTTTGACTTTTGACATTTCGTTAGTTGAAGTGAAGTGATGTGAAGTGAAGTGTATTTTTATCTTTTGTTAATAGGCTGGCACACAACGGTATTGTTTATTTATGAATTACACACAAATTGTATTTGATTTTATTGCGATATTTGCTAAAATAAACTGGCACTTCCGCGTTTGCTTTCAAACAATATTCAACAATTGACAGCACAATCAATAATGTGCGATATATGCGAATATGCGAAATAAATATTTTACTTTCAATTCACGCACACGACCACAAATATATATACGAGTTGTACGTAGTCTTTTACAATTGTATAGCGTATATGTGGCGGGCACTACTAAAGTATCCAGTAAGTAACGCTACTGCAAGTTCACTGCCACTCAACGCGCTGCAGATCCCGCGAATTGATCTTTCAGGTTCAGGTTTGTATCGTCGACTGAGCGTTGCTCGGTCCAGCTGCGAGCTGCCAGCTGCCAACTGACAGTCGCTCCGTCGTTGGGTATCTGTATCTGTATCGGTCGCTGTCGCTGTCTTTGTATCTGTATCTGTTTGGGTATCAGCAGCTCAGCCACAACCCGCGCTGTCTGCTTCTTTGCCGTCACTCTGCACCGCATGAATCACACACACTCACAACAACCGGTTGACGCTCGATCGCGGTCTCGGGCTTCCAACTCGTCGCTATTCTCTAGGCAACAGAGGAGCAATTCCAACAGTTTGCGTTTGCGATTGCGTCGATGCTGTTACTTAGCGTAACGTGGCTAATTGCAAGCGCTACTGTTGGACGCGTTTCTTCTTTTTTTTGGCAGTAACCACAAAAACTGCAGCAATTGTCGCTGCCGGCAGAACAAAAGCAACTGCACAGCGATTGCTTTCGAGCGCATTGCTCTGCGCTGCTTTCGACTCACACATACATACTATAAATACTCGTACATATGTATATATACTCATTTATACAGCAATATTACCGGTTCCGTTGTTGCACTTAATTTTTATGCACTTCTTGATATCTGTTTTTAAAAATAAAACGCAGCCGAATTGTCGCACAACTTTACGGCTCGTCGCGTTGTTATCGGCTTGCCAAAGGGCAACCCTTGAGGCGTGGCCCTAAACATATTGACTTGGCTTGCTTACACTCCCACTGACACGTTAATTGTAAAATCAACAAGCTTAAAAACACACACCAAATATAACATAGTGACAGCTCAATGCGCTTACTAAACTCACCTCAAAATATAAAGTGTGCGGAGTAAATGAAGTATCAAGAAATATAATAATATAAAGCAACTAACTTATTACAAAAATAATGAAATAAAAATCTAAAACAAAATGACAGTGTTATGCTTGCCCAACACTTCCAACAATCTTTCTGAA